>BROE01000021.1:15444462-15561962 GCA_036571765.1 Plecoglossus altivelis | reverse complement strand
CATCCTCCCCCACCACCTCTCCCTCCTCTTTCACCCCTCGCCCATCTCCTTCCTCCCACTCCTCCCCCCTCTCGCTCTCTGATGAAGAAGGTAGCGCCAGCCGGAGCAGGTTTCTGAGGGAGGATGAGGAAGAGGAGGAAGAGGATGGTTTGAGACGACCAGACAGGTGGAGAGACTGGATCCAGAGACAGAGGCAGGCTGACTGCGACTGCAGCGATTTCGCCCCTTAGAACCCACCGACAGCGTCTGTCTAACAGCCTGTCTGTCTGCCCTCTATCTGCCCCTTTCATGGTTCTCTGCTGCCACCCCTCTCCCCTCCCCCCCCCATCCACTGACTGGATCACAACTCCTTCTAAGGAGACCTTTTAAATTAGGTTTTAGTTGGAATATTCATGTGATGAGTAAGACCCATAGGGGGGCTTGGTAACAGACAGATGTTTTTGTATTGTGGATGTGTTGTTGACTTGACTCCATCCTCCTGTCTCCTGTACTCCCACAGTGAGCTTCAGTGTATGTGGCCCATTGCTTTCCCCTGTACTCTGTGCTACTAATTCAAGTCTGAAAACAGATTAGCTAACACACACACACACACACACACGCTCACGAGTGCCATCTTTTCTTCATTTCTTGATGTTTTGTTTTTGAATGAGCAGCCAGAGACTTTTGATGTGTTTCTTGCGAATCTATTACGATGTCACCTCCTTAGTTGGTTTAGGTTTGTTATTAATTTCTACCTGAGCGTTTGGCATCCAGATGTTGAATAAGACCTTTTGACTAACATCATTTGTAGGCTCCGGCAACCGCCAGCTGTTGGCTTTATGATCCAACGCCCACCAGGCATTTATCTGACCTTCTGGTTTGGTCTGAACCACAAACCTGACTGGGACTCCACACAGCTCCATCCAGCTTGCATCATGTAAGGAGGTCTACCGCCCAACGCGCCCTATCCACCTGTTCACATGGTTACCACTGACATGCCTGCTGCCACTATAATGGGCTGTCTGGAGTCCCAGCTTGTCATCCATCTGCTAGTAGAGAGGAAGCCAGGGTGTGCTGGGTTTGACTGGGGACTTTGGGGCCCGGCTGATCCCCTCAGGTAGGAGGGAAGGCTGTGAGCCTGCTCCTGACCTGCACCCCTGCCCACCCTGGAGGATCCAGCAGCACTGAAGAAGCAAATCTAACAACCCTCCCTCTCTCTTTAACACAGCTGTTACTAGTCACTTTGTCTTTGCTATACATGGTGCTACTGCAGTCTCCACATATATATGACAAATTGCTGTATGTATTTGAATGTATGTTTTACAATTAATGTAAATGTTTTAAATCGATTTTATAGCAGCCAGAAGAGGGGTGACCAACCTAACACACTGAGCTGTGATAACTCAGCTCTAGTCCAATCAGAGAGCAGATTCACCCTGACCCGCCCTCCTCCAAACCCCTTTTCCCTGTTGAGACAAGAACCAACTGGAGGACTGGAGCACTTTGACAGGGACTACGATACACAAACGAAGAAAAGATGGTTTTATCTTAACAATGCCTTGTACAGTTACATAGATTTATCAGACATATATTTTGGTCTCCCTCAGTTTACCAGTGACCCGTTGCTAGTGGGTGTTAGTTTGTGAATAAAGTGTTGAATGCAAAGTTGTCACGGTTTGTGTCCAATCAGTGTCACCTTATATCAGTTATGATATTATTATATTGATCTAATGACCTCAGAGCAGGGTCAGCAATGTCTGCCAGTGAAGGACTATGGTGGGTTATATGGACTATGGTGGGTTACAGGGATTAGGGTGGGTTACAGTGACTAGGCTGAGTTACAGGGACTAGGCTGGGTTACAGGGACTAGGGTAGGTTACAGGGACTAGGCTGGGTTACAGGGATTAGGGTAGGTTACAGGGACTAGGCTGGGTTACAGGGATTAAGGTAGGTTACAGGGACTAGGCTGGGTTACAGGGATAAGGGTAGGTTACAGCGACTAGGGTAGGTTACAGGGACTAGGCTGGGTTACAGGGACTAGGCTGGGTTACAGGGATTAGGGTAGGTTACAGCGACTAGGCTGAGTTACAGGGACTAGGCTGGGTTACAGAGACTAGGGTAGGTTACAGGGACTAGGCTGGGTTACAGGGACTAGGCTGGGTTAGAGGGACTAGATGAAGTTGTCTTATAAGAATTGATTTGATAAAATATGAATTATCAAAAACCATGATAAACGTGTCCACAATAAGAATATCCTCAAGATAAATCACATTCAAAGGATAATAGTTGCACAACGATAGTCTATATTTTTACATCAGGTCAGGTTTGAGCAAATCATCGTCAGGAACACATTGAAAGGACTAAGAAGGTCCCAAAGTTTCATTGATCATTTCAAAGACATCCAGGTCTTCAGTGATTAGGATCTTTACATCAGGCACGTTGAAGCAGAGGAAGTCTTCCTGAGATGAACAAACACAGAATATAACATGAAGTATTTGGCGTTGCAAGGCACATTATCACTCATTTGCATCCAGCTCTTACATCACTGAGATTTGGTCCATTGTAGAAACGGATAAACAGCTCCTCCAGTTCTTCCCGGATGGCTGTAGAGCCCAAAACAAAAAAGATGGATTCCCCTACGCTTCAACAATCTCTCCCAACACTCACTGTTTTCCTAAATATAAACTAACCCTGGAGTGGCACCGATGTGTTTGGCACCAGACCGGCATGGTGCGTAGACCCTGAAGGGACACACTTCTTCTGGGCAGGCTGGTGGACACGGACCTTCGCAGGATGTAAACACCAGGAGGGACCCGTGCTCTTACTTGCACTGCCATAGTTACCTAGCCCTGCAGTCTGTATTGTAAGAGCAATATGTTGAAGTGGTGAAGATTGCGTCCCTCTAAAAAACACTTTGTTACTCTGAGCTATTACTTTGACACAACACGTGCTGCTATCGCAGAAACCATCTCAAATATGCTGTTCTCTGACACTTTTCATAAATGTTCTTTTTCCTCTTAAAGTGCAACATACTTTCGTGTGATAACCTACTTGAGCCCTCGCCGTTGTCGGAAAGCGAGAAAAGGTCAAAGTGCTCAGTGATTTACTGAGGAGTCCCTGGATGTCCATCTGATCTGCCGTAAGTGTGGTCACGCCTGCCTGGGGCTGGCCCCCCTCACCATCCAGGGGAAGGGGCTTGTGCCCTGCCCGCAGCTCATCTGTGCTCCCTACCTCAGGCTCCATGAACAGGGATGGAGGGAGCTTCTCCAGGGGGGAGGACTGTGCCAGAGACTTGCATGGGTGCTTAGATAGCAACACCTCCATGGTTGGTGTTGCCATGTCCCCCAGGGGCCGTGAGATCTCCTCTGCGGTCCCCTCACGGAGCACAGCCTCCTCTGGGGATGGAGGGCTGACCACCACCGGGAGGGCCTCAGTGACATGCTTGATTTCAATCCCTGCTCCTGGTCTCTGGGGCTCCAGATCATGTGGAGCACATGTGTTTACCACCGTGTGGATCTCTAATTTGAGTTCAGACTCCTGGTTGTGTACAGATGGAGGGGCTGTTGAACAGTCCTCAGAGGGAGCTACGACCAGCACGGGCTCCAGAGTGTCGCTGCTCTGTGGAAGAGCTTCTCTGTCTGTGAGGTCGCTCTCTGAAAGGCTGCCTCTCATTTTGCTCTTAGCTCCAGAAGGGTAGTCAACTCTGCAGTTGTAATGTTATTTTTTTCAAACAAAAAGTATGATTAAATGAGTCACCATAATAATAATTTTCTTGCGTTTGATACACATCGCGACCTCACGTCTCTATACAGAGTATCTCATCTCACAGACAGTGAGTAATAATAATCATTCGAAACACATCGGTTAATACACTTACAGGAGTGGCATCCATGGTCAGTCGCTCTGTGTCTTTTCTTGTTTTCTGTAAAAGCAAAGGCTTTATTCAGCACTTACCTTCTGTCTCTAATGAGTGCGCTCTTGGGTGACTACAATAAACATAACGTCATCGTAATTTGCTATTGTGACGTCAGCCTTGACAGTGCAATACGAGTGGCTCATAGCCACATTGAGGCAATACTGTGCCCGCTGCTTACAGTAACTACTTGATTAATCATTACTGTATTAGCATTTCGAAAATTGTCTTCTTAGCCGCAGACGGACGAATTACCCATGCAATTGCAATTATAAGCACGCGTTAATAAAATAAAATATTCCCCCATCAGCAAACATATTTGTTCGCCTAAATACCAATACTGACCAAGCCAAGAACACTTTCAGAGGGATACTTAAGGCAGCGGCGTCATTTCAGTCATTTATTGTTCAAATACACGTTTTGTTGATGACGTTTAAAGTAGGCCCATATAAAAATATAAGACCATTGACTCATTTTGCGTTGTTTGATTTGTTAAACTCTGTTTGTGTGTGAGCAGCACGCCACATAAAAACCCCATTTAATTACAGTTTATCTAAGCATAAAATCAAGGACGGAGGCGGAGGCGTTCCAGGTGATGGTTTATAACGATCCTGCGATTACAGGTTGGCCTTACGTGGTGGAAACGTAACTCTCTAATCCAGGCTCTAGATGGCTCCATCGGGTAACCTTATCAGAGGGAGAGCCCGACAGGCAGGCCGCCACTGGGTGGTGCAGAGCGGTCCGTACCGAGGTCAGGTTACATACCAGTCACACAGGCTGGAGGGAGTGGAGAGAAGTGGGACGCTGACTGTCTGACTCAGCCAGACACGGTAGAACACTAACAGTGCTCGAGGGTTCGTGGTTGCCGACTTTAACCTCAGAGAGGAATCTACTACTGTACAAGGATCCTATCTGCTGTTACTATGTAAGGAAAATGGCCGAGACGAGGTGAGTTATAACTGTACAAGTTATTGTCGATGGAAGATTTATACGTAACATGTGGACAGATCAGAGTGAAAGTTTTAGTGGTTTGTATGCTCGGAGTCAACGACACATTGTTGCACACTGACGGTTCGGCCTAACGCTAAAGATCCACAAGATTAGACATACAAAAACTTTATGTTGAGTCTAAAATTGTTCGGAGGCTACTGTAAGTCCAGCTGACAGCCTTCATTGCCCCAGAAGAACACGACTTGGGAGTGATTACCACCAGTACTTTCGCACAATAGGTGCGACCTATATGTTGACATGACATTGAACTAATGTACAGCCGTGATGGAGTTCTGGTAGCGCAACGCTTTTCTGAGCATGTAGCGTGTAGGAGACTGATCGTTTGAAACTTCAACTGTTCAACGTTGATGTCAAGGCCTAGTCTCGTATGTGTATTCAACAGCTTCAGTGCCTCTATAAGTGCTTACTTCAGCTCTGCAGGACGGAGGTCGGAGCAGGACGCAGCCTGTCAGATCGGGGAAGACACTCCTGATCTTTGCCAGCATGTTTCTGTTTGGGAACAGATTTCTTTCGCAGTCAGAGGGCTGCTTGTTACGCATGCTCCAGCAGCCCTGGAGCAGCCCCCAGCGGGGCGGCAGCTCAGACTGCCAGGTGTCACTCTGTGGGAAGTGCTTCATAGGTGACGTCATTATGATATCATTTAAAAATCACTGGGATTTAAATATATATATATTTTAAAATCATATTAGCCACCAAAACTACGTGATACTCACTGACAAATATCTCCCCCTCCTGCTCAACCTGAGAGTTTAGTGGACAGTTTTAAGGTAGTTTCAGTAAGATGTTGAGCAGACACGTGTACCAGCTGTACTATTTGATAGCTCCATCTTCTCCTTCCCTCCCTCCCTTCATCTTCTCTCATCCCTCCCTCTTCCTTCGTCCTCCTGTTGTCAGACTTGTCCAGAGCACCATGTGGGATTCTCATCCCCAAATGTTGGGGATGTCTGTCCATGTCAGAGAACCTGCTAGAACACTCAGGATCCTGTACCCGGGCCGGGACTCTGGGATCCTGGACTTACAGCTCCTTCTGCAAGTAGTGAGACAGCTGCTAGACCCAAGAGAGAGCTGTCAGGGATATGTAGGGTGTAGTAGTATACTGAGGTCTAGGCTGGGCTGGAGAGAGACAGGGAGGACTAGAGACAGGGGGGGGGGACTAGGCTGGGCTGGAGGGAGACAGGGAGGACTAGAGACAGGGGGGGGGACTAGGCTGGGCTAGAGAGAGACAGGGAGGACTAGAGACAGAGGGGACTAGGCTGGGCTGGAGAGAGACAAAGGGGACTAGAGACAGAGGGACTAGGCTGGGCTGGAGAGAGACAGGGGGACTGGAGACAGGGGGGATAGGCTGGGCTCGAGAGAGAGAAAAAAGGGGACTAGACACAGGGGGGACTAGGCTGGACTGGAGAGAGACAGGGGGACTAGACACAGGGGGGACTAGGCTGGACTGGAGAGAGATAAAGGGGACTAGACACAGGGGGGACTAGACTAGTGAGAGACAGGGGGACTAGCGACAAGGGGATAGGCTGGGCTGGAGAGAGACAGAAGGGACAGGGTGGAAGCAAAGATGTCTGTGTGACTGGAGGAAACACATGTTCTCTCTGTAGTGCTTTAAAACTTGGAAACATCCTCGCATCCCTTCTGCCCCCTCTCCTCTTTCATCCTACTCACTCTCTTACTCACGCTCTCTTACTCTGTCCCCCCCCTCCCTCCCTCTCTCCTCTTCCACATCAGGAGAGGTTGTCTGGGGATAGAGTTCCATGTCTATAGAGGATGGTGTTCCATGTCTATAGAGGATGGTGTTCCACTGTTCTCCTGTAGGTCTTCGGAGACACATCTGTCAAGGTTAATTCATTCTCCATGCAAGAACATGGGGTCAAAACCTGCCATGGAGCCTTGTCTATGCTCGCACACTCTCTCTCTCTCTCACACACACACACACACACACACACACACACACACACACACACACACACACACACACTCACACATATACACACACACACACACATACAAACTGAATGGAATCAACAGGTGTTATCGTGCAGATGTGTCCAACATGGGTAGAAAGAAGCTGTGTGAAGTCTCCTTTTTCAGGAGATTTGTAGGCAGAGCATTGTTGCCAGGGGCTAGTGTTTTCATGTGTGTGTGTGTGTGTGTGTGTGTGTGTGTGTGGTGTGTGTGTGTGTGGTTTGTGTGTGTGTGTGTGTGTGTGTGTGGAGGGGGTGCTTTTAGGCACCCGGCAAAGCAGGAAAGGCTTGGCCAATCAAGTAATTGCTTGCAGAGCAGTGGTCCATGTTGGCTGGACAGAAGGCTGGCTTCCCTGTTTATTTATTTTGTGAAGTGAGGGGAACAGGTGAGCCCTGTTGCTGTGGACACTCGACACCCGTCTCCCTCCCTCCCTCTCTCACCCCCCCCCCACCATGCACACTGCTAAGAAAAGCACATTATCACCCGACCCCCACCAGCAGAACCACCTCTCCCCTGCCTTCCTCCCTCTCTCTCCTCCCTGAACATGGGGATTATTGTATTTATTGGAGATTTCAGTTATTATTTGATCTTAGCAGGATTTGTTCTCTCCTAGACACACACACACACACAGTCTTCCAACATGTAATCTGTTGCTGTGGAGGGTGGGTCATGTGACCTGTGGTTACCAGGGGAGGCAGGAATAGAGCAGGGACCTGGGGATCCAGGATCACACTCACAGTGGAGAGGGAGAGGGAAAGAGAGAAAGTACGAGAGAGAGAGAGAGAGAGAGAGAGAGAGAGAATGAGTGAGATAGAAAGTGTGAGAGTGTGGTAGAGTGTGTATACCAGATCCATCAACGGACTCACCTGTTGTTTATTCAACAAGAGAACAGGCTGCTGGCGCCGACTCAGCATGCCTCTGGACACTGTATCCACTCTGCTCCTGTGTTTGTAGTCCTGTCAGCACACTCTGAACTCCATCTCCCATGTGTCAGCAGTGACTGGGTAGAGTTGGTGGAGCCGGGCTGGAGGATGTTCGTGAACCTGACGTCGGGTGAGTGCGGCTGGCAGCCGCCTGCGGGTGTGGCCATCAGACAGGCGGACGGGAACCAGTGGTGGGAGCTGTTCGACAGCCAGTCAGGGCGCTTCTACTACTACAACAGCTCCACCCGACAGACAGTGTGGCACCGCCCCCTGGCAGGAGACATCCTGCCCCTGGCCCAGCTCCAGGCCATGAAGAGGAGCTCCCTGACACACACATGCATCCTCACGCACACACCCCTGGCTCCGACACACCCGCTGGCGACCTTACCCCCCAGCCTGCTCTCCAGCTATGTTGGGAGAGAGACCCCCTCCAGAGGCCAGAGAGACATGTCTGAGGGCTTCACAGACTCCAGGTACAGTCATACTCTCATTCTGTATGCTGTGCGTGTGTTTGTGTGCCTGTGTGTGCGTGTTAACATGCTTTACATGGAAGGGACTTCCTACGCCAGCTACTTTTGGATTGTTACGGTAGCCACCAGATAGGAAGAAAACAGATGAACCAATGAAAGAGCATTATTCCAGACAGGAAGTGACATGACCCAGTGAGCTAGGTTTACACCAGATTGATAGATATGTAAAATAATTCTGATAGAATCAAAGAGCGGCGTCATTGTCAGGAAGTAGAAATAACCCAATGAGAGGAGTTGTTAAATAGTAGTTAAATGTTGTGGTGGTTGAGGAGGAACAGCAGCAGGACTGCCCTGATCTCCACCTGGCAGTCCGCCAGGAGAACACCCTACACCCTGCCTCACATTCTGCCAGCCTGGCTGTTCACCCCTGAATCTCCTGCAGACACACTGACTCACACGCACGCACGCACACACGCACGCACGCACAAGCACATTCAGATTCCACAGCTAAGAACAGGGTAGAACTGCAGTTTCAAGTAGGTCAGTATGTTAGTCATTGACTATCCTCGTCACCCAGTCATGCTATGATACTCGCATACCTGCCAGTGTACCACCTTAGGTAAACACATTGCTCCTGACTAGTTCTCTGTGTGTGTGTGTGTGTGTGTGTGTGTGTGTGTGTGTGTGTGTTAAGCTGCAGTATGGGGCAGCCTAATATGGCCACAGTCTCCAAGACTCAGCCTAGTAGCAGGAACTCTGCCAGTCTCATTCCAGAACCCTCTGATGATTGACAGCTATCGCAAGCTGGGTTTATACACGCACGCAACTCTCTGTTCAGTGACTGTGTGTGTGTGTGTGTGTGTGTGTGTGTGTGTGTGTGACGATGATGGAGAGAGAGTGCAAGAGAGAGAAAATGAGTGAAAGAGAGAGTTAAAGATTTTGGGCTCCGGTTTCAGTCAGCTCAGGGTCAGGGGTTAGGGGTCAAGCTCAGGCACTAGGGTTTATGTGTCCTGTCCTACACAACCCATCTGAAATCGTTTTTTTTTTTTTTTGTGATCCAGAACGTTACCACACACTGGGTCAACATCGCGTATGGGTTAGGCATTCCAAACCAAGAATTCCATCGTCATTACAAATCCCCTGTTCTGCTTTCCCATGACAAATCTCTATTCTATGATGTCTCCTCCCCCTTTTCCCACCAGCCTCAGTATCTTTCAGTCGTGGTCTCCATCGCTTCCTACCTCTCTCTCCTCTGCTTTCTCTCTCTCTCTTATTCGTTCCTTCTCTCTCCGTCTCTCCAGCTATGTCTTCCTCCCTCTCTTGGCCTCAGACTGCTCTCTCCCTGTTCCAACTCTCTTCCCTCCTATTAGCTCTTTCCAGTCCTTTCTTTCTCCCTGTCCCCTTTAATCCAGCTCTCAGAGACCCAGTAACAATAAACTACGTGTTTGTGTGTGTGTGTTTGTGTGTGTGTGTGTCAAATGCAACAAGGAGGACGAACACCCAAACACTCCCCTGCCACACTTGCATTAGATCCACCCAATCAAATCAGGAAGCGGTGAAACTGGCATCAGAAAGCATCCAATCGCAGGAAGCCTGTTCTAATGTGAAGGCCTGCTGGAACTTCCTGTTGTTCTGTGAAGAGATGGGCTTTCCCTCAGGACAACCCTCTCTGTTCTCAGGACCCTTTGCGGTCCCGGCATGTCTCTGGGGGACAGCAGAGCTGTTGGATAGGCTGTCTCAGCAGGAATGTGACTGACATAATAAACACCATGTTGGTCCCTGTATCTCACTGACAAACACACATACACACAGACAACAGACAGCAAATGTGGAGCTGGCTGTCAGAGGCAGCGTCTTTAAAGCTGGAGCAAGATGAGGAGGGGGAGGAGAGGAGGGGGGAGAGGAGAGGAGGGGAGAGGAGAAGGGTGAGGAGAGGAGAGAAGGGGGAAAAAGGAGAGGTGATGAGAGGAATGGGTAGAGGGGAGGGGTGGGGAGAGGAGAGGACGGTCTGAGGAGCAGAGAGGAGGGGGAAGAGAGAGGAGGGGGAGGGAACTGAGGGAGAAGTAGATGGAGAGTCTAAAAGGTTGAAAAGAGGCTGAGGAGTGGGTGGGAAGAGGCGGTGGTAGGAGGGGTTTGGAGGAGGAGGTGGCGGTGTTGAGGAAGAACAGGGAGAGCTAGGGATGGTTCGTGATAAGGGGAGGAGGGTGAGCGGAGAGGGGAAGGCAGGGAGGCAGGGCTAGAGGAGGCAAAGAGGCCGAGAAGGAGGGAGATGTGAGTGGGATCAGTGTGTACCAGAAAGCATAAACATTCCAGCTACAGTAAGGCACAGGAAACTGCTACTGCTGCCTTCGCCTCTCTCCTTCCTCTCTTTCTCCCTCCTCCCTGAATCTCTGCCTCCTCGCTCTCGCTCTCTACCTCCTCGCTCGCTCTCTCTGCCTCCTCTCTCTGTACCTCCTCTCTCTCTCTCCGCCTCCTCTCTCCGGCGGCAGTTGTGGTCAGAGTAGACTAGAGGAGCAGCAGAGCTTAGGGAGCGGTAGCGACACAGTGGGACGTCTGCCTGGAAACACAGGTCTGTATGCTCCCATCACAGTGGGCCAGGGGGGAGGGAGGAGGATGGGAGGAAGAGCAGAACTGAGTTTAGCGATATGTCGATCAGGGCTCGTAACAACGGAAAATGTCATGTTGTGGATAACAAATGGTTGAATACGGAGAAAAGTGATGTGTTGTTAAGAAGCATGTTGTGAAGTCTGTAAATTTCAGCATAACCTCATTATAATAACTTATATTGCTTTTTCTTTGGTGATAAGGGACTGGGCTGTGCGCTAGCGTGTGCTAGGGTGGGGCGGTGGTGTTTGTTGTGTACTGGCTTACTGATTTGCAGTTGTGGACTAAGTTGAATGCTGTAGTGTAGAGTGGTGTTAAGCCAGGTCATAGACAGTTTGAGTTGGCAGACCAGACTTGACGCTGCCAGAGTTGTTGAATTCCTGTTTCCCCCGAGGAGCCAGCTGATGTGGAAAAACTGCTTTCCTCTCTCTGTTTCTCCTATAAACACTCCATAAAGGTCTGGAAAGTGTGTACATGGAGGTGTGCGTGTATGTTCCTGTTTGTTAAGCTGAGTCAGGGTTTGTTACCATTGTTTCATTGTGGCCTTTCAGAAACTTCTTGCACAGCCTGTACTGAATCAGAGTCATGTTGTGTTTGTGTCAGAGGGACGTCTCAAAGATGGCAGCCCGCACCAGGCTCCAAGGCCGCCATGTTGGTCAAGGTCAGCAACGCGGACAGGAACCAATCAGCTAGCCTCGCTAGTTCCCAACGTCTTGTCCGTCCTGGGAGTCCTGGTGGCTCTGCCCTCGTTGACAGACCTCGCCATCCAGTCAAGATGGAGCCAAAACACCCGGCCGTCTCCAGTAGAGCTGCCCTCCCCATCTACGACGAACCTCCCCACGAGCCCCCCATCTATGAAGACCCTCCCCCGGACATGCTGCCCCACACCAGGCTGCTGCAGTATGCCGCCCCCCAGCCCCCGCGCAGACACACCCAGCACCCCTCCGACACGGAGTACAGCCCTGCAGGACGGGAGTGCATCAAACACATGGTGAATGTTGAGCCTGCTGTCTGTAAGACTACTGCCCTGTACCACCCCAGTCCTCAGTACCCCCTCTCCCCACCCCCCTTGGCCTCCTTACCCGCTCTGCCCTCCCCACCCTTGCCCCAGACGCCCACAGATGCCCCAGATCTTCAAACATTAGGATCTTCTTCCTCTGCTGTACCTTCTACCTCTTCCCAGGCCAAGCCCAAGCCCCAGCCCCACCCTAACCCCCAGCCCCAGACCAGGGAACTGAGCCTGGAAAAGGCGGCGTCCTGGCGCCTCCTGGAGGCCAGTGTCCGAAGGAACATGGAGCCGCGTCACAGTCGACAGAACAGTCTGGCCAATCAGGAGTACCCGGCCCCTGCCACTGTGACCTACCAGGACTCAGGTTACTCCACGGGGCCTTCTCCCAGCGTGAGGAGGAGGAGGCGGGCGCTGGAGGGCGTGGCCGGTGCCCGGCCCGGCTCGTTGGGCAGCAGTGTAGAGCTGAGCGTGGTGAGCGAGCGCCTGCTGGCCAAGAGAGACAGCAGGGTCAGTCTGGAGACCCAGCTGTCTGAGGGCTCCACCCCCCACAGCAGCCTGCAGGCCCTGGCCAGACCTGGGGGCCCCCAGGACAACGTGATGTCCAGCAGCCACTCTCTGACCCCCTCCGCCAATAACCATGGCGACTCGGCCCTCTCAACCCTGGCTGCTGATGGTGAGGGCTGTTATAAAGCGACCAATGGGAAGAAGATGTCACTGGACACAAGCATCCTGTCCTCACCAGAGAACCAGGTATGGTGTATGTATGTGTTTGTTTGTTTGCTGTCATAGCTCCAGGCTAAAGGAAATGTTCTATATTAGAGACCCCACCCCCCCCCATCCTGTTGCTGAAGGAACAATACAGCATCAAGCTTCCTGTCACAGAATCAAAACATTCCACTGCAGCTCCGCAGTCCATAGTTTTACACACAGTTCACACCATACCAGAACGGGGTCCTGAACTCTACGGTCATGGAAATAACTGTAGCCGTCCACGAGGAATTCCCGTTGAGAACGAAAAACTAATGGCTTCGTGGGCTACCAGACAGAAGGGATTAGCAGGACTGGTCTGTAATAGTGGCTCTTTTGTCAAACAAACTAACATAATTACCAAGGATTTATTTAACTGTAATTAGCAGTCAATGTGGCGTTACGGCCTGGCAGGCCTAGGATGTGGGACCTTGTCCAAACAAAGACCTAGTGTGGCGTGTGTGTGTGTCTTACTGTTTCTCTGCTAAAGAGAGGTGTGTTTCTGTCTAATCCCTCCTCTTCCTCTGCAGGCAGGAAGCGTGGAGGGCCGGGGGCAGGTGGAACCCTCCCAACCGCGGGCCGTCAACGTGCAGGTGGTCCCAAGAGACCTCAGCCAGGGGGTGGGGGGGAGGAAGGCTGCTGGGGCTGGAGGAGTGTACCAGTACACCGCCCGGAGCCAGCCCCCCCCAGACAGCAGCATCGAGGCATGGGCCAACCACAACCTCAACGTGCACACCCAGGGACTCTTCCGCCGCCGCCTCTCATTGGCCAGCATGCTGGCCTGGAGTCCCGCCTCCATCAAGAAACCCATGCTGGCGAGCTGTGGCCCCGCCCTCAGGAAGCAGGCGTGCGAGATGTTCCGGCTGGTGCAGGTGTACATGGGAGACCGCTCGGCCCGCTCCGGCCGCCTGCCGCCCCACAACTCAGGGTTGACCCTGGTGACCTGGGGCTGGAGCGTGCAGGGGCTGAGGGACGAGCTGTACGTCCAGCTGCTCAAACAGACCACTGAGAACCCAGGGCTGGCCAGCCTGCGGGCCGGCTGGGAGCTGTTAGCCATCTGCCTCGCCTTCTTCTCCCCTTCTGCCTCGTTCACACACTACCTGCAGGCTTACATCCACAAACACATGGAGCCCAGCCACGACGACATGAGTGAGTATGTGTGTGTGTGTGTCTTCAGGAGGCATGACTGGAAAAGCACTGCATGTTCTGTTTGAGATATCAGCAAGGCAAAGTTTTTTGTTCTAAGATTGGAGTTAGATGTAGAGTGGGTTAGGGAGTGCATTTTGTGGAGGAGCGTTTCTTTTTGTTGAGAGTAAAGTTTAAATATCATAACAAAATTCCTGGCTCGCACAACATTACCGAGAGATTAAAATCTAATCATAAGTGGTCATTTAGGAACTTTGTACCAGACCTCCTAAGCGTCGTAATAAGACATGTAATATGGTTGATTACATTATCACATTATTTGTTGTGCGACGAGTATCATGTTATTCTTGGTCCTGAGTGATTCACAGCAGGTTGGAGAGACAGAGAGTTAGAGGAGTGGTGAGCAGCCCAGAGGCCTGTTGATGTTCTGGCTGCTCAGAAACACACAAGCAGACAACACTGACCTGGGACCTGGTCCAATTCAAACAGGATGCAGGGGGGAGGGGGAGGATGGGGAGGTGAGAAGTAGGAAGCAGGGAGCAGCAAAGAGCAGGGTGTGTGTACGGGGAGGGGGATGGAGAGAGGAAGGGGGGGGGAGGACTGCGGAGGATCCGTGAGCGTGCTCTGCAGCTTTGTCGTCTGTCTTTCATTTCTAGAGGTCGTAGGGGTCAGGGTGTGTGTAGGAGGATGTGCCTAGCTTCAACCATGGCAGTGTGTGAGACAGTGTGAGGTAACCAGACTGGTGTGTGTGAGACAGTTTGAGGTAACCAGACTGGTAGGTGAGAGACAGTGTGAGGTAACCAGACTGGTGTGTGTGGGACAGTGTGAGGTAACCAGACTGGTGTGTGTGGGACAGTGTGAGGTAACTAGACTAGTGTGTGGGACAGTGTGAGGTAACCAGACTGGTGTGTGAGAGACATTGTGAGGTAACCAGACTGGTGTGTGTGGGACAGTGTGAGGTAACTAGACTAGTGTGTGGGACAGTGTGAGGTAACCAGACTAGTGTGTGGGACAGTGTGAGGTAACCAGACTGGTGTGTGAGAGACAGTGTGAGGTAACCAGACTGGTGTGTGAGAGACAGTGTGAGGTAACCACACCAGTGTGTGTTCCTAGTCACGCAGCGCATGACAGAGCAGCAGGACACAAGGAGTAAGAAGAACTCCAAGTCCAGGAAGAAGAGGAAACAGAACACTGAGGAGGAGGAAGAGGAGGGTAAGTCTCCACGGCAACACACCTTCCTTAGTGCTGCGTCAGAGATTCTGATACTCTTTGCTAGTGTGTGTGTGTGTTTGCGTAATACCCTCTGTTGTTGTCTTGACAGGACTACCAATCAGCACTTATGCAAAGTACTGTTACCGCAAGCTGCAGAAGGTGGCACTCACAGGAGGCAAGAAGGTGAGGGTAGAATGGTCACATGGGGGGGTTGAAGTGGTAGGGACTGGAGGCTACATATATAAGTCCATGTGTTTACATAGTACCCCCCCCCCACCACCACACACACACAGGGCCTGAGGAAGCCCAGCCTGGAGGAGCTCTGTCAGGGCCGCAGAGCCATCGTCACCCCCTCTCTGTTCGGCTCCTCCCTGGAGGAGGTGATGGAGCGCCAGGCCCTCAGCTACCCTGAGCGCCTCCTACCCTGGGTGCAGGTCCAGCTCTCCCTGGCCGTCCTAGCCCTGGGGGGAGCACACACGGAGGGCATCTTCAGGTCTGCACACACACACACACACACACACACACACACATATGAACCTAGACACACATTGTACACATACTGCCCCCCTTCGCTTGCTGAGGTAGTAAGAGCGTGTGTGCTCTGCAGGGTTCCAGGGGACATTGATGAAGTCAACGCTCTGAAGCTTCAGGTCGACCAGTGGAACATTCCAGAAAACCTCTCAGACCCAAACGTACCTGGTAACTATTGCACACAATCTGGCATGCTACCTCACATCCACAGACCACTCACACACACACACTAGTGACTGTACTGTGTGTGTGTCGACAGCGTCTCTGTTGAAACTGTGGTACCGGGAGCTGGAGGAGCCCCTCATCCCTCAGAGTTTCTATCAGGACTGTATCAGTAACCATGACGACCCTGAGTCTGCTGTCCGGGTGGTCCTGTCCCTGCCGGAACTTAACAGGCTGGTGCTATGCTACTTCATCCACTTCCTACAGGTAACACACACACACAAACACATACACACAATCATCGCACACAGTATGTGTATCCTAAAGTTCCCCCCTGTTCCTATGTTCCAGGTGTTTGCCCAGCCAGTCAATGTCAGTAAGACAAAGATGGATGTCAACAACCTTGCCATGGTGATGGCACCAAACTGCCTGCGCTGCCAATCAGATGAGCCGCTGGTCATCTTCCAGAACACGCGCAGAGAGATGTCCTTCCTGCGCACGCTCATCGTCCACTTGGACACCACTGACATCACCAGCATCACATGACCTCGCCTGTTTCCCCCATCACACTTCAGTTAATCACAGATGCCCTTGGATATCTGAACCAATCACTGTCTCATCTTGTTGTCTGAACAAAATCACAGCTCCCAACGAACAAATCACAGCTCCCAGCTAGACATCCAAGCAATCTCATGTCTCTTTCCGTCCTACCACTGGATATTGTATTATCTGCCTGTTTTACTCACAACAACACAGTTGGCTTGTCAACAATAGGACATGGTAGTAGTTTGTGACGTGGAGGCGTTGTAGTCCTCGTGAAAGAGAGAGCAGGGTGATGCTACCGTGCGCAGACCTTGCGCCAGGGCTTCCAGACGCTGGTTGGCCTCAGCTGCATTTAGCTGTGGTAACAGTGTGACTCTGGCTCTCCTATGAAAGGCTCTGAGAGGCGTGTGTGTCTGTGTAAGCAGAAGCAGCTCTAATGAGCAGTTGTGTTAAACCTGACGTTAGCTGGCTGTTAACCCTTTCTGTGCTGTAACCCCCTTCGTTCCCGACCGATGGCGTTGGTAACTGTGTTCTTTTCAGGGTGTGACTGTGACTTTGCTGTGACATAATTTGCTTTTCAATGTTCATTTTGATTCTGTGAATACATTCAGTTAAAAAGCAATTGATAAAAAATCCTGTTTGTAAATTTGGGAATTCGTAAACGTGTCTTAGTTTTATTTCTATTATCTGTGTGAATCTTTCCGTGTGTTTAGTTTTTTTTGTTTAGTACACAAGTTATGCGTTTAGAGAGTGCATCTTGCCCGCTATTGTGACTTAAGGCAGATCTTTTGCACACACATTAACACAATCAGTCGGCATAGTTAAAGAAATAGCATAGCAGGTCCATAGTGACGGAGAAAGTCAGATTACATCTTCAACGCTGTAGGCGAGTTAGTAGCGACTGTCCTCTACTGCCCTCTGAAGGATTGTAAGAAGAAGGCATTTGTTTACAATTACGCAAACACATCGCAAATCCAAAAAGCATTAAACTCGGTTGTTAACCATGTCACAACATTTATTTACTGGTAACAATAAAATGGAATAAGACTCAGGTATCTAATCTCCTTGAGTGTTTCCTTTCTCGATATAATATTCCGATCAAGAAACCCTTATAATTCAGCCTAGGTTCCGCGCATGCGCGTGCGTTTGCTTTGTAGACAAGGATTCGCTTCGTTTCGTCCGCGCGAGCTGCCCCACGTTTCTCGAAGGATTCGTGCAAGTGCATGCGTCACACATAGAAAAACAACAGGGAGCACGAGGTAAAGTATCGTTATTTCATTGTTGTATTTATTTATACTTGATTTCAATGCATCCACATTCATGTTACATGGAAGTCAAGGTTCGACTACATTCTATACGGTAGATGTTTATTTTATAACATTAGCTAGCGGGCTAAGCTAGCAAGAAACTTCAACACGCGTGAAGGATGCCTGGCAAGGAGTTTTAGAACGTATACCTTACGTTGCTTTGGCAGTCGTGGGACATCTAATTTGGAAAATGCGTGCACATCTCAGATTGATTTAGTTTTTTTTTCTTTGCATCACTATTTTTCTAACTACAATTACTAGATCTATTGCGGCAAAGGTTTTTTTGTATCTAGCTTGTTTAATGCAATGAAGCTAAACGGCCCAGCCGAAGATGTCGTAGATCTCGTAGATGCTTGATCGACAGTAACAGTGTCCAATGAAACATCTGAATCAAAATCTCTGATCATTTTATGACCAATCGGGTCCTTTGACTTCAGCGGCCGCGGTCATCAGCGTACAGAGTACTATTGTTCCTTTTGTAAGAGTTATTTTCGCATCAAAAATACATTTAATGCTGTGTATGAAGCTTATAGACAGAAAATAAGATCATTATATTTTGGTTAAGAAGCCCGCGAGTCATGGCCAGGTTGCCTACGGTAAATAAATAGTGCCTCCTAAGATGTCAAAAGTCGCTTGTCAATAAAATAAAAATAGAATTTTTGATCTCAGAAGTCATCAAAGGAGTTATTTAAATGCACATTTAGTGTGTTGCATATCAATTTCTGGAAAAAAAAGTTACAACTGAGCGCGCCATTTGACAGCTGTCAGGCCTCTGTCATAGATTGGGTATGTTCGTTAAGACATCTGGTGCACCCGGTGGGCGGAGCATTCGAATAGAAAAAATGTGGCGAATGAAAACAAATAATCTATTCTGTGTAGACTTAATACACCTACATTGTACTACATTGTTTAGCAAGTATCTTTTACATATAAAATATGTTTTCCGTTCTTCTTTCTACCCCCCACCAAGGAGTTGAGCAAGTCTCCAGGATGACTAATAGTCCCCCCCAAAGACGAGGGATTCAGTTTGAGGTGGGGGCTCTGCTGGAGGCTCGTGACAGCCAGAAAAATTGGTGAGCTGCAATCTTTCTTTTGCTCCACGCCTACATGAATACTAAGGGCCCGTATATTATACATAATGACCACCACAGCTGATGCACAAACAAGGACTTTATTACATATTAAACACCAATACATTTGTATCTCTGTCAAAATGACCTCTCGCGACCCTTAGATCAGTCTCAGCTTATTTGACAGAAGACCATTTTATCTCTTGATTCCAGTGAGGCTTATTTCTTGTCTGGTGTCTCTACCTTACCATTCAATTCAGATGGCTGATAAATATTTGTAAACAGACACTAGTCTGGAGTCACACTGTTATTGGAGACTGACCACAGTGTGTTCGCTTGCATTCCTGATCTATGCTGTGTGTAGCCCTCTCCTCCACCTTCCAACACATCCCCTCTCTTCTCCACAGGTACTGTGCCACTATTGAAAAAGTTGACTTGGACCAGGAGAAAGTGCTGATCCACTACCGCCAGTGGAGCCATCGCTATGACGAGTGGTTTGACTGGAACTCCCCCTGCCTGCGACCGCTGGAGCGTGTCCAGCTGAGGAAGGAGGGGCTCCAGGAACCCCACCCCACACCGGTGAGGGGAGGAGGACAATGATGTCGTCTCCAGGGGCTGCCCCGATCTGCTCCCTTATGAATTGCCCCACCATCACTTCTATATTCTGCCTTTTCTTGTCTTTCCCTCCTCTTTTAGTGGGTCTTATGTAAGGGAAAGGGCAGTACACAGTGACTGTCCAATCAGAAGAGAGAAGGTTAGCCCTGTGGTTGTTGGTATAACACTGTGTATGTTAACTAAGGATCTGTACTGATGTTCTGTCCTGACAGATGTTCCGGGTGAACGAACGTGTGCAGGCATGCTGGTCTGACTGTCGCTTTTACCCAGCCAGGATCCTGCAGGTCAACCAAGATGGTGGGTCTGTCTTCTTCTCTGTTCTGGAGCTCTCTCAGCAACGAGATCGATCCACACCGTCTTCCAGACAGTTAGCAAAGTCATCTACAGAGGAAATGTCTGGAGGCCTTCATCTGATGTGGCTGTGGCTACTTAATGTGTGTTTTTGTAATAGTACGTGGTGGCTCATGTTGCTCTGTGTGGACATCTTTCCTCAGATACCTACACTGTGAAGTTCTATGATGGAGTGGTGAAGAAAGTGAAGGCAACCAAAGTGAAATCATCGAAGAAGGAGGTCTGGTCAACCATTCTTTTATTGATGGATCTGAATCACGAACTGGACCTCCACTGTCTAGTTTCAGTTGGATTTGCCAAATTGTCAAATTATTTATACATAAAAATGTGCGTGTGCGTGTAGACTGGAAAAGCCAGACGGAGAGCCAGAAATCTGGAGAAGAACCAATCAAACCAGAGCGAGACTTGCCCGGTAGGAGACGACCCTTCGGCGCAGAATGGAGTGAGTAAGGAGAAGGGGGAGGAGGAGAGAGGGGAAGGAGACATACACAGAAAGCCAGAGGGGGACGTTGCAGGAAACACACCATCGTCCGAGCCCACCCAGCCTGCAGGTACAGAGGAGAAGAGAGGCGAGGGTGGGGAGCTTTTATTGGCCAAAAATAGAAGAAAATGTGCCTACGTTGTCATCTCTTTTCCCCAGGGTCCCAGCAAAGCAAAACGGAGCCCAGGAAGAGGAGGAGGGGCTCTTCATCATTCATCTCCAGCACCAAGAGGAGGAGGCCAGGCAGCAGGAGAGGTGTGGCCGTCTGTCTGCCTTCAGGTCTGTTGTTCCTCGGCGTATGTTCGCCTGCTCTTTATTTCTCTGCTCTGCTCTCCTCCGCAGACAGAAGTAGTGGATCCCAGTCTCAGCCGGTCAGATCTGAGGCAGTCCCAGGAGCTTCCGTGTTCAGCTCCTCTCACACAGACACACCAGCCCCTGTTGAAGTATCTCCAGACACAGGTTGGTAGTGCAGTGCTGACTCCCTCCCCTTCTGACTCTACTGACTTCCCTCCTGTTGTGACTCTACAGAACTGACTCATATCTCTGCCACAACAGACACTGTACTAAAGCGCCAAGTCCACCTGCCAACCACACACAAGTACAGTAGAGAACCCTGTAAGTCCAGCCACGCTATGACACACACATCTAATGCAAACCCCAATGGCACCCAGTGTTTTGAATCTTCAACTTCTTTCTAGTGTACCGAGTGATTAAAAACCAGCCGCCTCCTATCCTGTCCATTGAGCTGGACCACAACCCATTCAAGTGTCAAGCTCCTGGCTGTACCAAGTCATTCAGAAAGGCGTCCCTGCTGCACTACCACGTCAAGTATTATCACGAGGACGACCAGCTGGCCAGTGGGCTGCAGGCAGCCGGCCAGGAGACACCCACACGGACACACGCCCTGTCAGAGGGGCGGGGTTTCCTGAGCGAGAGGCGGAAGGAGAACCAACAGAACAACCACTACCAGCACGACGACAGAGTATTGAGCACCACGGAACCAGGTGAGAACGCAGAGCAACATTTAGCTGGACCACTTTAGTGTGACTGGAACACTAAGTGTGTCTCACTTGTTGGCCTGCAGACACACTCATGCTGACTGTTATTTACTGACCGGCTGTCTGTCTTTCTATTTCCCAGGTTTGAAGGTCAAGCAAAAGAGAGATAGAAACTTCCTCCGTGTCGTGCTGAGGAAGAAGAAGAAAAAGAGGCCCAAGTCAGGTGTGTGTGTGTGCGTGAGTGTGTGTTCGTAAGTGTGTGTGTGTGTGTGTGTGTGTGTGCTTGTACACTGGCTCGTGTGGCTGACCAATCCTGTCGTTCCCTCCGGCAGAAAATTCCCTCTGTGCAAACCAAGGCTCCACTCTATCCTCGTCCCAGCCCCGCCTCTCACACACACCTTCACCTCTGACCTCCAGGTTGAAACATGATGTCTACCTTGATGGTGGGTACCCCTACCTCCTGATCTCCTGCAGCCCACACACACATACACCCCTGCACTATTACCAGACAGTGGCTACCGGAACTGTACAATTACAGTTGAGGATAAATTATATTCCTTTCATTTTAACCATCATTTTGTTGGCTGAGTGTATGAATGATGCTGTCTCTATCAAGCCCAAACTGTGTTTTCAGGCAACCCAACCATGTCTTGCTTACACACTCACAGCTTACTATAACAAGGTTATGGGTCTTCTAAAGCTAGCGTTTCTAGGTGATTGGACCTTCTGGTGGTTTGTTCAAATCCTATTGGTCCACCTTTGTCCCCCCTCCCTCGACAGAGGAAGACAGTGATTGTTCAACAGTCAGCGCTGAGTGGAGCGATGATGAGCTGGATGTGACCACGCACGTGTCTCAGCAGAGAGTCGCTGCAGCCACACACGACAGTGACATCGTGCGCTGTGTGTGTGAGGTCGAAGAAGAGAACGACTTCATGATTCAGGTGAAGCTCCCAGGACATGCCCAAACGAAATCACACCCAACAACCTTGCCGACTTGCAGTATGTAATGACTGTAACTGTGTGTTCCAGTGTGACCAGTGTTTGTGCTGGCAACATGGTACGTGCATGGGCCTGTTTGAGGACAACGTCCCTGAGATATACATTTGCTATGCTTGCAGACAGATGGCAGGTATAAAAAAAAACACAAAGGTGCGTGTGTGCTAACTACACTGTATGTAGGCCTAGGCCTGTAACATGTGGGGGATATGTGGGATTCCTCAGGTGAACGTCAGAGCCACCAGTACCTGTATGACAGCGACTGGCTGAGCAGTGGCTGCATGTTCGGCCTGTCATGTGTGGAGGAGAACTATTCAGAACACAACGCCAGCAAGATGGCAGCCACCCACCAGCTACTGGGAGACTTGCAGCAGCTCTTCCTTCTCTTCCATGGCCTGCAGCTCAAGATCAGCATCCTTAAGTGAGTCCCAGGTCAAGGGCAAGGGTCAAGCTTGAGTTCCCCGTGCACTGTGAGCTGACTGTGTGTGTGTGTGTGTCGGTGTGTGTGTGTGTTTAGAACGGACTCCCATCCTGACCTGAGGCTGTGGCAGCAGCCCTGGAAGCAGGCCGAGGGGGAGGACTCCTGGCCGGTCCGCTCAACCAAGCCTGAAGAGGAGGCGGCGCCCCCCGCTGCTCCGTCTGACAAGGATGCAGGCGTCACCTCCTTCCAGACTTCCTACATCAGCAGCGAGCACTGCTACCAGAAGACGGCCATGTACTACCCAGGAGCCCTGGCGGTGGAGACGCGCGGCTCCGAACTGGAGCACAGCCTCCGCTGCAGCGAGGATCTGATCTACGGAGGCTCTGCAGAGACGTACCCTGCTGCCACCAAGACCCCATCCCTGCACACAGACAAGGTGAGCCGCCTTCTACTAGAACCTAAGGACGACACCGCTCTCTAGAGCTCGTCTCCTATGCTCTGTATGGGACTATGAGACTGTTGAGTAAGCTACCTGGCAGAGATGAAGTGGGATCGGTGCACGCATGCGTTTTGCAGAATGGGGATGTGACTAAATGTGTTTTGTGTTATTTTTAGGCAGAGGAGTTACTGGCTGGGGAGGAAAAGTGGAACAGAGGACATCTGGAGACTTCAGAGGAAGCTGATCCCACACACACACACTCTGAAACAGACACAAGCACACAACCTGACGCATACACTGACACACACACAGACACAGGCTGTCCCACAACAGTGGAGTGCGAGCAGCAGCAGCAGCAGTGGCAGCTGAACCTGCTGGATCACATTCAGGCTGTTCAGAACCAGCTGACACACAGGATGGACTTCATAGAGAAGGAGCTGGATGGTGAGGCCCTGTCTGATCTGATCTGGGTAACTTGGTACTGTGACAAGTCTGCTGTGTGGCAGTTTTGTGAGACAAGTGGACTGAGGTGTCTCTTTCTCTCTACCTTTCTCCCTCTCTCTCCCTCTCTCACTACTTCTCTCTCTCTCTGCCTCTCTCCCTCCCTCTCTCTCTCTCTCTCTCTCTCTCTCTCAGTGTTGGAGACCTGGATGGACCACACAGGAGAGTTGGAGCCTCCTGACCCTCTGGCCCGCCTTCCGCAGCTCAAGCAGCGAATCAGACGACTACTGGCAGACCTGGGCACAGTGCAGCGCATCGCTCTGTGTTGCTCCTCTAGGGGGCGCAACTGAGCACTGTTATTGCCAAATAGCATTAGCAAAACGGGTGTAGAAATCCAGTAATTGAGTTCAAGTCCACAGGGAAGGTCCCCATCAGGTCCCCACTCAGCCTGCGTGTGGATGACTATCTGAACTGTGGCCACTGTACATTCCTCATTTCTACACTCATGGTTAGTAGCACTTATTTAAAGCCATATTGGAGGAAGCCAGGAAGTAGACTGATCCAACACACCACAGACTGGAACCCTCAGTGAAGACTGTTATATTAGCAAAAGCTTCAGTAGTCATGGTTATTATTCATACTTTATAATGCTACAGAGTTTTGGATGTTTAGAAAAATAGATTTGATGAAGACTACGGTCTTCTGTAGTTTTTTAAGAAATATAGATTTATATGGATATCGCATATTGTAAAAGAGGCCTCATATCATTAGCAGTTAGACTTTTATTGAAATGCTTTTTACAGTCATGAGTAACAACAATTTGTAGATTTAAGATTAAGTCTTGAAACAAGGTATTTGTCTCCCTAAAATAAATGTCAGACCAACATTGTATAAAATTAGCACACAATCTGCCTGGCCCCAGATTAGGAATGTTCCAAAACAAGCTTTTAGGAGGTTCTTTAAGGATGGAAGCCCTGTTCTGCACATTAGAACAACAGAAGTCTTGTTAGTGAATATTCCGATTTCACAATCATACTGTTCACATCCTTACATCATTTAAATGTGTAAGATTTGTGCTACCTATCTACTTTAGATTTTGTGACCTTGTATTGTCATGTTTTGTGTTTTTACCATGCGTAATTTATTTTTTTTGTCAAAGTTTAATTTGTCATTGTGTGTATCATGGCAATAAGTGTCAGAAGTTAAATGGCGTGTCCGTTTAGCAGGCCAGTCAGTGTTATGTGCGTGTTGCTGGATGTATGGCAGGTGGGGAGAGCAGATGGCCCAGTGTGGACAGGCCCAGCAGTGGGCCTGGACCTTATGGCCGAGTTGCGATTTCAAGTCCACACCGAAATAAAGCTATAGAGATTCATTAGACATTCATTTTAGTTTGGGTCGAACGAATTCAATGGACAAGCTTACAGCTGACTAGTGCCTGTACTTACCGTTATCTGCATGTTAAGCAGGTCAGTAATAGTAAGTGTGTCTCCCCCCCTTCTCTGTCGTGGAACAGTTATTTACAGAACTGCTGTTTTGAAATGATTTACATTACATAAAAAAATGACTCTTAATCACATGTGCGTTGTTGTTACTGCTGTTGCTGAAAATAAACGGGGACGTCGAGAACAGAAGACCACGGAAGCGTATTGCATTCACGTATTTTTTAGACACCTAATCTATTCGAGAAAAGATCTCGAACGAGATGGATGGACTTTCACATAAACAGAAAAAAAGCTTTCGTGTGAAGCTTTCAGGCGAGCTGATGCCATGGACGCAAATAGGCCTACATCTCACCTGTTACGTTTAATCTGTTTTTATTTTGGTTGAGTGAGACATTAGGAGATGCTCATGTCTTGTGCTATAGATGGGATTATTATCAGTTTGTTGACTTTATGCAGGTACCTTACGACTTTGCAGTTGTTCGGCGGAGGCCTATTCTGATCTGTTGGACATTGTAGTGTTTCTGCAGGGTTGAACAGATATGACATGCTTCACGGTAATATGATGCATCTGAAATGCGTGCAGGCTGGCTACATGGTGACTTAAGAGACAAAACATTGTCCATTAACTAATACTATACTAAGTGTTACTAATACTAAGTGCTCAGTCGATCTCTGAGCCGTGGCCTACTGACAACTAATTAGATAGATAGATAGATAGATAGATAGATAGATAGATAGATAGATAGATAGATCTATAGGTATAGAGATATATAGATATATATATCTCTCTATAGAGAGAGATATATGTAGATATATTCGTAATTAAGAGATCAGGATCTCGTACTAACGATATATTTTCTCGTCTGTACAAGATAAGGACAAGATAGAAATCTATGATGACAGCATTGCGCTTCCGTACAACACGCTTCCGTAGAGGACAGAATAACGCGATTTCAAAAGCTTTCACCAGTCAGTGGTTGAGAAGCTCCGCCCCAGAAGCCCAGTCCGCGTGGAGCAGTTGACACAACCATCACAGCTAGCAGTCAAACACCTTCATAGACCCACATCTGAATCTGCATTTAGCAAGCAGCTAGCTCGACATTTTCACAGAACTGGTGAGTGCAAAACTGCATTTGTGTACGTAATGAAGCTACCTAACCAATGTGGAAAGATTTGTCGACTTAAATTGCAGTGACAGCTAGCAGGTTAAACGTCTGCCACTGGCTACGCTAGTTCTCCATCCACGTTAGCTAGCTATGTCTTTGGGGTTTCTAATAAATTCTGATTTCGGTCGCTAGTGTTCCCATCAAGACGAGCATTGCCACGGTTGGCGTTAAGAGGGCCTGATCTATTTGCATCCTGATCTGGCTTTATCGTGCAAGCTAAAGCTATCTTAATTAGAGACAGTGTTTTGCTCTTTGCTCAGAGACTGATGTCAGTTTTATTGCTAATTCCAGCAAGGCTAGCTGCTGGCTATAAGATAGATCAGGCAATAAATTAGCTTGCAAGCTAACTTAATTTAAAGCTTTAAGGTTAACTTTAAGTCCATAGAATGGATGCGCGTATCGATATATTCACTTTGATTTCAAAGAGTGATACAACAGCAACTCATGTTAACTGGCTATCAAAATCCAGATCAGATGGATGGTTGCATTTTAGAGATGGGAAACTAGATAGTCAGAAGATACTTACTTTTTTAGACTGATCTGGTCTGTGGACTTGGCAGACAGACAGACAAGTAGGCGGACAGTCGGACAGGCAGACAACGATTCCCAGAATGTACCTGTCAGACTGCCTGTGGCTGTTTGATGAATTTCAGTTTGGGTAGATGTAATCTAGGCTGAGCTCTGTGATTAGACATGGTTTTGCCCCAGTAGAGACGGCTGGCAGACAGCCCCCTCCCAGGAGCGGCTCCCCTGGTTGCTCATCAGTGAGCACAGTTAGACCGGGGGAGAGGAGGGGGAGGGCAGGATCAGGCATTTAGCAGCTCGTGAATCTTCTCTATGCGACGTCTCCATCCCTTGTGACCCAGCCTCAACTCTGCTGTGCGTGTGTGCTTGCTGTGTGTGTGCTTGCTGTGTATGCGTGAACAGTGAGCTGTCTGCATTTGGCTTCTACCCAAAATACTCTTGTGTTGGGTGTGACTGACAGCTGTGACAAGCTATCATGGAGGATCTCCAGGATGTCCAGCTGACTGAGATCAAACCCCTGCTCACAAACCAGGTTAGGGGGACACTCCTGCCCGTGTTGTCATTGTTGTCTACTGATGTACATGTGTGTCTTCCTGTGATTGTGTTGCTTAATGAGGGACCCTTTGCAAACGCCCGGTGGCTCACGCTCCTCTCTTCTCTCTCCAGGGTGGCCGGAACTTCCAGGACTTTGACTGTCAGGTGAGCTTAGAGGAAGGGGTATGGGGTTGTGGCTGCGGGGTGAGGTAGTGTGTTAGTGGGAGATATGCATGGCTTATTCATCGGAGGCAGGCTTTGTAGGGTTTTTAGTAGCTATGCATATGGAGATCCATATGGTGTGTGAATATGAGTGAGGGACTGGAGCTGCGGTAGACAGCTGTGTCTGTGCGCGCGCATTGGTTAGGTGGTTTGCCTGATGAAGAGGCTTGTTATGGTAAAAGTGTATGGTTATCCAACGTGATGCGTGGAAGTAGTCGAGAATTGGTTGTCATGGCAATGCCTTCACTCCAGGGAGGATGTTGCTGCTCTCTTCCTGTCTCTATGACAACCCGACTCCAACCCCTACCAGCTAGAACGCACACAGGATTATGTCAATCACAACTGATAACAACAATCAGAGTTGGCACAGAAATGGTGTGGCATTCTGGCTGGTCCTTCCATGTGTGAAGCGATGTGGCGCCCTCTAGAGCCGCTGTGCTGGACTGCAGATGTCTGCAAGCTGCACCTGGAGCAGATAGGCTGGTGAGCTCTCTGCTCTGCTGCAGAACATGCTTGCCCCGCCCCGCCCTGCCCCTGCCCCACTTACTCCTGCTTCTCCTTCATACTCCGTTATCACTGATAGGCACCTCTGTAGTTTGATTCTCCCTCTCTCCTCCTCCTTGGTTCCTCCTTATCCATTCCTTCCTCCGTTTCCTCCCCGTTAGTCCACCTGACCTTGCTAATCCCTTCACCCTGGGCTCACGGCCGACAGACGGCCATGGAGGCTTTGTGTTTAGCCAGCCAGAAACTCCCCACCCTCCCCCCTCTCTCTCCTCCCTCTTTCTCCACCCCACCTTGACAGCCTTGGCTAGCTCTCTCTGTCTCTCTCTCGTTCAGGCGTGCCTTTCTCCTTCCCTCTCACACGTTCTCTCCCCTGCCTGGAGAGCAGCTGCTGCCATCAGAAACCTCCACTCGCTCCTGCTGGGCTCAGCTCTCTGTTCTCTGGTCTCCTCTGGTCTCCTTTTGCTCTGCTCTCGTCTCCTCTCCTTCGTTCGGTTTCTCCCTCCCTCCTTCAGCCACCGCCCTGCTAGACTCCTCTGTCATTCCTCCACTTCTCTCTCCTCTCCCGTCCGCTCCTCTGCCGTGTTCGGCTCTGCCCTCGTCTCCCCGTTTGCACCATGACGGCTGTTCTGGACCTGAACCAGATTGCCTGTTCAGTCATTGGAGTGGTGAGTGGAAGCTGCTGTTAGCTTGCGCTAGCTCGGTGTTAGCTGCCGTTAGAGTCTAAAGTGCCTGTCGTGGATAGGGGCTGATGTTGGGTGTGTATGCTGAGGTGTTGGTGAGTGCTGTTTGGTCATGTGGGCAAGCGTTAAGCGAGGCTACTCCTGGCTGGCCTGTTTCAGGGAAGGCAGCCGTGTTTGTCTGTGGGTGAAGTTGACAAGGGGGCTTCTTAGTGCTCTTATTGCAGCTTGTTGACTGAGGTTGGGAGCGGGGGCGGGGGTGACATATCTGCATTCAACATACCGATGAGGAAGGAGGGGGATATAATCTCATTGTGAAAAGAAAAGGAGGGCAGAGGGGGGGAGGACAGTGGAGTAGAAGAGTAGGACAGATCACCAGGTTTTTTATTTCTCTATTGCTGAGCAGTCACCATGGTAACCATAGTGCTGTGCCTTGATTTTTTTTTTTTCTTCTTTTTTTTTTTCTGGAAGAGCCTCCACTCAAAACACACAGGCGCACACTACTTTGAAACTTTGCCTGTTCTGTTTGAGGGCTTCCGATGGTCTTCTCTTTATTGTGTGTGTGTGTGTGTGTGTGTGTGTATGTGGGTGTGTGAGAGGTTCTGTGTGTGTGCGCGTGTGACCCATTAACAGATATTAATGAGGTATTAGACACAGATATTTCCGTCGATAGATAATTGGATTAAGATGCCCCGCTGACCATATCTGGGCCGCTTCTGGGGTGTGTTAGTGTTGGGATGTGGGTGTACACACGATGGAGCTAACCTTCAAAATATCTGGTCAACAGGCCCCAGCCCTTGTGTGTGATTGGTTGGCAGGCCGTAACATGTGGTGTTATTGGTTGGCAGGAGCATGACATTGAGACCCTCCATGGCGTTCTGCATGTGACAATGAGGGGTGTTCCCAAGGGAAACCGACCCGTCATTCTCACCTACCATGACATCGGCCTGAACCGTGAGTAGCATATCTCATCTCCCAGCCGCACCAGGACTGATTGGCATTGTTATGGTAAATTATCATGGTAAACGAGTAACTCGATTTAGCTGGTAAATGTAGACGTTCAGCGCTGTTATGGTAAATCTGGCTAGTTACCGCTGTTGTGGTGAAGCGTAGCTTGACAACTGCTACTAGCTGTGCTTGTCTCTCCGCAGACAAGTCATGTTTCAATACTCTGTTCAACTACGAGGACATGCAGGAGATCACGCAGCACTTTGCTGTGGTCCATGTAGACGCACCTGGGCAGCAGGAGAACGCCCCGCCCTTTCCTGCAGGGTACTGCACATCACTTCCTCGTCTTCATCTTCCTGCTCCAAACTAGCAGGATCCCTCTCATGTATGTGTGTGTGTGTGTGTGTTTTAGGTACCAGTATCCAACTATGGACGAGTTGTCTGAGATGCTTCCATCTGTTCTCACTCATTTGAAGTAAGTGTTTGCCCCTGAAAGGTGTTGTGTGTGTGTGTGTGTGTGTCACCGCACATTCATCTGACTGATTGCGAGGATTTGCGTTGCCAGGGTGACCAGTGTGATTGGCATCGGTGTGGGAGCAGGAGCCTACATCCTGTCCAGACTGGCAGTAAGTCCTTAATGCTAAAAACATCCCAGTCCAGAGCATACCACTACTAGCACAGTCCAGAGCTGTCACACATACCACTACTAGCACAGTCCAGAGCTGTCACACATACCACTACTAGCACAGTCCAGAGCTGTCACACATACCCCTACTAGCACAGTCCAGAGCTGAGCTAGTCCTCCATGCTTACCCCTCCTGTCCTGCTGTCTCCAGCTGAGTGAGCCTACTCTGGTAGAGGGACTGGTGCTCATCAACATTGACCCCTGTGCTAAGGGCTGGATGGACTGGGCCGCATCAAAGGTGAGAGCACACACACCCACAAGCTAATACACACACCCACAAGCTAATACACACACCCACAAGCTAATGCACACACCCGCAAGCTAATGCACACACCCACAAGCTAATGCACACACCCGCAAGCTAATGCACACACCCGCAAGCTAATGCACACACCCACAAGCTAATGCACGCACCCACAAGCTAATGCACGCACCCACAAGCTAATGCACACATCCACAAGCTAATACACACGCGGTTTTCTGTAGGCTGAGCAGTTGTTTCTTTTCAGCTGAGCGGCTGGACAAGTAACCTGGTGGACATTGTGATGGGACACCATTTCAGTGATGTGAGTAGAGGAACTTTCTGCTGTGCGTGTACAGGAGTCTATTAGCTTCACATCTCTGTGTGACCATGTGTCTAATCCGTCTGAACCAAGGTTTTTCATAGAGTCCTTTTCACTGCATCAACGTGTGTGTGACCTTCCATCCTCAGGAGGAGCTGAGTGACAACCAGGAGATCGTCCAGACATACAGGCTCCACATCTCCCAGGACATCAACCAGGACAACCTAGCCCTGTTCTGCTACTCCTACAACAGGTACCATGACATCCCTGCTCCAGCTAGTGATCCGACACCACGGGAAGGTTGTCAGTCAGCGGCACCATGGAGACGTCATCTCGGTGTGTGTGTGTGTGAATGTTTTGACAGCCGCCGGGAACTGGAGATGGAGAGGCCGATCGTAGGTTTGACTGATGACACTGCCAACACTATGAGGTACTGTTCCTGCTGCACCGACACAAGTAGCCCCCCTGTGGTCTGCTGGGCCGGCCTGACTGACTCTGCGTCTGGTCCTTCTGTTCAGGTGTCCTTCTCTGCTGGTGGTCGGAGACACGGCCCCCGCTGTCGACGCCGTGGTAGGTGCACGCTTACCTTCCTGGCAATGCTCTGATCAATCGCCTCCCTCCTGGGTTGTACCTGTCAGCCAGTTGGTTAACCGTGTTTTAATCTCCCTCTCCGGTCCACAGGTGGAGTGTAACTCCAGGATGAATCCCACCAAAACCACCCTGTTGAAGGTAACGTGTTTTTGTTTGTGTGCGTGTGTGAGTTCATGTATCTATTGAGTCCGGTTCTAAGCATGCGTTCCTCCTCCCTAGATGGCTGACTGTGGCGGTCTCCCTCAGGTGGTCCAGGTGAGTCTCTCTGCCCCTCTGTCTCTGGGCAGCACTGCTAAACACCTTCACCTGTTCTGTGTGAACTCTGACCTTTATTGTGTGTCCCCACAGCCTGGCAAACTGGCTGAAGCCTTCAAATACTTTGTGCAGGGAATGGGCTACAGTGAGTACCTCCTCTCATCCTCTGAGCCTGCTACTGCTACCCGTGTTCTAACGTCTAGTCTGACTCCTGTCTGTTTACTTCAGCCCTGTGGGATTCTTCCAACATTTTGCCTGTGTGATTCATTGTTGAATATGTGCTGATCTGTAATATGTATTTTGATCAGTTGTAGAGGTACTGAAGTTTAGCAAGCGGACAAAAATGTGCGCACGCACACTCAAGATTGTTTGTCTATGTCTGTCTGTCTGTCTGTCTGTCTGTCTGTCTGTCTGCAGTGGTGCGTTAACAACAGGTGTAAGTAGCTGTTTGATGCTTAGATGATGTCCCGCATGGTGTGCATGCTGTTCTACACCTCCCCCTGCTGTGTGTGTGTGTGTGTGTTGCATTATTTTATTCTGAATATTATTTGCAGTACCTTGACTTGTGAGTGCATGCTACAGGTTGGACTTTCCTGTACATTCATTTTTTCCTCAACAGTGAAAATGAATAGCAAACAACGGGGAGAATAATGAATCCAGACCCACCTCACTTAAACAGACATGGTGACATGGTGACAGGCAGACAAAGAATGGGCCCCTTGGAAGACAGTTAGACAGGCAGTCAGTCTCATACACACACACACATAGACAAGTAGTCAGACACACACACACACACTGACAAGCAGTCAGACACACACATGATCATGCAGACAAACAGACATCCATACAGACATGAGGCCAGATTGATTCATTATTCTTTTGGGCAGGGTATCATCAGCCTGGCTCTTGGCTCTCATGGGAATGTGGATTCAACACCTTGCCATATGCATCCTCCTGCCCAGCCACAACCAAGCCCCACCACGCCCTCCTGCCCCCTCCCTCCACCACCTGCCTCACTAAGGGACTGAAGCGCTAAGATCAAGTTCAGCTGTAATCAGTTCTCCTCTTTCTTTTTGCAGTGCCCACCGCCAGTATGACTCGCCTGGTTCGATCTCGTACACACTCAGCCTCCAGCATGGGCTCAGTGGAGGGAAGTCGCAGCCGCACTCACACCAGCTCACAGCTAGAGGGCGCCACCGCAGCCAGCCCAGCCAGCCCTGCTCACAGCAGCCAGAGCAGGCCACAGACCATGGAGGTGTCTTGCTAGATCTGTCACCATGCTGATACTCTCCCCTCTCTCTCTCTCTTTCCTCCTATTCTGGCTCACCTTCATCTTCACTCTGTGTCCCTGATTTTCAAACCTGAACCATACATGTCTCTCTCTCCATTCCTACCATGTTTTTCCTCTTTGAGCCCCAGGCTGAAGGTCAAAGGTACCTGGCTGCCTGTTGATGTCTAACTGCCTGGCAGCCTGTTGAATTTTAGCAGCCTGGCCTTTTTGTATTTATAACCCTATTTGTATTGACGACTCTGTTTATATTGATTACTCTTACTTGTATTGAACTATTTGTATTGATAACTTATGTGATTACTTGGTTTGTCAGGCAGAGGAGAGACAGGCCGATGTCCCAAAGCTTGTCCTGCAGACATAGAGGTTGTCAAACCATCATCTCCCTCCAGCACCCAAACCCTTTGTCTTGTACGCTGAACCCAGCCCTTCGCACAAACCCCTCCTCCCCATCTTCAGTTTTAAGGATTACTATTACGTTGTGAATTTGTGAGGTTTGGGTTTACAACCTGATGTAGTAAATATTCTGTGCTACCATGGGTACTGAACGTTATCAGGAAGCATGACCATGACATTGTCGGATTTCTTTTGTCTAGATGTTCGTATCTAGCTAGTTTGGTTTGAGTTATACAGTATTGTACGTTTTCTCTTTGGGGGTTGTGTTCCAAGCATCAGAGACGTGATGGGCGAACCCAGGGTTCAGGGTTTAGACTGCAGGAAGGAGCTATGGTCACTAGTCAGAGTGGAAGAGTTGACTTCTAATGGTCAGGGTTCAATAATTGGGTGGGGCTGCATACTGCCAGGTTAATAAGCCGAATCTGGACAAACACTAAGGTTTGCACTATCATGAAGCATTCCAGAGGCGTCATGGGTAATGTATTAAACCAGACTTATTTAATGTCTATTATCACTGCTGTTGTTATTGGTATCATCACTATCATGGTGGGTCTGATCGTACTGTAGCAGGTGACTGTGGTGATGCTTCGTTCCTCTGCTGACTATATTATTACTGTTTGTACTGATGATGAAATAAAGCTAAGTTATACTATCCAGCCGGCTGTGTCTTTTTCTCTCCTCTGTCAAAATGTGTTTGTTTGACAAGATGTTTAAAGCATGAACGGTGTAACGGGAGTATCGTTTAATCGCTAGTCTACATCATCGAAGGCTTCTATGTCGCCATCTGCTGGCGTACATGTCACGCCCTGCTGTCTTTCGTCAGAAAAGACCGTCAGCAATAACCATGCGCATGCTCAAATGGATTGAGCTAATGCTTTTACTTCCGTAGCCACTTAGCTCATCTATGTAGTGCAATGACTTAGTAGAGTTTAGGATGAATACAAGGGACATAATCACGACCTATTCACGAAGTGCAGTATCTACATGTTAGGGTTATGATCAGACAAAGAGCGAACTCAATAGGGCAATATTACTCGCTTCATCTGTGTTCTCCGTAGCCAATTAGTGTCTTAATGCTTATTAGGTTGTTGTGCACAGCTGTTCTGGCTCTGAGCGTCTTTCCACTGTTGATGAACAATGCAACGGGACAAGAGTTTACAGATTCGGACATGGAGCAGTACAGGTAAGGATAACGAGACTAAGGCGTAACTCACTAGCAATTTAGTTCCAACTCAACACCAACTAAACAACTCATTGCAATCTTCCCCACAAAGAGACAGAATCAAGACAATGTTTTACCACGCCTACAACAACTACTTGGACAACGCGTTCCCCTATGACGAGCTGCGACCTCTGACCTGTGATGGTCAGGACACCTGGGGCAGGTAGGGCTAAAGCTAGATGCTTTGGTAGTTGGTAGCAAAGACACAGGTGGGGGTGAAAGCAAGATAGTGGGCCCATGTAAAGAAAAGCCCCTGCATGGATGAGAAGAACAGAATTATAGTAGTATTATCTTCTGACCTTGTGTGGCCTAATAAATATCACAATATCACAACCCTGTTGTCCTTCTCCAGCTTCTCCCTGACTCTGATTGATGCCTTGGACACCCTGCTGGTGAGTTCAGTTTTACTACCAGTTCTCTCTCCCCTGACTTCATTGAGATGACCACCTGATGTAGACCAGACCAGTAGTAGATCATGCTTTGTTTGTGACCTCTGACCTCACTGTCTTTGGGGTGGGATGGGCAGATCCTGGGGAACCACAGTGAGTTCCAGAGAGTTGCTTCCCTGCTGCAGGATACCGTGGACTTTGACATTGACGTGAATGCATCTGTGTTCGAGACCAACATCCGAGGTGAGTGACAAGGACATTCGGAAGCACAGATGTAAAGCGAGGCTATTTGAATGGTCCCAGTGTGACTGAGATCGTGCGTGTCTTAGTGGTGGGAGGGCTGCTGTCAGCTCATCTGCTGTCCAAGAGAGCAGGGATGGAGGTGGAGTCTGGTTGGCCGTGTTCAGGACCTCTTCTCAGGATGGCCGAGGAGGCTGCGCGCAAACTGCTGCCTGGTGAGACCCCTCACCTCTAACCCCTCACCCCTCATACATACCCCCTAACTCTCATACACAACCCCTCACCTCTGACCCCCTTAGCTCTACCAACAACGTCATGTCTTTGTTTCCCAGCCTTCCAGACCCAGACAGGGATGCCTTACGGAACAGTGAACCTCCTGAAGGGAGTGAGCCCCACAGAGACCCCTGTCACCTGTACGGCCGGAGTGGGGACCTTCATCCTGGAGTTCGCCACCCTCAGTCGGCTGACAGGAGACCCCGTATTCGAGGAGGCGGCAAGGCGAGCGCTGCGCTCACTGTGGAAGACTCGCTCTGACATCGGACTGGTGGGCTCACAAGCTGGCTGTGTCTGTGCCCGTCCAACTCGTGTGTCTGGCTGCCCATCAGCTGCCCGTCGAGTAGTTTACCCGTGTGCGATGATGTGTTTCTGCGTGTCTGTCTGTGTCCGTCCAGGTGGGAAACCACATTGATGTGCTGACCAAGAAGTGGGTGGCCCAAGACGCAGGCATTGGAGCTGGGGTGGACTCATACTTTGAGTATCTGGTTAAGGGCGCCATCATGCTGCAAGATGAGGAACTGCTCACCATGTTTCATGGTAATATATTGCACTCAACTGGACAAGATGTTGCCGGTTTTTGTCTGAGTTAATGACAGCGCGTGATCTTTACTGTTGATCCACAGAGTACGACAAAGCCATTCAGAACTACACCAGGTTTGACGACTGGTATTTGTGGGTCCAGATGCACAAAGGAACCGTCTCCATGCCTGTCTTCCAGTCCCTTGAGGCCTTCTGGCCTGGGCTTCAGGTAAACCAACCACAATCCCTTAAGGCCTTTTGGGGAGCTACGCAATCCATAGACTTGAATTGGTCCATGATACCATCTATACAGTCGTTAGACTACAGCCTGTGTGTCTTTCTGTGTGTGCGCTTTTCATGTTTTGCAGAGTATGGTTGGAGACCTAGACAGTGCTGTGAGGACCTTCATGAACTACTACAGTGTATGGCGTCAGTTTGGGGGTCTTCCTGAGTTTTACAACATCCCTCAAGGTTACACTGTGGACAAAAGAGAGGGCTACCCACTCCGTCCTGGTAAACACCCCCATGATGATGATGATGATGATGATGATGATGATTATTATTACCCACCCAAGTGCCCCTTTTCAATGACTGCGTGTGTGTGTGTTTTAGAGCTGATTGAGAGCGCCATGTATCTGTTCAAAGCCACTGGGGACCACACCTTCCTGCAGCTGGGGAGGGATGCTGTGGAGTCTCTGGAGAAGATCAGCAGGGTGGACTGTGGCTACGCCAGCGTAAGTGACAGCATCTGTGGGGTAAGATGTCAAGTATTCATGCCCAGGTCTTGTTCTCTGACGCGCGTGTGTCTCTGTGCAGGTTAAGGATATGCGTGACCACAAGCTAGACAACCGGATGGAGTCTTTCTTCCTGGCAGAGACGATCAAGTACCTGTACCTGCTGTTCGACCCCTCCCACTTCCTGTTACATCCACAGGCATGGGAGGAAGGGGCGGGGCCTAGCGAGGACTGCGTCCTCGGGGCCGGTGGCTATATCTTCAACACAGAGGCCCACCCTCTGGATCCTGCAGCGCTGCACTGCTGCAGCCGCAGACCTCAGGAGCGCCAGGAGCTCCAGGACATCCTCCTGCACCTATCAGAACCTCCGGCTTCTACTCAGGGCAGCCAATCCGAGGACACACCGATGCCTGGCCAATCAGAGAGTATTGCTCTGAAGCCAGGAGCACGAAGGACCGCCCCTGTCCTGTCGTGCCCCATGCAGCCCTTCAGCGCTCGTCTCTCTGTCCTCGGACAGGTTTTTTCTGACAATACTTGAACTTGGTTCACTTCACTGTTTTTCTTTGTCACTATCTTTTGTAGATTAAAGATATTTTATTTATCAAAGCCTGTTTTTAATTCTATCTGATGCTTATTACACAGTTAACCTGTTGCATGAGGGCCAACCAACAAGCTCCCCTTTCCTCGTTCACAAATCACACATCCATGAAAGGCTTGTGTATGAGTTTGTCCACTCTGTCTGTCCGTGCGTGCGTGCTTTCGTGAGGCTGACGTGTGTGTGTGTGTGTGTGCTTGTATGACTATATGTATAGACAGGTGTGATTCTGTCTCATGGGGTCTTGTGTTTGAGCCCCTGAGGCTCCAGTACACTCAGCATTCCTAGGGTGTTAGCAGTGGAGCCACTGTGGAATGCTGTTCCTAGCTCGGATACTCTCCTCCATCTCACCTGCTCCAGCCTCCCAAGCTGCTCTCCTCATGTCTCCCCAGCACTCTAGCCTGCTGTCCTCACGGCTCTTAGCCTCCTAACCTTTCCCCATGCTTCCTAACCTCCCATCAGGCATCCTAGCCTCCTAACCTCCCATCAGGCATCCTAGCCTCCTAACCAGTTTTTCTTGTGCTTCCTTGCCTCCTGACCTTTCTACCAATGCCTCTACACCAGTTATCGTGCTTCCTAGCATCCTAACCTCTCCTCATGCTTTCTAGCATCCTAACCTCTCCTCATGCTTCCTAGCATCCTAACCTCTCTTCATGCCTCCTAGCATCCTAACCTCTCCTCATGCCTCCTAGCATCCTAACCTCTCCTCATGCCTCCTAGCCGTCTCCAGCCACAATGCCAGGCCAAGCTTCCAGGAATGGCAGACGGAGTGATACCTCAGACTACTGCTCCTCACACCCTCCAGGTCTCTCCACCTAACTCAAACCCTCCAGCACCTGGAAGATCCACGTGGAGACTACAGTGTGTGTACGTCTGTTTATGAGCTCTGGCCACCGTAATCTGCCATCCACAGAGGGAGTCTAGTACAGCCCTCCATCTCTCTCTGGGCTTACGGAGTGGCAGCAGCAGGATTGACTGGATCTAGCTGAGGTATTCTACTGTCAGACTAGTGTCTAAGTTGGAATTGTTTATAAGGGCAAGCCTATTGTTCTCGGCTGAGCGAGGGCATGGGTCTGGCATGCTACTGTTGCAGCAGTTGAAAATAGAAGGACAGCTGCTCATATCTGAGGGGAGGGGGGAGAGGGGGGACCAACTCGCAGTGAGGATGGAGAGTGAGGTTCCGGAACCATACAGACCATAAAGGGTAGGCAGAGCAGCAGAGTAAAGACTCTATAGTAGTAGGAGAGGGTAGATAAAGACTCCAGGGTAATACATGTAACTGTCAACCTTTGGGTACCTGGGCTAATTGTTTTGGTGTTCTGGTAGTTTAAACTGGTAGAATATTCGAAACTTGAGGGTAAAGCACAGTGGTTAGAACACAAGTTCAGATTTTCCCCCTGAACCGTACAAGTCTTTGGCATCTGCTGTATGAAAACATGATATGAATACAGCTGGATAGCTCACACGATAGCTTAGTCATAACATTATGGTAGTTAAAGCAGCAGGGGAGTTGGACCTGCGAATGTGTGAAGGTTGATCATGCTGTCAATAAGATCAACTATCCAGCTGCACTAAATCTACAGAGTCTCTACCATAGCCCTGGCTGCCATAACCCTAACCCCCTGGCTCCTACCTCTGCACCTAAATCACCCAGAGAACATACCTTTCCTGGAGCTGGAACTGCAATGGGCTTGGTTTACTTTGGCACGAGGAAAGGATTCATTTGCAGGAATGATTGGGAGGGATTCTTCATGTTGCTGAATGTGCTGTGAGCAAGTCTAAACAAGGCTGTGAACCATCTGCCAGACACCGACCAGGGGACCCGGTCGTACAGGGACCTGTCTGTCTGTCGGTCTGTCGTTCTGTCTGAGTGTGCATTGCTTTTTATACCATTCTGTGTTGTAATGATATTATTATTTCAATCCATCATTTGAGTAGGTGTGCTCTAATGCGTCATATGGGAGTAGCATTACAGCTGCACCTGGATGTGGTTAATGTATCTGACAACATGTCACAGGACATGAGTCCTTAACACATCAGCCCACATTTGCTGCTTGCGGCCCCCTACAAGTCTGATGGGGAGTGAGATCTGGCCTCCAGAATGACAGACTGGGCCCACAGATTGATGAAATGCTCTATGAAACAATGCTGTTTCTAAAATAACTAACAGAGGCTTACCGGCGCTTTGGGAGGAGATTATCAGCATGATTGCCTTCTGTGACAGTCCTTCCACATTGACCCTCCCTGGGTTCTCAGGCCCAGCCAATCCAGTGCAGACAAAGTGATCACATGGGGATGGTTCCCCCTCTTTTTGTTGACCCTGACCTTGGGGGGAGAAGATATAAGGTTGACGGGTCCACTGCCACTAACCCTACTGTGCCCTTATAGGTCAGTACACTGGTGCATGTCTGCCTTGCTAAACCTAACACTTAGAACAACATCACCACTAGAACCCTAACCCTACCTGTTGAATCAACCCAAATTTGATGTCATTAACCGTTTGAATGAAGTACGTTCTAATACTGCACCCAGTGGTAGAACTCGAGTTACGAGTTATACGTCTTTTAGCGGTTCAGTTCCCATCGTGAGAGTGTTGGCGGTCGTGTTTAGGTTGTGACTGTGTTTGTGGTCTGTTTGCAGTTGTCTTGCTGTTGATTGAACCTCCCAGCTTCCATCATGTCCCTCTTCATGGAAATGAAGGAGTTTGGAGATGCCGCCTCGTTCCTCCGCCTCACCAACCTGGAGCAGCTGGCGGCCAGAACAGTGGCGTTCGACGGTAGCAGCACATCCCAAGACAAGCTGTCATCAATGCATCCGGATAATCTTTAAATGGGAATAATTCAGTGTGGCCTAATCTAACGGGATTTCACCAAAATGGATACTTCACATTTAGCGACTCTACTCAATAGCTCAGCAGTACTTACTTTAGACTGGGATTATGCCTACTCATATAGTCACACAGTGTCTGGATGAGTTGAGTGTGACCGATGATCGCCATGACAGCTGTTGTGTCCTTAAGGTACAAAGCGAGTGTGGATCCCTGATGACAAGGAGGCCTACATAGAGGTGGAGGTCAAAGAAATCAACGGTGACCAGGCTACCGTGGAAACTAAGGATGGGAAGGTTTGTTTGCTGCTTGATAAGGGCGCATGTTGTCCAGGGACGTAGTTTGCTGTCCAATGGGGGAATTAACTGTTCATTTAGTTATCTCTTAAATTGGAGTGGTTCTGAGCTAACGACAGTTCTGTTTTTCGATAAGATATCTTATGTATCTGTGTGCCAAGTCCGTGTGGTGTCCCAACTGCGTATCCACCTCCCAGCGTGGGGATTCCAAATGTTTCCTTGTCTTTCAGACTTTGGTGGTTCGGGAGAATGATATTCAGCCGATGAACCCTCCCAAGTTTGACATGATGGAGGACATGGCCATGCTGACCAACCTGAACGAAGCCTCAGTCCTCTTCAACCTGAGCAGGCGCTACTCCATGTGGATGATCTATGTGAGAACCCCCTCCAGACCTCGGAGGTCAACGCTCTGTACGGACCGCAAGCTTTCTGTCCAGGTGTGTCAGACCCGGCTACCGTGTGACAGACCCGTGTTTGTGTTTGCAGACCTACTCTGGCCTCTTCTGTGTGACTATGAACCCCTACAAGTGGCTTCCTGTGTATTCATCTGCTGTTGTTGCCGCCTATAAAGGGAAGAGGCGCACCGAGGTTCCTCCCCACATCTACGCCATAGCTGACAACGCCTACAATGACATGCTGCGCAGTAAGTCTCCCTGATGTCTCTCACGCTCCCTCTCTCTCCTTCCCTTAGTCTCTCCTTCTCTGTCTCCCTCTCTCCTCTCTGTCACTCTTTCACTCTCCCTCTCGTTTCCTCTCTTTTCTTTAGATTATATGTTGCTGTACTCTAATAACTGTCTATGTCCTCCACAGATGGAGAGAATCAGTCCATGCTGATCACGTAAGTCAGAATAGTCCAGTCCCAGAACTACTATTTCTCTTTATGTTCTATATTCAGGACTATCACAGCCTAGTTGTGTTCTAGTTTAAGTGTAGTACTACTGTAGTTATACTGTTGCATTCATGAAAACACTTGCAAGTCAGACCAATGCAAACCAAATTGACCTGTTGACCATTTACAGATTTAACTTTGTTCCATTGGAAACTACTGTGTTCTTTTCTGACAGATTAGTAAGACATCATAATGATGTGTTCTACTTTTTTGCATCATATCTCTGTCTACCAATCCCAGAGGAGAGTCCGGCGCTGGCAAAACCGTCAACACCAAACGTGTCATTCAGTATTTTGCCATAGTAGCCGCCCTGGGAGAAGCCGTGAGGAAAGGAGTAAGACAGAATCTTCACTCTTTTCAACTCTCCCTTTTTCGCCCATTTAGACTTTTCTCCCTGATTTCTCTACTTGAAAGTACTCTTTGTTAACCACCACGACTTCTGTAAATCCCAGCTAAATTGGATGCTTGCCCTTCCGCATCTGCTCCCCTTTCTATCATCCCTGTGTCATCCCTTTTTTATTTCCTTCTTCCCTCAATTCCTCCCAGCTCTTTGAACATAACATCGTGAGACTCACTTTGATCTTTGTCTCTTGGAACCAGTCCTTCTTGTAATCTTTTTTTTATCATCATAGCCCTGCAACGTTCTCCCTCTCCCTGGATCATTTCTCCCCCTTGTTTTGTTACCGACATGTTGTCAGTTCGTGTGTTGTTCGAGTCAGGTTGTCATGGAGAGTCGCTAGGACAGCTGTACTGTCAGAGACTTTAACAGCGTAACATTTGTGTTGTCTGGCAAGGATATAGTTGTGGTTTTAAGGAGGTAGTTGAGTTATTATCAAGGATTTAGTTGCCAGTGGTACAGTATATCCCAATGTTCCATGTGGCTCTCCTTACACCAGGGGACACTGGAGGACCAGATCATCGAGGCCAACCCGGCAATGGAAGCTTTTGGCAATGCCAAGACCCTCAGGAATGACAACTCGTCTCGTTTTGTGAGCATCACTGACAAAGAGAAAAACACACAGTTGTTAATATACCAAATGTTTCCCTAAAACAACATTAGAACTAAAACTATATTACCATATACCAGTAAATGTACTACCCCCTCATATCTGTGCTCACAGGGAAAGTTCATCCGAATCCATTTTGGTCCTTCAGGGAAACTGGCATCAGCTGACATCGACATCTGTAAGTTCCATTATCTGTTGATTAAACTGTCTTATACATTATGTCTCCAGTTCAATGTAATAATCATCCCCTGTCTATCCATCTCTGACCCCCATCTCTCTCTCTCATTCTGTCTCTCTCTCTGTCTCTCTCTGTCTGTCTCTCTCTGTCTCTCTGTCTGTCTTTATGTCAAACTATCTCTCCCTCTATGTCTCTCACTATCTATCTCTCTGTCTCTCCCTGTCTCTCTTTCTGTCTAACTATCTCTCGGTCTCTCACTATCTATCTCTCTGTCTCTCCCTTTCTCTCTTTCTGTCTAACTATCTCTCGGTCTCTCACTATCTATCTCTCTGCCTATCCCTATCTCTCTCTATGTCTAACTATCTCTCGGTCTCTCCCTGTCTCTCTCTGTTTCTCTCTCTCTCCACTCTGTGATTCTCTCCTGATCGCAGACCTTCTGGAGAAGTCAAGAGTTGTGTTCCAACAGCCTGGGGAGAGGAGCTATCACATCTACTACCAGATCATGTCTCACCAAAAACCAGAGCTTCAGGGTACAAACAACAGGGGTTCATGGGGGCTGAGTGGAAAGGGGCTGGAGGCTACAGGGCTGGAGTTTGACGACTGGGGACTTGAAGATAAAGCATAGACGGTGTTGATGAAGATAATGACCTGTAGAAATTGAGAGATGCCGTCTGACTTTCCAGACATGCTGCTGATCACCACCAACCCCTACGACTACCATTTCTGCAGTCAAGGAGTCATCACCGTGGAGAACATGAATGATGGAGAGGAGCTGATGGCTACTGACGTAAGCCCCTACATCCTCAGGCTACCACTCACCAACCCTAGAAAATGTCTTATTTAGACATTTCTTCTTACTGAATCTCTCTCACTCTCCTCTCACCCTTCTCCCACGTGCCTCCCATCCTTCTGCTCCCCTGCTCATCTCCCAGCATGCCATGGACACGCTGGGCTTCACTCCTGAGGAGAAGTACGGCTGTTACAAGATCGTTGGTGCCATCATGCACTTTGGGAACATGAAGTTTAAGAAGAGGCAGAGAGAAGAACAAGCTGAAGCAGATGGCACAGAGAGTGAGTCTTCATCTAAATCTACTTCAGAATCAGTTTTATTCGCTGTGCACGATATATAAACACAGAATTTACTGTGGCAGGAAAGTGCAAACATAGAACATATGTGGAACATAATGAAGGTAGATAAAAATATAATAAAATATATTTTATACAACTCTGTACTACTTACCAACTTTTCTAACTTATTCGTATGTGTCATATGAGGTTGGTGCTTTTCGTTCTCTAGTTTGTGTTCCGTGTTCTGTTCTGTGTTCTTCGCAATCTGCCTTCTCTAGTCTCAGGAGTTCCTGTTCTCTGTCTCCAGGTGCTGACAAAGCTTCGTATCTGATGGGTATAAACCCAGCTGATCTAATCAAAGGGCTCCTGCACCCTAGAGTCAAAGTGGGGAATGAATACATCATCAAAGGCCAGACTGTTGAGCAGGTGAGCTGTTTGGATTGTCTTTAGGGAAATAGTGAGCCATGCTTGTGAAGAACATGAGACAGTTTGGGTGTTTGTGTGTGTAGGTGAACTACTCAGTAGGAGCTCTGGCGAAGGCTACCTATGACCGCATGTTCAAGTGGATGGTGGGGAGGATAAACAAGAGTCTGTACACAGTCCTGCCACGCCAGTACTTCATCGGAGTGTTGGACATTGCTGGGTTTGAGATCTTTGAGGTACGGGAAATGTTCAAATAGCGGCTGGCCCTCTCTAAAATTGTTCATATTATTTTGGCAAGAGTGAAACAAACAAAAAAAGTGTTTCAAGATGTTTGTCTGTCAATCCATCTGTCCATCCAACTGACCATCCAACTGTATTTTTACCCCCATTTATGGCTGCCTGTCTCCTACCAGTTCAATAATTTTGAGCAGATGTGCATCAACTTCACCAACGAGAAGCTGCAGCAGTATTTCAACCATCACATGTTCATCCTGGAGCAGGAGGAGTACAAGAGAGAGGGCATTGAGTGGACCTTCATAGACTTTGGTTTAGACCTTCAGTCCTGCATAGATCTCATTGAAAAGGTGAACATTTGGAAGTCAATCGAATATAAATATCTTGTTTACAGATGTGTGTGTGTGTGTGTTTACATTCATGTGTGAGTGTTGTTGTAAGTGTGTAATGCATGTGGACTATGTTTCCTGCAGCCTATGGGCATACTGTCCATCTTGGAGGAGGAGTGTATGTTCCCCAAGGCAACAGACGTCAGCTTTAGGACCAAGCTATACGACAACCATGCGGGGAAATCCCCTAACTTCCTCAAGCCCAAACCAGACAAGAAGCGCAAGTACGAGAGTCACTTTGAGCTGGTGCACTATGCTGGCGTGGTGAGTGTTACAGTCAGATGCCTGAGCGCAGTGTTTCGTTTCCTGCTCCCACAGATTGGCTCTGAGCCATGGTCATCATGATTGCATTCTTCTGCAGGTTCCATACAATATCAATGGATGGCTGGACAAGAACAGAGACCCTTTAAATGAGTCGGTGGTGTTGTGCTTCCAGAAGTCTTCCAACAAACTGCTAGCTAACCTGTTTGAGACCTTCGTCAGCTCGGATGCAGGTGGCTAGTCCCAAGATCACATTCACAGCCAATCCCATATCTGCTACCAGTTGACTAATCGTAATATGTAATCTCATGTGAGCTATAGAAAGCAAGGACAGTGTTTAATAATGGAGTGTTGCTGACTTGTATTCCTTTCCAGCGGCCGATCCCAAAACAGGAACCAAAGAGAGGAGGAAAAAGGGAGCCTCGTTTCAGACAGTTTCTCAGCTACACAAGGTGGGTGACTTGGAGAGACCTGCAAGCAATACAAGATTCCATCTTTGTTGTCATCCAAGATAATCGGAACATCTCATGTGCAACTGAGGCATGAGTAGCAGGGGTTATGATGTGCACTGGCTTTGAGAGGGAAGTGGTTAAGACTTGTAGTGATGTTTAGGTACCTGAACTCATAAACATCACTCCAAATCTGTGCTATCTCTACTCTCAATACACATCTGTACATAGGGCTCAATCGAGAAGCGTTGCACACTTTAATTGCATAAAAGCATCAACAGAAGTCTGCAATTTAGTTCTATTGAGACTTGAGCTCAGTTACAAAATAGAAAGGTCTGAACCTAGCCTAAGACTGCTTATCCACTGGAAATGTCTCTTTGCAGGAAAATCTGAATAAACTCATGGCCAACCTGCGTAGCACACAACCCCATTTTGTGCGCTGCATCATCCCCAATGAGAGTAAAACTCCAGGTGAGAGATGACCCTGAACCTATCTCTCCTGTTTATCAGTACCTAACCTCTGACCCCCTCATCTCTGACCCCTGACCTTGACTCTGTCCCAGGGGTCATGGATCCGATCCTGGTGCTCCACCAGTTGAGGTGCAACGGGGTTCTGGAGGGCATCCGTATCTGCCGGAAGGGCTTTCCCAACCGCATCTTCTACGCCGAGTTTAAACAAAGGTGAACCTTTACCACTCGCCCTACTTGCACCGGGATGAAAATGGATCTCTTTTCAAACTGCACACGTTGCCTTATTGATTTGTGAACCACTTGTGTGTCTGGGATAGGTACCGTATCCTGAACCCGTCAGCGATCCCTGAGGACTCATTTTTGGACAGCAGGAAGGCTGTGGAGAAGCTGCTAGGATCCCTGGACATCGACCACAGCCAATACAAGTTTGGTAGCACTAAGGTAGGCCAACGTAGGTGCGCATCCTTCCATTCTTCTTGACTACTCCTCTCTCGTCTCTCCTCTCGTTTCTCCTCTCATTTCTACTCCCCTCCCCTCTCCTCTGCTCTGCTATCCTCTCTTCTCTCATGCTCCCCACCTGTCCTCCAGGTGTTCTTCAAGGCAGGTCTCCTGGGCCTGCTGGAGGACATGCGTGACGAGCGCCTGTCTGAGATCCTCACCATACTGCAGGCCATCTGCCGCGGCAAGCTCATGAGGATGGAGCGCCAGAGGATAATACAGCAAAAGTAAGACAGGATGGAGACGCAGAGAGCCCTGATTCTTGGTCTTTTTAATCTGCATCGCTTAGCTTGTCATTGTGTGTCTGCAGGGAGGCTCTGATGGTGATTCAGTGGAACATTCGGGCGTTCTACTCAGTGAAGAACTGGCCATGGATGATGCTGTTCTTCAAACTCCGGCCTCTCCTTCGGAGCGCTACAGCAGAGAAGGAGTTGGCGGCCCTAAAGGAGGAGCTGGCAAAACTGAAGGAGGCCTTGGACAAGTCAGAGGTCAAGCGCAAGGAAATGGAAGAGAAGCAGGTGTCTTTAGTCCAGGAGAAGAACGACCTGGCCCTGCAGCTTCAGGCAGTACGTGGAGGCAATTCAAAATGAAATAACCATCAGTGGAGTCATTAAAAAGACAGCATAGGAATCATTTGGGAGTTAAATAGAACTCAGGATGGATTCAAATACGAATTGAATTGGAGTCATAAAGTAATCAGACTACAGTGACAGGAAGTCAGCTAGACCTGTTCCTTCCATCTCCAGGAGCAGGACAACCTGGCTGATGCGGAGGACCGCTGTAACCTCCTGATCAAGACCAAGCTGCAGCTGGAGGCCCGGGTGAAGGAGGCAGGAGAGAGGCTGGAGGACGAGGAGGAGATGACTGCCAGCCTCCAGGCCAAGAAGCGGCAGCTGGAGGATGAGTCTTCCGACCTGAAGAAGGACGTGGATGACCTGGAGATCACGCTGGCCAAGGTGGAGAAGGAGAGACACGGCACGGAGAACAAGGTGACGACTCCTCCAGGAGCTTTTCCCCTCTCCGCTACGTATGAACATGCTTGAACATGGAATAGCAGATCGTTGCAGCTGCACGGATGTTTGTCCAAATGTCATTTTCGAACCTTCTGTGTGTTCTCCAGGTGAAGAACCTGATGGGTGAGATGGCTGTGCTTGATGAGTCCATCCTGTCCCTGACCAGAGAGAAGGGAGCGCTGCAAGAAGCTCACCAGCAGACCCTGACTGAACTGCAGTCCCAGGAGGACAAGGTCGCTTCTCTGGCTAAGGCCAAGGCTCGGCTGGAGCAGCACACCGACGACGTGAGTCAGGGACCAGGGCGTTGTGGGACTGGGTTTGGAGGGGATAGGAGCTACTGTATGTGCAGTTCTAACTCCCCCACCACCTATATAGTTGGAAGGCTCCCTGGAGCAGGAGAAGAGGCTACGAGTAGATTTGGAACGCTGCAAGCGCAAGCTGGAGGGGGACCTGAAGTTGTCTGTGGACTCAGTGACGGACTTGCAAAACGACAAGCAGCAGCTGGAGGAGAAGCTGAAGAAGTCAGACATCACTTCTTTTCCTCTTATCACCATCATCATCGTCATCATCATGACACTTGTTTGTGTAACTGTAATACAATTTTCTCCATTTTGCCCACAGAAAAGACTTTGAGATGAGTCAGGCCTTATCCAAGATAGAAGATGAGCAAAGCCTTGTAATTCATCTCCAGAAAAGGATCAAAGAATTACAGGTATAAATCTATTTTATTTTGCAGTTACTTCCTATGAACATGAACATAGAGGAATGATTCTGGTCCTAACAATTACAGCGTGGGGGTAGCCTTTTACCCCAGATCCACCTGAAGACCCCTGACCACAACCCTTGACCTTTAAACTTTGATCCTCTGACCATCAGACACGTATTGAGGAACTGGAGGAGGAGCTAGAGGCGGAGCGAGCATGGCGCAACAAGGCTGAGCGTCAACGGGGAGAGGTGGCCCGCGAGCTGGAAGAGCTGAGCGAGCGCCTGGAGGAGGCGGGCGGAGCCTCGGCCGCCCAGATCGCCATCAACAAGAAGCGCGAGGCAGACTTCCTGAAGATGCGCCGCGACCTGGAGGAGGCGTCGCTCCACCACGAGGCCACAGCCGCCGCGCTCCGCAGGAAACACGCAGACAGCCTGACAGAGCTCGTGGAGCAGCTGGACACCCTGCAGAGGGTCCGGCAGAAGCTGGAGAAGGAGAAGGCCGACGTCAGGATGGAGGCTGAAGACCTGACCTCAAACCTGGAACAGCTATCTAAAGCCAAGGTGAGGTCATCCATGAAGTCATCCATGGAAGAAGAAAGGGCTGAAGAGGAGAGATAAAGGGTGACTGTGCTGTAGTTCATGTCTGAGATAGTCCTGTAGGAGGCTTTGTAGACGCCGGTGATTTATCAGATCATGTCTACACTAAATGCAGTGTTGTGCTCCCAGTCCACCGCAGAGAAGATGTGCCGCGCGTACGAGGACCAGATGAACGAGTCCAGAGCGAGGGCGGAGGAGCTGCAGAGACAGCTGAACGACGTCAGCACGCAGAGAGCCCGTGCAGTCACGGAGTGTGGTAGGAGTCACTCTCACACACCCACGCACCTATCCTTGATATCCAACTGAGCCGTCTAGCCTTCTGGCTAGTCATGTGATCCACATTTCAATGTGTACATGAGAACACTTGAGAGCATCGTTGATCATGATGCCCATCTGCAGCTGAGTACAGTCGAAGGCTGGAAGAAAAGGAGGCCCTCATCGGTCAACTCCATCGCACCAAGGTGACCTTCAGCCACAACACAGAGGAGCTGAAGAAACAGCTGGAAGAGGAAACCAAGGTTAGTTGCTCCTTCCCTGACATCTCCCTATACAACCACTCCTTCTCTCATCCCGTATACATACCGTGCAAGGAATACAGTGCAGGCTAGAAGTGGGATATCCATAAGGGCTGTTTTTGTGTGTCAAGACAAGGAATGCCTTGGCTCACGCAGTGCAGGCCTCCCGCCATGACTGCAGCCTTCTGAGGGAGCAGTTTGAGGAGGAGCAGGAAGCCAAGGCGGAGCTGCAGCGAGCCCTGTCCAAGGCTAACGCTGAGGTGGCGCAGTGGAGGATCAAGTACGAGACGGACGCCATCCAGAGGACCGAGGAGCTGGAGGAGGCCAAGTACTGGACAGTGGTTAGGGTTACCTGCATGTCAATATATGAAAAGTTCATACTTTTTCATGTAAACCCTGACCCATATGTTTACCTGTCAGGAAAAAGCTGGCTGTTCGTCTGCAGACGACAGAAGAAGCAGTGGAGGCATCTAATGCCAAGTGTTCTTCCCTGGAGAGGACCAAGGTGAGGCTGCAGACAGAGATGGAAGACCTCATGTTGGAGCTGGAGCGCTCCAACTCTGTTGCTCTCGCCATGGACAAGAAACAGCGCAACTTTGACAAGGTGAGTTGTCAGCAAGTGGATGTAATGACTGCCTATTTTACCATATTAACTTAGAGTGAACTTTTACCTTTAATAGGTAACTGCTTTCTTACCTTTACTTGGCACTTGGAAGATAACCTGCATGAAATGCGAAACATGTAAATCTCTGGAAGAACAGCTTGCTGTCCAGTCAAGCTGTGGCTTATCACTCAGGTGTTGTCAGAGTGGAGGCAGAAGTTTGAGGAGTCCCAGTCTGAACTGGAAGGTTCTCAGCGAGAGTCTCGCAGCCTGAGTACAGAACTGTTCAAGCTGAAGAACAGCTACGAGGAGGCCATCGACCACCTGGAGACACTACAGCGGGAGAACAAGAACCTGCAAGGTGCACCTCAACACTACACAAAACACTGCCGACACCCAGAGTCCAGCTCTGCCTGTTCCAGTCTATGTAAACATCTGCGTAACTGACTGGGGCTGGATGTTTTGGATTGTTACCCACAGAAGAGATATCAGACCTGACTGAGCAGATCGGTGAGGGTGGGAAGACCATCTATGAGCTGGAGAGGATGAAGAAGATCCTGGATGTGGAGAAGAGTGACATCAAGGCAGCGCTGGAGGATGCTGAGGTGAGCTCAACTTCAACCCTAGCTCCTGTGTTGGTAGGTTGTCTCAAGGATGTTGTAGACTCATGGATCTCACACAATGGCTGCTCTGCTCCAGGGAACTCTTGAGCATGAGGAGAGCAAGACCCTTCGAGTTCAACTGGAGCTGAGCCAGATCAAAAGTCATGTAGACAGAAAGATCGCAGAAAAGGATGAGGAGATCGATAACCTTCGGTAAGACGCAGCTGTTCGATTCCACAGAGAGATTCGCGTTGAAATGAGTCATCCTAACTCAGTATTTTACCTTCTGTATTCATCCCTCTAACTGTGCTCCCCTGGTGTCATTGCAGACGCAACCACCAGCGTTCCCTGGAGACAATGCAGACGAGCCTGGAGGCAGAAGTGAGGTCTCGCAGCGAGGCCGTCAGGCTTCGGAAAAAGATGGAGGGAGATCTGAACGAGATGGAGCTGCAGCTCAGCCACGCCAACCGCCAGGTCGCCGAGTCCCTGAAGCTGCAGCGCCATCTGCAGGCTCAGACCAAGGTCAGTTACGCACCAACACTGCCTCCCGGGGGACGGGGACTAAGGCTACACAGCATGGGGTAGACTGACCAGGTACGTCTCACTGCAACCTAAAGGACCTGCAGTTGGAGCTGTCGGACTGTCTGCACCAGAACGAGGAGCTGAAGGAGCAGTGTGGGCTGACAGAGCGGCGCAACACTCTGCTGGCAGCTGAAGTGGAGGAGCTGCGAGGCCTGCTGGAGCAGACAGACCGTGCCCGCAGAATGGTGGAACAGGAACTGCAGGAGGCCACTGAGAGAGTCAACCTGCTCCATACACAGGTACACTGAGATGACCTGGGCAGGGTAGACAATGCTCTGGTAGACTGGTGCAGAATAATTATTGTTTTTTCTTGCTCCTCTCAAACAGAACACACTGTTCGTGAACCAGAAGAAGAAACTAGAAGTTGACGTTGCTACTCTGGCAGGGGAGGTGGAGGAGGTGGGACATGAGTGTCGCAATGCTGAGGAGAAAGCCAAGAAAGCCATCACAGATGTGAGCTACACCTTCCGTCCCAGTTTGGGATCTTGACGAGCTACACATCTGTCGACAACAAACTGACACACACTCATCCTACTCTGACCACATCTCCACACACTCCTCCACTGTTCAGGCAGCCATGATGGCTGAAGAACTGAAGAAAGAGCAGGATACCAGCTCCCACCTGGAGAGGATGAAGAGGAACTTGGAGACGACCATCAAAGACCTGCAGCTTCACCTCAACGAGGCGGAGCAGATTGCTCTCAAAGGTGGCAAAAAGCAGATTCAGAAACTGGAGGTCAGGGTGAGTTTCCTATTCCTTCTCATGCTTGGTCAGAGAGTCTGATGGATCAAGAGAATGAGGCCTCCACTGTATTGGGACTTCTGCACCACTGTTAGGTTCCTATGGGTGTTCTAATGACAATCATGCAACCTCTGACCTTCATCCTCTGACTCTAGATCAAGGAGCTGGAGACAGAGCTACTGTGTGAACAGAAGAAGAGTGAGGATTTCCAGAAAGGCATCCGCAGATATGAGAGGAGGGTCAAGGAGCTCTCCTACCAGGTAGAGAACCTGTTTAGTCCATGTTCTCCTACCAGGTAGAGAACCTGTCTAGTTCAAGTTCTCCTACCAGGTAGAGAATCTATCTAGCCCAAGCTATGTACTACCAGGCATGGGACTAATGCATACTTTGGATGCTAACAGCTGTCAGCTGTCCTACATTGACCCTGTCTGTCTGTGTGTGCAGACCGAGGAAGATAGGAAGACTCTGTTGAGGATGCAGGACCTGATTGACAAGCTGCAGACCAAAGTGAAGAGCTACAAGAGGCAGGCCGAGGTGGCGGTGGGTGTCATGTCTGAGGGTCAGGATGCCTGGAGGATCCTGGGGGAGGGTGGTAACCATGACAATGTCCCCTCACATGTACACGTCTCCCCACTAGGAGGAGCAGGTGAGCTGCAACATGACCAAGTACAGGAAAATCCAAAACGAGCTGGATGATGCAGAGGAGAGAGCGGACGTGGCTGAGACCCAGGTCACCAAGCTGAAGGTTCGCACCCGGGAACAGGTCACTAAGGTAGTGACCAGCATGGTGAGTTACCAGTCGACCGGTCAGTCAGTTCATCAATCAATCACTCTGTCATTCATTCTACTCCCAAAATTTTGTATTCATTGTCCATATGTTTGTCTTTTTTCCAGATTGTGGAGTGATTTTAAGAAGAATTCTTGTGCTGCACTATGTTTATAAACTGCCTTTTCAGAACCACAGCCTCTGTGTATGAATGCATGTGTGCCTATTCTGTATTGTGTATTGTGTTTGTGTTTGTTACAGGCACATGGCAGGAAAAGTACCTATTTATGTCTCGACACCTAAATAAAAAGATGAGAGGTTTTGTGTCCATTTTGTAAATGGGTTTGATCTCTTTAGGTATTTCTAATCGCTCATTAAGAAATCTGAGTCGTTTGTGTTTATTAGATCCTGTAAAAAACACAGTATTAAACCAGTAATAAACCAGTTATATTTCAGAAAGCTCAGTGCATGGCCATGCATTACATAACGCCTTTTAATGATGGCAGAGAACTATCGTTATTAAACCATCAACATCTACCATTCTCTGCCAGGCAAAGGTAAACTAAGCTATAATTTGGGTCTGGCGTGAATGAAAGACATAGCAGGCGTGTGTACACAGGCACCAGCACTGGTGTGTGCCAGGCCTCTGCTTTTTAAATAGACCGCCAGATCAAGTTTTGTGTGAGCCAGTCACTACCTATAATGATGAAGCAATGACCATCAGCTGATGCCAGCAGCTGACTGTAATTATCTCTCCTCAAGACTCACGCTGGAACTGTCCTCTTCAGGAGAGGCTGCTCCTGAACATGTAAACATGTACAGTACATTTAATCACAGACTTTTACATGAAGAAGCTGAAGGTGTGTATGTGTGTGTAAAGTCCCTCAGTGGGCCACTAGATCATTGGAAGGCTTTTCAGATTGAGTGATTGAAAGAGGAAGAAAACAAAAAGAAATGACTGTGCCACCACAGAAACAGAGGGAGTAATGGGTGGACTGTAGCAGAGGATTCTAGAGGGACACACAGTGCTGACATGACGAAGAGAAGGGTGGAAAAAGGAAGAGCGGAGGACAATATGAAAAGATGTCACCAAGGTTTTCCATATCTGAATGACATCCTCTTTCCTCTTATCATCACCATCACCTAGCATCTATAAAAAAACACCTGCACAGTGGAATCGTTGATCAAACATCTCTCCGTAGACCGGATATCTGGCGCATATGTCTGTTTTGAAAAGCTAATTTAAGGAATGAAAACTCTAAGGGTCAGTTTTGTCTTTGTTATTGTCTGTGTGAGTGTGTGTGTGTGATCGAGACTGATCAAAGGCGTAGCACTGAAGGTGGGTCGATGGAACAATCAACATGAAATTACATTATACACAATAGGCCTTCTTAGCATCTGAGTCTTTGATCAAGCCCAGCCTATATCGGACAGTCACACAACCAACACACTCAACCAATAATGAATCTGGGGAGGAGGAGGTGGGGTGGGGGGAATGCGAGAGAGAGAGAGAGAGAGAGAGAGAGAGAGAGGGAGGGAGAGTGCAAGAGGGAGAGAGAGCGAGAGCGAAAGGGAGGAGACAGACAGTGATATGGGAGTCGGCAGAAGTCGTTGGCAGGGTCAGACAGAGTGCAGCAGGAGAACGCTGAACCACGCACACACTCAGCATGGAAGGTACTGGAGGGTGTGCCCAAGGATCAGGGATGTCAAGCTGCTTCAGAAGACGCTGAAGGCGAAGAAGAGGGTAAGTGATTCTACATACATGCGTCATGGCAACGTGATCCACGTAAAGTCATTGCTTGAGGCTAGCAGGTGTCTTAATCAGAAGCAGGGATGGGGAGTGGGGTTAGTGTTGGTGTGGACACCAGAATGTGTGATAGCGATTTGGCGGTCATGGCTAATGTTTTCAGTCTGTTGGATCTTCTTGAAAGACTTGTGATCGTGGATGTGCCATGATTTCGTATGGCATATCTAAGGGAATAGTGTAGCACTTGTGTCGTTGTGTTGACTACACGTATATAATAGTCTTTACAATACAGCCTTCACACACACACCTGTAAAAGCTGTAGAGATTTTTTCTCATTCTGAAACAACCGGAACATGTCTGTGACAAAATACTGATGAACATAATGATTGGTGAATGGAACTGTTTGTGCCAAGTCTTGTACTCCCTACCAAGAGGTCAAAAGCTTCTCTCTTCCCCATCTCTGTTTTCCCTCTCCTTTACTCTGTCAAATGAGGGATGCATGGAACTGTTATTCCGAGTTCACCAGTGTGTTGTGGTTCATGCCTCTCTAAGCACATTGATACCAGGACAATGACTTCTATAGGCAATTATGGTCATTCACTCATACTGACGCAAACAAGATCACACACTCAGAAACACACGCACTCTCATTTGTGCAATTGTTCAGTGCTTATTCTAACTCTGACCGACAGGTCTTAATGAGGGCACAGACGTTTGATAATCTTCAGTGGTCAACATTGCGGGCTGGCGGTTACCCGCTGGTCGTCCACCACTGTGCTAACACCGTGCGTGACTCCACAGCCCTACAGAAATGTTCCAACTTCCCCCGACTTCAGTCAGCTTATTTCAGTCAATGAAGAGCTAATGACTCAGAAACACTTGCTTCCTCTCGCTCACACGTCTTTTCCCCCTTCACTTCATTCTTTCTTCTTTGTTCTGTCCTTCCTTTACCAGGCATCATGTCCATCTCCTTGGTAACGGTCTCAGCTACAGCCAATGTGACCGTGTTGTTTGCGGTCATGACCCCGGTCTCCGTGACTCCTGTTGCGAGCAACTCTTCTGAGCACGTGCGGGATGCCGCTCTGGCCATTGCCGAGGTGGTCGTGTTGTCGGTTATCTTAGCAATGGCGTTGCTAGGTAACGGACTGGTGCTGGTGGTGTTGCTAAGGCGGAGACGGCACCACACTCCGCTCCACCGCTTCATGTCCAACCTCTGTCTGGCTGACCTGGTTGTAGCACTGTTCCAGGTAACACACAGGGTCTGTTAGCCCCCACAGACTCCCACACGCTAGCTACACAGCATCCACGCACACACACATGTAGGAGGACATAATCCTGTTCCTCAACACCTTTCCTTTCTCCTGTAGGTGTTGCCACAGTTGGTGTGGGACATCACAGGTCGATTCAGAGGTCCTGACTTCCTGTGTCGCCTGGTCAAATACCTCCAGGTCCTCGGAATGTTTGCCTCTTCCTACATGATTGTTGCCATGACTATTGACCGCCATTATGCTATCTGCTGCCCACTGAAGGCCTACAGTGTTGGTGGCTCCCAACGATGGAACACACTGATATTGCTGGCCTGGGGCCTGTCCACACTGCTGAGCCTGCCACAGGTACACACACACACACACACACACGCACACGCACACACACACACAGCCATAACCTTGTGTCTTGCCCTCTTTCACCAAGCCCTATCTTTCTCTCTCCAGGTGTTCATTTTCTCAAGGTCCGAGGTAGCTCCAGGAGTGTTTGAGTGTTGGGGGAACTTTGCTGAACACTGGGGCCTTAAGGCCTATGTCACATGGATGACCCTGGCTGTCTTCATCATGCCTGTCCTCCTCATCACTGTCTGCCAGGTAGGTGCTGCAGCAGCAGGACGTAGCCCATTCACACCATGAGCCACTGACAGATGAGAATAATTTGTGTCAAAGACAAAGAGCTAATGTATTTATAGAAAGGACCTCTCTCTCCTCCTATCTTAGGTCCGTATCTTCAGAGAGATCCATGACAATCTCTACCAGTCAGAGCGCCGGCTGTCCCCCGCCTCCGTCCTCCTCCGTCCTCCCCCCTCTCGACGGGACAGCCAGAGAGTGGGAGGGGCAGGCAGAGGGAGGCTCAGCCTATCACCAAGTGCTGTTACAACACTGTCAAGCCTCCATGGTGACGCCCCGGCCTTTGACTCCAACCCTCTGTCTCAACATTTCCTTCCGTTGGCTCCCCTGGCATCCAACAGTGTTGACTTACACTGTGATAACTCCGTCTACTCGGGTAAACTTGGGGTTTTTGTGCGTGGCGATTATAACTGGATTGGATATTACAGCCAGCAGGGCTCAACGTAACATCAAATTTCCTGTGGTAATACTTGGGTGATGACAGCTGATCTATCTCTTCATTAAATCTCGTGTTCAGCTTCTTGTTGCTTCTGGAACCTTCTCTAGGTGGACTGCAGCCTGGTGTTCTTCCTGAGGCCCCTGTGCCAGCTCACCGCTGTCCTTTGACCCCGGGCCCCCGTCCCAGGGTGGGCGGGGTGTCGGCAGCTATGTCTAAGACTGTGAGGATGACCCTGGTCATAGTCCTGGTCTACACTGTCTGCTGGGCTCCCTTTTTCAGCGTGCAGCTGTGGGCTGCCTGGGACCCCAACCCTCCACAGAACAGTAAGATCCTTCTCACACATACCGCATGTTCATGAGTCTGTGGCGAGCTGACTGACCAGGCTGACCACTGGCTGTGTGCGTTTAGGTGCTGTGTTCACCCTCCTCATGCTGTTGGCCAGTCTGAACTCCTGCACCAACCCCTGGATCTACTCAGCCTTCTCCAGCAGCGTGTCTCCAGAGCTGCGCCTCTTGCTGCTCTGCCAGGGGGACACGGAGCGCCGGGGCTCTCTGCCCAACGACTCCACCACCACACACACCTCCACCTACTGACGCACGCGTACCTCAGGTAGTCACACACTGAAGCCTAGGTTTACTGACACACACGGAACATGTGCCTTCACTGTCTTCTTTCGTTTTCACATTCCTTTCTATCTCTAGAATGTCCGATTTCTAAAGTAAAGTGAGTCATTGATTCAGACAGTCAGTATTACGGATGTTTGTTAACAGTAGCATTTTGAAAGGTATTGTAGAAAGGTATCAGCTGAACCAGAGTGCATGTGTGTGCAAGTAGTTTTGAGTGGATGCACCACTTATACCCAATACAGCTTCATTCTAAAACCCTTATCCAACTGTGGCTCCTGTGTCTGCTGGCTGGAAAACACAAGAAACCACAAATATAGCATTCAGCTACAGACAATCAAGTCCTGGCATCACAACTGGATTGAGCGAAGGAAACTCAACACTGTCAGCTCTGCTTGATTCAACTTGAACTGCACCAACATCATTTTTGGAAGATGTACGAAAAATCTGTCCGCAAAGCTAATCAGCGGACACTTTTGGGTCTCTGTGATTGGCCACATTTCTGTAGTTCATTTATGGAGGAAAACAAAACAACCAATCCCAGCTTAGTGTATAAAGTCATACTGAATGTTCATCTCCCTTTATCTCCAAGAAAACACAACCATACCATTTCAAGCAAAACGCAACACTTGAGTGTACAAATGGTTTAATTTCTTCGCCATTCATATAAACAGGACATCATAATTACAGTCATCCCTGACATCATTGTCAGACACCTCTATTAAAAATTGTTACACTAAAATGTTTTTTTCCTTCTAAATTCTACATTATTTTACTCCCCCAAAAATGTTGAAGACAATGCGTGCTGCAGCAGAGTACCATTCTCACTCATCCCAAAAAGGTTAACCTCCCAGGACCACCACTCTTACCTCCTACCCTCACATCCACATGCTCTCAGCTGATTGGACAGGAGAGAGTATAACACTTAATTCCATAGGCTTCAAATAGGAAACAAAAAAACTTAATACGTGAATCGTAGAAATCTGCCAAAAGCAGCTCCCCAATAGGAGTGTGTCAGAGGCGGTGTCTGGCGGCCTCATACCTCGCAGGAGGACTGGGAGGCTGCAGCTGAACGCCACGTGAGCCTGGCCGTGGCGCCGTAGGTCACAGGTGTCAGATACCGCGCCGCGCTTTCAATCATTCCGACCCTCCTTCCAACTGCTTACTCAAGTGAGTCCTTTTACACAAAATACACAATATGCTTTTTTTTTGTCGATTTGTCTGAAATGTCTACATTCAGTAATTGGCTGCTGTGCAAAAAAACTTAAACACATATGCCCTTCAATATTCATGTCATACACGTCAAATTAATAGCTTTTCCCTCAGCTTTGTATTAGCATGTGTCTGTGAGTGTTTGTCTAAGCATACACGTAGTATAAAGTGCACCGCAGCAAAACAACAACAACAAAAAAAAGACTTCCTCCTTACGGAGTGAAACATTCCTATGGCGTGAGAAACCTGCCCCCCCTCCAGGAGACGTCATCTAACACCGTCAGATCCAGGGTCAGCTCAGACCAAATCACCATGACACCAGGTGGGAAACCAGTAGAACCAGCCTCCCGCATAAGGACACCCTCCCCCCCACCCCCCTTCAAACTTCTGCGACGATAAAAAGCTGCACTGCCTGTCTCCCATATCAAAATCTTCACACATTTTTTTTTTTAAAGGCTGGTTTTAGAAAAATCGCAAAAAAGCGCGTGTCACTGGTTAGTTTGTCTAGTAAAAAAATGTCTAGTACAAAATAAAGACTTAAAACGTTTGCAGGGAAGGTTCTACAGCGTTAGAGGGCTTTAGGGAGTGCTGTGACAAGGGACCGCTGGAGAATGTCTTCAGCACAAGGAGACCAGAGATGTACTGATCACTGAGATGACTGTACAGAAGCACCACAGGAAGAAACACACACACACACACTTTAAGGAGCACCAAAACTTAAAACTTGTACACACAGGTAGCTGCACTCCTTCAGGAGGTCCCTCATTAAATAAACATGTTTACATCAATACTAGTGTTCCTCTCATCCTTGGTGCAGATGATGAAACCACAGTGGACAGACAGAAAGACACGGGGGGGGGGGCTCGCTAGCGGCTCCAATAACACCGAGCAGCTGAGGCACCATCGGCCATGAGATGCATCTGATCTGGGAGGCTCAGAGAGCTGGGATCACTCAGGCTCAAGAGTGGATTCATACATTCTAAAATAGGCTTTGTACCGAAGAAATACTTTTTTCCCCCCTCTCTCTCTCATAACATATTACCGAAACAAAACTGCCTCTCTGCACACCTCTTCTTCCTTCAGGCTCCCAGAGCATTAAGAAATGAGATGAAGCCCAGCCACACAGGGCTACCAAGCATGTGAACCTGTGTCTTCAGAGACACGTACCTCTCTGGAGGACAGAGTGTGTGTGTGTGCGTGTGCGTGTGTGTGTAGGGGGGGGGTGAACTACAGAAAGATGGGAGTGCACCTTTTTTTTTTTTGTTACTCAGGACCAAAGACCCTGAGATAAATCCTAAACGTTGTTGTCACAGCGACACAATGACACCACCTTCGAATGCGGGGAAGGGGAACCTGTGTCTTGTGATCGCAAGGAAGGTATGTGGGGGGGGTGTGAGTATATACAGAAATACATCTGGCTGGCTGGAGTTAATATGTATGACCCGTTTTTGTTAGCATGTGCTCCTGTTTGTCGTTCGTCTGGAGTGTGTGTGTGCGTGTGTGCCCATGTGTCTCAGGTCCCTACAGGACTGTGTCCTCATCCATCTTGGAGACATCTGCCAACGAGACTTTAGCCTGGCCGTTCTCTGCCTCTGCTGCTCCATCCTTCTTCTCCTTCTCCTCCTCCTCTTCCTCCTCCTTGGAAGGGCTCGGGGCCTCCAGCATGGCCGCGCGCTCCTCCTTGGGCTCCTCCCTCTCCCTCTTCTCTGCCTCCTTCTTCTCCTTGTCCAGCAGACGGTAGTTGAGACCCATGCCCACGAAGAGGAACACGCTGGAGATGATGAGGATGATGCCACAGCTCATGTAAGTGTAGTCGTAGCTCTGGTATTTATCATAGAAGCGGCCTGGAGAGAGACGGATACAAAACAAGTCAGTCATTCTGTCACTTCGAAGGGTTGTAATCTAATCGGTGCACCGACAGCGGCAGTCAGCCTAAAATGACGAAACTGGTGACCTCAATCTAGAATAGGTGGACTGGGGAGAGCGGGTCATGGTTCCACTGGAAATACCATCCTACCCACACACTTACCCAGGAGCGGCGGACCCAGCAGCACAGGCCCACACTCCACGATGGTGACCAGCCCCACGGCTGAGGAGAACCTCTGGGCTCCCACCAGGTCCATCAGGGTCTCGAACAGAACGGCGCTCAGCCAGCCGAAGGCAAAGCCAAAGAAGATGGCGTACACCACGAAGCCGGTGTAGTCCACCGACAGCGGCGCCAGCACGTGACACACGCCGTTGTACAGAACAGACGCCGCAAAGAAGTACTGGATGCGCGGCCGGACCCACTTGGTGTTGGCCAGCAGGCCCATGGAGGGCCGGGCGACCATGTCCACGAAGGCCAGGACGGACAGCAGGAAGGCAGCCTTATCCTTGCTGATGTCTTTGCTCTTGGCGTAGTTGGAGAGGAAGACGAGGGGGGAGAAGAGACCGAAGAACATGATGAAGTTGCCCAGCAGGTAGAGCAGGAAGCCCCGGTGCTTGAACAGCGTCAGGTCGATCACACCGTTGATCCTCTGCAGCAGTGTGCGTTTGGGCTGCGGCTCTACGGGGGCCGCCGCTGCCTTCTCTTTCGCCTCTTCCAGCTCGGTGGCATCCTGGGTGTTGGCAGTCTTGGGGTCGGGCCTCAGGGGCCTCATGAGGGAGCCGGCCACACAGCAGTTGAGCAGCAAACCCCCCAGGATGAGGAAGCTGCCCCGCCAGCCAAACTGGTCGAAGAACCAGCTGTTGAGGGGCGCCAGCGTGGACAGGAACACGGGGCTGCCCGCCATGGCGATGCCGTTGGCGATGGGCCGCCGCTTGAAGAAGTATTTGCCGATCATGGTGAGCGCCGGGTTCAGGTTGAAGGCCAAGCCCAGACCTGCGGGTGAAAGGAGAGAAGGAGACAAGGAGACAGACGTCGGTTATAGAAGCAGTGAGGATAAACAAAGTGAATGTGCATCCTGTAATCAAGTGAGGACAGCTTGATGCATCACCAGGCCCAAACATGACTAACCGTCCTTAATGCCAGAGAGTGAGTCAATCGTTAAGGTTGCCACTCACCTCCCACCACACCAACGAAGAAGTAGAGCTGCTCCACAGTGTTGCAGAAGGAAGCAGCTATGAGCCCCGATCCTGACAGGCAGCCTCCCACCATTATGACCGGTCGACTGCCAAACTTGTTCACCAGGATACTGCTGATTGGACCTGGAGACAGAATGGGGGGTTAGCAAGAGAAGAAGAGTGTCCCCATAAGGCTTTCAACATGTGGATTCGTCCCCTTCGCCCTCCACCAGCAGGTGGGGCTGTGGTGCCAGACTGCAGACTGAACAGCTGCAGAGGGGGAGCCTAGGGGTACCAGAGACCCCAGGCCAAAGCTGAGGACGTTCCGCTGGAAGCCAAGACTTAGAGACACAACAGGAGGTTTCTACATAAGAGCCTCTGTTGGCATGTCAGTCATAACAACTCTGAAAGACCACTCAGAGCTGCAGACGGCTGAAACCTTCAGGTCATCTTCATTTCCAGAGGGAAATGTTGTTGCAGTATACAAGCGTATAACCACAAACGAATACAAATCAAGACAAATGTAGGAAACACAAAGAGCGATACGATAGGAAGATGTGACTGGGTACAGACCAGTCTGTCTGAATATTCGAACCCTCTTCCTCCCTAGACACATATCTGACTAGACAGCTAAGGAGCTACTGGCAGCCTGGGCTGGGAGTGTATTGTGTGCATGTGTGTGTGTGTGTGTGTGTGTAATCGTGTTACTGTTTGCACAAGAGAGGATTTCTAGCAGGAGGGATAGAAATCTTCTGGAAGACAGTTAGGTCTATCCCAAACCTTTGAGTGAACATTCCAGAAAGCGTTTAGTAATTCAACAGGCATCTCTTTATTCACACCGTCTGAACTTCCTCTCACAGTCCCTCGGAGAGACCTTTGCTCCAAACACAGAGCTCCCAGAGCCGTGTGAAACCAAAAGAGACTGTACCTGGCACTGGCAGTAGGAGCTTTTCAGAAAGCAGGGTTAACATATCCTGAATTCAAACCACAGCACAGGGTTGACTGGCTGAAACCGCCAAGCTCTGAAATTGGCAGTTTCAGAACAGGTGGTGCAACATGTGTTCAGACAACTCTGTAGTCTTGGAACTTGGAGCTAAATCAGACAGAACTGAAATGAGGAGCGAGAACCCAAACTACCATGTCTTCATGAGGCCCCACATTTTTTTAAGGCAGCACCCCTGAAAGCTTGGGGCAACTATATCATGAAGGCAGTGAATATTTACACCAACAAGACTGCCCTGCTGGGTTGCCGTGTTGTTGTCATGGTGTGCGAGAGGACCACATGGGCACAGCGCGACCTCTGAACTTGGAATTGGAGCTGCCTGGGGCCACTCGAAGACAACATACCAAAGACACACGTGTACAAAAACACACACACACACACACACACACACACCTTAGAAACCTGTCTGAGGCTAATACATTCCTTTCACTAAGGGAAGGGATGAGGTACGCAAACAAACGCACCGACGCACACAGAGACCCAAATAAGCCGTGACAGTCTTTGTTGCGGTCTGGATGAGGACAAAGGCGGCTGTGATTTGTGCTTTCTGAGATATTATATAAACGATTGCACCCCCTCCCCCCTCTCCCTCTACCCCTCCCTCCATCTCTTTGTGAGAGAGAGAACAGAGGAGAGAGGGGGGGGGGGGGGGGAGGCGGAGTGTGAAGAGAACAGAACGGTTCTGGCAGAACACGGCCAGCACCAGGGAACAGAGAAGATCAGTGAAGGCCTGCAGCAGGGAAAGCAAGCCATGTTTCTGAGCCAGGGTCACAACTCAGCCAAGTCAGAGCCCATTAGCGATGGGGACCTACAGTAGGCCCAGTCTTCATGGGAGGAAGACCTTTCAGAACTGGGACCGTCTGGTCTGCTGGTTCTGAAGGAACGTCACCTGAAGTACGCTCCTCTGCCAGGTGAGGCTACAAAAGACGATTCTGTGCTTGGAGATGAGACGCTGAATCGCACGATAGCATGATAAAAATGAGATTTCCTAAGAGGAAATGCAGGCTGGACAGGGGAAATAAAAGTGGGTGTGATAACTGATTTCTACATCTGAAGTTTCCTTCCTCCCCCTGCACATCTATTAGTCTTCTCTTCTAAGGTTCTCTCCGTCTGGTCTCCAGAGCAGGGGAGCCAAAAATCCTCGACGTAAATACCAATCCATGAAGTTTACCCAACAAGTAAAAGCCTAAGTAAAGGCCATATTTAACATGGTTATTTTCCCTGTCTGCTTCCCTGGGCATGCAACCAAGATCACCTCCATTTTATCTCACCAACGCTCAGCTTTTTCTGGCCTCATTGAAACTGCAGATGTGAGAAGTGTCAGAGAGCCAGAGAGATAGAGAGAGATAAAGACAGGAGGAGGAGTTCTGGTGAGCGTTCCAAAACCAGCGGCCATGGCAGGGCTGGACTTGCCACTGCACTTCAGAACGGGTCAGCTCAGAAGACCATTAACGAAGGCTGTTGAGACGGTTCAATGTGTGACTTCCATACATGAACGGGAGTGTAACTGGACCATGCCGTCGTCAGGCGCTGGTCAGGGTCCACAGTCCAGGTCCAGAACAAAGCTCACCAGCCGTACACCAGTCAGCAGTAAGATCCTATTTACTGTTTTGACATGGCAGGTTTACTTATCTTTCCTTAAGACTGAAAAAAGGGACACGACAAGTACTTGAGATGCTTCCTTTTGCATTTCAAAATAGTTCTGTTGTTCCTCTCATCACCGAGGGTTCGGGTTGCAGAACCCAAGCCATTGGCTGCCACCTCTGTTATCTGACCTATGCGTGACTGAGAGTCCTTGTGTGAGTTCACGTATCAAGCCTCACATTTGGACCCTCATGTCACCCGTCACCCACCTAGGAGGACTGTTCTACCTGGTAGTCTGGGTGTGCCTGGCTGGGAGCATGGATGTACTAGTCCTATTCTCTGGGCTCTGGGAGGACACGCACGCACACACAGTGCTGAACATGTTGTACCAAACTGTGTGTGTGTGTGTGTGTGTGTGTGTGTGTGTGTATGTATATACACACACGGTAGTTTGTGTCCCCATCTCTTAATAGAAGGCTGGTGCTGCAATGGAACTAGGTCAGTGACGCGCAGTGCCTCTTCCCCTTCCTCACTTCCTGCTCCTCCCTCTCTGCTGAGCCCCTCCCTCTTCTCCCTCTCAGCAAGAGGTCTGACTGAAGCGGCAGGGTGCAGTCAGGCAGAGATGAAGGAAAGCTACTTTCGTCAAGTGCCGGTGGAGCAGCAAAGTGCTAACAACACACACCGTTAACTCACCACCTGCGTGCACACAAACACACACGCACGCGCACATGCACACAGTACTCACCTCCTGCGTACATGACAGCCAGCATGATGGAGGAGATCCAGGACACTTGACTGGGCGTGGCGTTGAAGATGACCTCAATCTCCTTGAAGAAGACCGTTATGGACTTGGGGAAGGCGTAGGAGAAGCCGATGGAGATGAAGGCCCCGACCACCACCGCCCAGCCCCACCCCCCCTCTGGAGGGGTGTACCCGACCGGCCCGCCCACCGCTGGAGCCATGACTGGACAACTGCTTGGCTGGGATGTGGACACACCCTCTCACATACACACGCGGGTTTCAGGAGACACAGGACCTGGAAGAGGAAGATGGGGAGGGGGGGGGGTAGAACTTAAATACATCTCTGTTGACGTGTTTCCAAGATGATAGCATTAAGATGAGCTTGTGTTTCCTTGAGGTGTGTGTGTGTTTCTGTCTGCCTGTGTGTGTGTGTGTGTGTGTGTGTGTGTGTGTGTGTGTGTGTGTGTGTGTGTGTGTGTGTGTCAGAGCAGCATGCAGGCTGAACATGCCGACACTTCAGGGGTTGGCTAAGGTCCTGCTCTCCCCTTATAAAGGCATGTGATACATTAGGCTTCACTAAATGGCCCACCAGCCTCTGAATCCACTCCAGACCCTGAGCACTCAACATACCAAGAATGAAGCCGACAAGCTTGGCCAAGATCCCTCTCCTTGGAAAAAAAAAAACCCTGCAAAAAGGGCATCGATGCTGTGAGTACTTGGTATGAAATCTCTCAGTCAGTGACCTATAAGAAACTTTGCGTTCCAGGTTAGAAGCCCTGCGTTGTCTGAGCAACCTTGTCTTCCGACTCCCTGCCGTTCCAGAGCACAGCCTGCACTGCACACCGCCACCTCTAATCATTAGTTAGCGATACTGCCATGTACTACAGAACTGGTTAACCAGGCATCTGCAATTACAACAGCTATCACACAAAGGACTTTGAAATGCCTCTCGGAGGTTCAACAAGATACTGCAGAGCTTGTGTTGTAATGGGTGAGTAATGTCCCAAGTTCTAGGAAGCAGAGTTTGAACTGGATGTCAGAGTCGGCCTCTCTAGGGCTACATAGCTATGTCATGTGAGACCCTCTAAATTAAAGCGGCACATTTTGTCCTGTGCCGTGGTTACAGAGCGAGGGTATGCATTACACACATACACACACACACACACACACGCACACAGGTGCACGTGCACACGTGCACACGTGGCTTGAAGGGGGTACATTGACCTCATGCAAAATCTCAAAACAGCTCCCAGCTTGATGATAAAAAAGAAAATCTGAATTGGTGTCTCGTGTCACGTTGCAGACTCTGATAACCCCGCCGCCACTACAAAGCAGGCATCTCTTCCCACAGACCGTCTGGATGGAGAGATTGCGCCAGCGTTCCTACAAAACATTTGACCCAACACCTCGACCCACAATCCTACACAGGGCATGCGTCAAATCTTCATGTAATCCAGGACAGATATTAAGACACAGAGTTGGGAAACATTTATGACAGAAATCATTGTGACGCCACATTCTGGACAACCCCTGTCATCAACCCGACGGAAATGCTGCCTGGCTGACGTACAACAATCCCACAGATCGGCGGTCTGGAGAGAGAAAGGTTGATTGTTTTCTGCTTTTATAAGTCTGGCATTCTTTGTATTCTGCTTTAACAAGTCAGACATTCTTAGTTTGATGTCTCCTCCTGACCTGACATGGCCTGGAACTAACTTGATCTGAAATCTGGATTGATGATTCAGCGTCACGCCCAAAACAGGACAGCCAAGCTGGAATACGGCATCATTTAATCACTTAAACGATCTTTTCCAAAGTCTCTAGTGTTCCACCTTGGTGTGGTAGCTGTCTCCTGAAAGACACTGCCATAGAAAGCCCTGATGGATGGCTCTGGTGCCTTAGCTAGTGAAAAACAAGTACTGACAACTGTTTAGCTAACTCAACTAGCACATTACCCTAGGCAGTGGTGGTGCGTGCGCACGCCCTCACGTACACAGACCCAAGGCCCACATGCTGCGCCTGTTTCACTTCCTTAATGACATAGGCCTGAGCCAGTCTCAACCAACACACGTCCAGCTCTGTCTGCTGTGCTGACTCATCACTCAGTCTCAATTGCAGGAGAGAGAATCAGCACTGTACGTGATGTTTGTGTTACTGCTTACTGAGCTTGTTCGCAGCTCTGTAGAAATCCTCCATTCTCGCTACAAAACAAGTTCAACTAGCCTCAAGCCTCCTAAAACTACTGGTAGTGTGGTGTGGTTAAACTGAGGCCCTTGGCATGTAAACCTGGTCAATAGCCAAGAGGTGATAGGAGTCACTAAGCTACAATCTAGCCTTCAACCTATTTTAGCGCTAAAAGGTTACCGTCTGTGTAACTGTCAACAAACTACTGTGGAAAGAGCCCATATCCTAGTGGCTCCCTTTTCCTTGAAGCAACAAAGCAACTCACTGGACCATCGGTTAAAGGCAGGCTACAGTTTGAGCAGCCTATGACACGCTTTAAAAACAATCCAATCAATCCTGTACTGAAAGCAGGATGTATCGCTTCACCTCTGGCTCAATGACCACTGAGGCTCGCAGCGTGAGCTGACTGGATCAGCTGAAGGAATGTGATGACTGGGAGCTTCCCAATGAAGTCGTTTCCTCCTCTGTTCCTCCAGATAAGTTCTACACTGTCGATGTGAACCACGGATCCTGACACATCAGCAAAGCTTAATCTGGTCAACAGGATGCGTAGGAATAGTATAGCCTTCTCAGCAGATGAAGCTTCTTGTTAATATCTCGTTCTCCAAACACAAATCATACATATCCTATGCTAGAGGCCTGAGGGTTACCCTTCCATACTGTGGCTCTCCTCCTACTGCCATGATTTATAAGCCAGCTCTGTCCTACGGCATCTTTAGTGCTGGGAACTAAATGAACCAGGTCTCCTGCAGTGTCATCTCCACAGTTAGCTGGTGTCAAGGCCACACGCACACGCGCGCGCACGCACGCATTCCTTTCAGGCTGATCCTTAGTCCACTGGTAGAGTACCAGTATGACCAGCAGTGTAAGTGTCCGAGTACGTGCGCTTCTCGTCCTCCTTGTACCTGAATGCCAAATGAATCCCATAACTTGCTCAGACGTCACAGGTTGTTTTTGGACTGGCCTCTCAGCCTGGCTTGCAGTCAACCCTCGTTGACAGACTGGTGGCCAGAGAATCTGACACTGTCCCCTTCATGACACAGGAAAGGGTTTTCTAATAAACTGCTGTCTGTGTGTGTGTGTGTGTGTGTGTATTTAACCTGAGTCAGGGCTTTGAGCGCTGGCTGTGTGTGTGTGTGTGTGTGTGTACCAGTAAACCAGAGCAGAGGGAGGACACATTGAATCATCATCAATGAGGCCATTCAGCAACACAGTGAGGCACATATGGCAACTTTCACCACAACTACCTAAAACACCCAACCTTTGGTTGTAGGGTGAAGCTTCTTCACCGAACAGAGCACGATACCTTACATTTCAAACGAAAGCTGCCTCACAAATCATCCAGAAACTCTGCTGTAAAGAGGCAGAAGAGAGAGGGCAGTTAAGGGGGCAGGTCTCCATTCCTCAGCCCAGTGTGAACCAGAGATGTGAATGGAGACAAGGCGGCGTGTGTGTAAACGTGAAGCCTAGATGAAACGGAGAAAGCCACCAGCTAGGATCTGTCTATTCCTCGAAGTGAGGAGAGGGAGCGTGGGCCAACAACAGCACAGACACACCCTCTTTATTCCTGTCAAATCACGTTAAACGTCCCTAGACTGTCTACTAAAGAACCACAAGGCTGTTCTGCCAGAATTTGGATAATACCTTCAGTCTATCGCTAATGACCACTTAAACTGCTACGGCTTATAGCTACAGATAACCACTTCACAGATATTCTCTTTGTTTAACCCACAGCTTTCTCTCATACAGCCTCCACTTTACACATACACACACACACACACTCATTCACTGCAGCAACTAAGAAACTTCTGTCGGCCTTCCATTGGTATGTGAATGTTGTCCAATGCCCTCTCAGATGATCTAGTGAGAGGAAACATGGAGGAGGGTTCCGCAGTGTTTTAATCCAGAGTCCATGCCAACGTCACAGTTACTCTCATGGGTTTAGTATCACCTGCCACCATGCCCTAAAAACATTATACTGGAGGTGTATGGTAAAACTGATTGACTTTACAGTTTCAGAGCTGGCAGCATCGCTATCTTACATCTAGTTGAACTTTTAAGTCATTGCTGTTGCACCCTATAATTGCAATTTTGCATCATCATTGCACGTCAATCAGCACACTGACTTGCCATTTCCAGGATGTCTGGCAAGTGGCGAGTCATTACCAAAACTACCAACACGATGGAAAGTGTTGTAGCAACAGCCTGAGCATGGAGTAACGCGTATCTTCGAGATCAAACTCGAAGTCAGCGACTTTGATCGAAGATCTGTGATCAAAGTCTACAACTGAAAATGTACGTTGATCTTATATCTTGTTGGTTCGGTCTTTGAATACAGGCGCTTCATTATGGTTGCAGTTGCATAGTGATGGCAAGGAGAGCGCCGTGTCCAACATCATACAGTTTCATGCTACGCTGGCAGGTAGGCAGGCAGGTAGGTAGGCAGGCTGGCAGGCAGGCAGGCAGGTAGGCAGGTAGGCAGGCAGGCAGGCAGGTAGGCAGGTAGGCAGGCAGGCAGGCAGGCAGGTAGGCACACAGGCGGCGACAGAAACTTACTTGGGGCATAGACATTTAAATTCGGTACTTAGCAAACCCCTTTTCATTCATTCACTCATGTAGTAGCAATTCCCCTCCCCCATCCAGCACTGACCGTACCCCGACAACCTCTAAAACGACCAATTGTTACTGTTAGCGAGGGAAAGTGGCCAGCCAGCTAGCTACTGTGAACTAGCAATGCATTTGCTACTGCCAACACAGTACAGCATAAGGTACTAAAACGCGGAACATGCGGAAAGAATTTGACTATATCGGGGTCACTTAAACTCGGAATTAAACAAGCCACTACACTCTTCAATGTGTACACAACTACATAAGCTTTCCAGCTGATCAATGTTGAGAAAATTCCCGGCACGCCACTCTAGCTAGCTAGTTACTAAAGAGAGATGCTGTCGACACCAATTCAGGTTTCTCTCTATGGACAAAGAGACCTTCATCGCTAACAGTGGAAACTCATATATCATTGTAGACAGTACGCTGTGCGTTGGTGAAGTCCCATACTTACCACAATATGTGAAATTCAGACTCAGTCACAGCGCGTGTCCGTGATGTCCTTGTGCTTGATAATGGTTAAACGTGAGTTTCGCAGGGTACCACATTGGGGCACTTCTATAATGGCATGCCGCATTTACGCGTGCGCAGAACCCCGCCCACTCCAACTGGAGGAATCCGCACGGGTCGTATGTATAGAAGATCAAATAATAAAAGCATGTGATTTAACACGCGACACAGATTTCAGATAGAGAGTTAATAGTAGCACATAAAAAGTAGGTCTGTAGTGTTATGTCCTTAGGTAGCCTTAGTATTTCATCATCTCACTAACTTCGCTCCTTTCCACCCGTCCTTTTCTTCCGACGTGTTTTAGGACCTTGCAAATATGACGTGGAGCTGCTATGTAGAGTCTCTCACACTTTCATCTGGACTAATTTAACATAAAGACATGCCACATTCAACCAAGCAACACACAGAGAAAGCAGAGAAAGACTGAACTTTTTGCTTCTCTGTGGAGGCCAGCCAAATGTCCTGACTGGCTTACCGCTTCCCTCCACAGTGCTTCTGTGTAATCATTGTAACCATTAGTAACCACTCTCTTCTTGTCTTCTCCAGCCAGTCTGATAGGGGGGGGGGGGGTTGGCAGAGTGATGTGACAGGTTCTCATTTGTGTTCTGTGTTCTACTAATGAGCAAAGACAGTGAGAGAGGAACATCGAAGAGTTGCATGCTTCTAGTAAAGAGGTAACATTTCCAAACATACAAGTAGACAATAATACAGGCCTAGTCCTAAACCCCTAACCCTATAATGAATGGCAATCAAGTCGGTGCATTGCTTTGCAAACACCCTTTTCGTACCAGTTTGCCTCAGTATGTGTCCGGCTTTGCACAGCCCCACCGCAGAGGGTTAAAAGGCAGTTCATGGGGCTTCCTGACATAATAAACATCTCGAGAGAGACGAGGAAACACACTTCTGTTTTGCTGCCTCACCCTCGGCCTCTCGTGGAGAGGAGGCGCAGCTCCCACTGCTGACCCACAGCTGACAAGAACAACCAGGAGAATCCTAGAGAAATGGACAACAGGGAGAGAGGAGTTGGGCTTGTGTTTGGAAAGAGGGAGGGATGTTTGGAAAGATGGGAATGGGAGGGAAAACAGAGCGAGACAGGCAGGGGACCGAGGGCTGAAAGTAAAAGACAAAGTTTTTCGCATGTTTTACACTGCTGGTGTTTGCTGACATAGTTCTGTTGTTGTAATGGATGCTTCAGGTGGGTGGGTCCCATTCAATTGAGCTCCATTTTTTATCTGTCAGTCAGATATCCATGGCCCATATTTTAAGGTACTTATACGTTATGGTATGCTTATATGTTATGTATGCACCCTCCTGCCTCAGTCAATTCTTTGTCAATGTGAACTTTGATAGCGAACAAAACCCCATCTGATTTTGATTCTACTAAGGTTTAAATTAGATGTTTCGTTCAGCTACAAAGCCTTGCGACTCAAAATGCATGCAATTACCCATGGGTTGGGTAATTATATTTTTTGTTCTGTTAGGCATTTTATGAGGATCACACAAACTTTGAGACCATAAAATATCCATTGTGTGTTTATGGCTTGTGAGCAAGGTCTCAGAGGTGTTCAGAGTCCAAATGCTGGAGTGTACAATCGTCAAGTTCCATCAGAGTGAATAACCTCTCTCTCACTGTCATCTCTCAATGTCATGCCTTCTCTCTCTCTCTCTCTCTCTCCCCCTCTCTATCTTCGTCACTTTCTCTCTTTGTCACACTCCCTCTTTCTGTCTCTCTCTCTCTGACACTCTCTCTGTGTGTCTCTCTCTGTCTCACTTTTACTCTCCCCATGTTTTTCTCTTCCTCTTTGTGCCTATGTGGAAACAAGACTGTTTGATTCTCCCTCTGTCCAACACAGAACAGTCAGTAGATTGTTTTCAGTCTAGGTCCAGAGCAGGGATCACTCACTGAGTTGAGTGCACCCGGCAGGTCTGTGGATGTGTGCTAACCAACACCTGCAGTACAACTAATCTAATACTCATGAACTTAACTCATGTTTCTGTGTACTGCCCTCTAAGAAAACACCTGCTAATACAAAACACCCAATATCTTCAGCCGAAAACGTCATGAAAAACAGATTTGTTACTCATGTCATGGATAATATTTGACTTAACACCAAGACCAGATTGATCAAACATTCCCTGCTACTTTCACAATACAGAGAAAAGATATGACAGAGATCAGACAGGGTTTTCAGTGAGAACAGTTTTACACCATGTTGTCCAAAATGTTGTGTTTGTATTATTCAGTTTCATCTAAGAGCAGGTTTTGGGCTTGACACCTGGAGCATCAATCCAGGGGCACCAACTTTCATCCACCATCACTATCTACCCTTCACCACACACACAAAGTTACGTACATGCACAGAAATGCACACTTTTAAGTATACACAGTTTCTATCATGTATGGATGGGTTGCTTCATGTACTGTCCTATGGTAGGGTGTGTGTGCTTGTGTCAGCCTTGTTTGAGTTGGATTCAGCAACACACAGCTGTCCTGATGGCAATGCAGCAACGTCATTTTCTAAGACAATGCAGCGACTGTATAAGAGAGCCAGCGTGACTGGTGTTATGTGAGCAGTGGTTAGATGCTACATAGGGGGGCTATGTGCATATAGTCATCCACACACGTATGGAATTCTTGCATAGGAGGGGAGCACATCTGATGCTTGTTAGGCACATGCCCAAGTCCTCCCTTATCATCTGCTATAGTACAACCTCCTGCTACAACCCCCTGTTACAACCTCCTGCTACAACCTCCTGCTAGTGGAACCTTCTGCTGAGCATTTTCCAGTGCTGAAACAGACACATCAACAATCCATATTCAACAATGCATTGTATTGTATTCTTCGGATGTAGCCTATGCACCTTTCAGCAAATGTTTCCAGGGTTTTTTAAACGTTATGACAGACACAAAAAATACCAAAGTCATCGTTATGTTCTGTAAAGGGGAGGATTCTACCTCTCCACCTCTACTGTGATTGGTGGAGAATCGTAGGCGTGCAGAACATGTGGCTTTCATTTGACAGTTTTGGGAGGCCTTTTTTAGGAAGTTTGAAGAGTGAAAGTAGATTATGAGAAAAGGTGTAAATGGTGAGATGTTGCCTGAGTTTGGAGATGATGCAGGCTCAAAGGAAAAACATCAAACTTCATGAGAACAGAGAATCATTGGCCCAGAAAGAAAGATGGTATTATAGGCACATGTATTTCCTGCAAACAGCAATTCAATACAGACCAGCAGATCTGATTGAGTATACAAGTGTCTCATTGGACACTTGATGCCTATATGCTAAGAAGGGAGATTTCCTTCTCTCCTGTGAGAACAATGGAACTAAATTGCACACTGTCTGAGCCATACTCTCTGGCTGCTGGCTTCACAAGTGGGAGAGGAATGTGAATCCAAAATGATCATTATGTGTTTCTTAAAATGTGGTTGTGAGCAGCTTTTTTTTGTAAAGTCTGCGTTACTTAGTCTTCTAAGTACATTTTCAGATTGTTTTCTTTTGTAGTTTGCTATGGGTTTTGTAGCTAGCAGACCAAACGTGTCTGTTGTGTCTCATGACAGTGTCACAGCTGAGTCTGTCTCCACTGAGCTGTGATGGAGCTGTTTCCATTGGTTTATTATCAACCAATGGAAACTGTTCCTCTCACTGCCCAGTAGCTCGTGTCCCCAGTTGTTGAATGAAAATGTTAGGTGTTGCATTTACCTGAGTATTAATCTGACATTTGTATCCACTGCAGAGTAGAAAACAACTGAGTGGGTTGCAGCAGATGCCAGGTGTGAGTGCCAAGAAGAACACAACAACATCCTCTCAACACACAATGCTGCAGGATTTCACAAACAAGACAACAGCAACATCCTCTAAAATTCAGAGGATGATTTAGAGTCTAAATCAATGTAATTTTAGCTTAAACATCCCAATTTAGTAAGTCCTGCGGGTATTGTATGGCAGGTAATATATACACGACTCATTTGATTTAAGTGTCATTTCAAACTACCACATGGAAGGTATAATTTTGTATCAACTTTATTCTGCTGTCACAGTCTCCAGACACGGATACTGATCATATACTATGTTATCTTGCATTCTAATTTGACTTTGGAAACACTAAGATTTATAGTTGTGGCTAATTAAATACACATAAAAGTTTTAGTAGTAGAGAACCCGTGATAAAGGCGTAGTCTCTGGAACACAATCAGAGTTTTACTTGGCTCGTGGCCTCACTTCTTTATCTGCCTGCATTTCCTTGACAGGAAATGTGCAACAAATATACAAATAAGGATATCAACATAAAGCTGCAAACACTTGCCTTACATGGATAAGCACACAGGCAATAAGATCATAGCCGGTGCATGTTTATGAACTAAACTCATCTTGTAATCAGTAACAATCTTATAATCATTGACTTCAGCAAGACTGGAACAGCTGAACGTTAATAAATGTTAATAAATGAATGTTGGCTGTGGTGAATCTCTTAAGCAGTGCCAATTGAAATGGAGGGCTTTATCCATTGAAACAGAGTTCATTCAAGGACACAGGAAACATACATATTAATGGTAATAATAGTGGCAAGGCTTATGTGAGGATTGAATGAACCTAGGCGGTGAATTATAACTGAAATTTTGTGACAAGATCAATTAATAGAATTGTACATTAGTGATATGGGACAAAACATAATTTAGGTTATCGCCACATTCAGATGGGAGTTTCATATTGGCCATTTGTAGTGCATGGGCACATGGCAGGATTCCCAATGCAGATGTGTGTTACAGACATATTTGATGCACTTGTCCTGGTTCTTGGGAGATGGTATATCTAGACCCTACAATAGGGGACGCAAAAGAAGGGAAATTCTAGAATAGCCAAAGTTAGGTAAAATAACCATGTTGAGTTGGAAACCCTGGTTGTCCATCAAGTTTGATGCCCTGTATCTTATTGAAATCTCTGTAGAAGAAAATGAACATCTGGTCAATGATCGAGTGGAGGGGACAAGAGGAGAGGCTACATTTCTTGAAGTCCTACATAAGCATACATGTATTGCAGAGTGTACGATTAGAGATATAGAAGACTGGATTCATTTCACTTTAAGAGTTCTACACTGACATCTTGTGGATGGAAGTTACAGTTACAGAGGTGTGTCCTGACTGAAGTGGTCCACGTGAGGCACTGACATATATGGGTAACAGGAAGCACGCACACATCTGATCAGCATGAATTTACTATTTGTCTCCACTTCCTTTATTTTAAGTACTAACATTACAGTGTCTTACATTCTTGTGTTTAAACTTTAGTTACTAACATAAGCGTCTCATTAATAACCTTCCGATCACAACACAGTGGCACCATACAAATGTAACATCAATCTTCCATAAATATGTGGAAGACCAAGCCTGTTAGTTATAGGCTTACAGTTATCGTGTAAGCATAGACTACTGTGTATTAAAGTTAAGAATCCAAACCTTGCAATGTAGATGCACTTGTTGGACCGCCAGTGGTTTTTGCTACTCTTTTATGTATTGAACTGGGTGAAAGGTATCTTGGGTTGTTTGTCTCGAACTCATACACGAGGAACGAGCTGCAGCTTAATGGGTTTCTTGGGAGAAAGGAAGCCATCATTTCCAAGTTCAAGAGGCACCTGATGACACAAGGCATGAAGGTAGTTACATACTACATGGCTGAAGAGAGCAAGACATTATGAATTTCATGAAAACATACCTGACATTTAAGAAACATTGTTTCACAACTAATAAAACTTCATTAACATCTAAAAGCATCACAATTATTTTGAGAGACTGATCAATACAAATGAAGAAACCATAAATCCAATCCACAACGTTAAGAAGATTATCATTAAATAGGAGAATTTTAAAAATCTCACTTCAGTTTCTTTGCAGGTGACAAAGGTGAAGTCTCTGAGGAGCTCCACAATTGCCAGCTTCATCAATAACACGGCAAATCTCATGCCGATGCAGTTCCTGGGACCAGCTCCAAAAGGCAGGTAGGTGTATGGATCAAATTCATCTTTGTTCTCCTTACTGAACCTGAAAACATGATAAGGAAGATGTTAGGTTGGTCAGGGGTTATGGCAGACTGTGTTGGTGACAGTGGAGGACTGGAACTGGAGATTAGATTACTAGGACTTTCTTTAAATAGCTTTGCTGGAGTGGAGTTGAAAAGATTCAACTTGCGTAAGACTGGTATAATAAAGTAGAACAAGCCCCAAACTGATAGGAGTATAGTAAAAAGGAATACCTCTCAGGTTTGAAGACCTCAGGCTCTGGCCAGAGCGTAGGGTCACGATGGAGAGTGTACACTGGGATCATGATGGTGGTTCCTTTGGGGATGGTCACACCATTCAGTTCCACCGTCTTCTTCGTCATTCTCTCCACACGGTTAGCAATAGGAAAGAGCCGCTGGGACTCATTCAGCACCATATCTAGATACTCCATCTGCATGATGCTTTCATAGGTCAACTCAGCCTGGATACAAGAAAAATGTGATCACTTAAAAAGTGTAGCCAAGGAGACAATAGGACCCCACCTTTCTGAAGAGTGTACTGTTCCTATATGATGTAATTGCTACATAAATAATACAAATAACAGAGGTAGCCAGCACAATGACCTTGTTAGGGAAGGTCTGGTCAATTTCCTCCTGCAAGGCAGTCTGGATGTCAGGGTTAATTGCCAAGTTGTAGGCTAGGAAGCACAGAGTACTGCTGCTGGTCTCGTAACCCGCAAAGATGAAGATCATAGCCTGAGATAAGATCTCGTGGTCTGTCAGCCCTAAAACACAAAACATTTACAAAAATATTCATCATAAACCCTCAGAACATGACTTCCCAGCCTCGTTCCTCAGGCCTCTACCTTTCTGTGAGTTGTGGTCTGCTGGGGTCTTATCTGTTATCTGGGAGTCCACCATGAGCTGCATAAAGTCCACACGACTCTGGAAGGACAAGCAACCGGTGAGAGGTGGACGACACTGGACTTGATCAGTGACCGTAAAATACACTTTTCACACTGAGAATCATTGCTTAATCTAGTATACCTGAAGTTTCTTTTTAGTCATGTAATGTCATAAAATCCTAAACCTGGAAATGGTCATGTCCAGGTAATAAATCAAAGAAATGGTAACAAAGTTGCTGATGTCCATACACGTTTGGCTTCTAATGGTTCACTTAGCAAGCACATAACAATCCATTTGAACTAAATTGTCTCCAAACGGCTTCTAAATTTCTGGAAGTGGTTTTGTCTGTGTGAGCAGAACAGGGTGGGGTATCTTACATTGTGGACATTCTTGCTTCTTTCTGCTTTGATCTGCTTCAAGGAATTGTAGAAGAAGTCCGTGACGCGAGCAGGGAAAAAAGACAACTCAAACTTGTCAAAGATCGGCCCTAGAAATGGAAATAATACTGGAGAGAGGAAGGAGAGAAACAAGGAAAGCTATGAAGCATGGATAGGCAGTAACTATGGCTCTAGACAGTTTTCATTTGATGACAAGTCACAACATATTTGAAATCGTGATTCAGAAATGATTTTATCAGGTGCCTATTCTACTGACTAGTTGATTTCGTAACAAACACATTATGGTTTACCAACAAGTATCAGGACTGGGCTGAAGAAATTGAATTTGACCATTTCCTTTATGTTGGTGACAAAAGGATCACTGGCATGGTTTATGGAATCAATGTCCACACTGAATGCAGTACTGGTGACAACATCCATACTGTAAGGTCCAAAGATTCTGAAGACATAAATCACATTCAATATCTTAATCTTAATGTACAAAACAACTGACAGAGGTGAGGATTAAACATTGTTTTCCAAACGGCTGCAACAGAGATTTTCCGTGACATTTTCAGAAAAGGATTGAGTCCCTGTTCAGGCCATAATAGAGGGATTAGAACTTCTACTCACTCTTTAACTTCCAGGACCTCTCCAGCATCCACTTTCTTCTCCAGACTCTTCCTCAGGTTGCCAGAATGACGCTTCATTATGCTGAACATCTGTCCCCAAAAATGGAGTCTTGAAATAGATTGAAAAGTGTGTGTGTGTGTCTGTGTGTGTGTCTTTGTGTGTGTCTGTGTGTGTTTGTGTGTGTGTGTTTGTGTGTGTGTGTGTGCACCTCTTTGAGGCGGCCACTGGTAAACGAGGGCGAGAGGACACTGCGAATCCTCTTCCATTCATCGTCCTCAACAACTGACACTGCATCTTTCAATGGCCCGTTCAGTCCGATATCCTAACCCAAGCACAAAGACAATCAGTCTGATTGTAAATTGAGTTTACTGGTGTTGATACTGTATGTTTTGATAATGAGATCATACCCTTCTATTGGTAAAGTTAGAGTAACATTCCTTCACCAGGATGGCTTTTATCATGACAGGGTCCATAACACCCATTATTGGCTGTCTTCCATCATAGAACCTGAAACAACCACAACCAACTTCAGCAGACCAATAAGGCAGGTTTGGCATTTCAAGAAGCTAAAACGGTGAGTGACACACTAACAAGAACAAGCAGCCACACCACGTGTAGCCTAAACATAACCATCCACTCATCTTATTCTAGAGCATGTCTGATTACATACATAGATATAAGCATAAAAACACAGACACATACCCCCATATCCTTCCATACTTCTGGTAGCATTCGGTATCAAACACATGAACTCCCTGGGAATGAAAGATCCTAGGATCAATTATCTGCTGACATCCGATTTTTTCTTTGATTTATATACATATTTAATCTTTCATTTATTTTTTTAAATATCTTCGCTACTAAACAGTAAACATAGCATAGTTTGGATGGTAGAGGTTGTGGTTGATAAAATACTGTTTGTAAAAAATAAAAATAAAACTTCTGAACCTTTTTGTACTCCAGAAATGTTCCGATGAAGGGTGAAGGCTTTGGTCCACGGATGCCGATTTTCTTGAAGACTCCATAAGGTGCATAGCCATACCTTAGTGCATGGCGATACTTAGTTAGGGCACACACATTTAGTTCACATTATTCATAATCAAATACACACAATCCTTTCTGTTAGAAAGGGATACTATGTTCTTTTGATATTCGAATATGTCGTATTGTTGTGATTCTATTTTTAGTTTGATCGCAAACACCTCATTTCCTGAATAATCGAATATGCGTCACATCGTCTGAGATGTTTTCAATTCTAAAAATCGATGTGAGCCTGAGTACAATATGCCCGTTACTTACAGGATAACGAGAACAGCTAATATTGCTATCAAAATCCACGTCTCGACAGAGAAATAAGGGAGGAAAGACATCTTGCATCCGAAATGACAATTGTAATACTTTCTACAGTTGTTTTCCCATTTATGTCAGCACTTTAGATGGGTGGAGTTACGGTCCAGTCACATGTGTAAACTTGCGTCGCATTATTAGGGTCAATAACTTGGACTTCCTCGATTATGTAACTGGGGACATCACGAAAACAGTAAGAGCTCTTGTTATGTAGGGGTGGTTTATTCACAGTGACTCAAAAGTTGTATACAGTCCCTGTTGTGTTGAATAGATAATGTATCAGGGCGTCTTTGGAGGAGTTAATTCATCCTGGGTCAACCAGGGAAATGACATCGGAAAAATGCCCATGAGGGCTTTATTTCTTCTATACCTACAGATGATGTGAACTATGGTTCATCAGAGACTTGAGAAGTCTTGGAAAGTTGTTCTACATTTAGCAGGTATTGTTAGATTGGTTATTGTCAGATGATAATGGTTGGGGTCAAATATTGGAACATTGTTTCTGTCAGGTGTATAAACTCTTGAGTCTTAAAAGTAACTGACTCCTGAGTGTACAGTACACATCCAGCTGGCCTTATCTCCAGGTCTACTGCCTCTACCTGCTGGCCAAGTGGTGAACTGGGAGGCTGGGGTGGACCACTCCTTGTGGCGATGGCAGGACCAATCTCAAGCTAACTCTCTTTCTCATGCAAGACTGTCAAACAATAGACATCTTTAAAACAGGACCAAGCACTTCTGCACAGCCATTTTTGGTCGCTGCATATTTGACACAATTCAATAAATTATAAATCTTAGAAATGTGGTATTTTTTCTCATTAATAACAAAGGTCAATACATTCATGTCTAAGTTGCAACAGTCTTACCAAACATCATGTAACATATACTTACATTCCACCTTATGCCAAGCAACACAATGAGAAGGATATAATGACTGGGTCCATCTGATCATTCCTCATCAAAGGGTCATAAAGTTCAATACTGCACACCAGTGAAAATATATAACCTGATGCTGAGCCTAATGATTGGTTCCATGCACTCTGCTGCACCACACAGCTGATTCATCATCAGGTTTGGACCATCATACAACATATCCTGAGACACCTCCACCTCCCAAGAATAACAATGCTTGTTGATGTTCATCAATATTTAAATTCCATCCATCCATTTTCTTCTGCTTATCTGGGGCCGGGTCGCAGGGACAGCAGTCTGAGCAGGGAGGCCCAGACTTCCCTCTCCACGCACACCTCCTCCAGCTTCTCCGGGAAGATCCCGAGGCGTTCCCAGGCCAGCCGAGAGACATAGACCCTCCAGCGTGTCCTGGGTCTTCCCCGGGGCCGCCACCCGGTAGGACATGCCCGGAACACCTCCCGAGGGAGGCGTCCAGGAGGCATCCGAAACAGATGCCCCAGCCACCTCAGCTGGCTCCTCTCAACATGGAGGAGCAGCGGCTCTACTCCGAGCTCCTCCCGTGTGACCGAGCTCCTCACCTTATCTCTAAGGGAGCGCCCGGCCACCCTGCGGAGAAAATTCATTTTGACCACTTGTATCCGTGATCTTGTCCTTTCGGTCATTACCCAAAGTTCATGACCATATTTTAAATATTCCCCTCCTTGAACTGTCACCTTAACGTGGTGGAGGGGTTTGAGTGCTTGAATGATACCAGGAGCTATGTTGTTGGGGGCAATAAGCCCCTGGTAGTGTCTCCCATGGCAAACTAGTCCTAGGTGAATAGCCAGACTAAGTGCGGTTCACCAAAACCCCTATGATGACAAAAAAAAAGGAGAATCGCTACGTCGCCCGGAGTGGCGTTACCGGGGCCCCACCCTGGAGCCAGGCCTGGGGTGGGTGCTCACAGGCGAGCGCCTGGTGGCCGGGTCTTTGCCCATGGGACCCAGCCGAGTATAGCCTGAAAAGGCGACGTGGGATCACCTCCCTGCAGGCCCACCACCCACAGAAAGGACCGTAGGGCGCTGGTGCAGTGTGTTTTGGGCGGCGGTCAGGGGCAGTTGCCTGGACGACCGAGGCCATGAACACGGTCTCTAGCGCTGGGTACATGGAATGTCACCTCGCTTGCAGGAAAGGAGCCCGAGCTTGTGCAAGAGGTATTGGGAGGTACGGTCCCCCCGATCTGAACTCGAGCGGTGTTTTGTTGTTGTACTTCTGTGCTAGTTACAGTGTGTCCATAACGAACACCATGATCGAGCACAAGGGTGTCCATAAGTGCACGTAGCACCAGGGCACACTAGGCCGAAGGTCGATGATCGACTTTGTTGTCGTGTCCTCTGACCTGCGGCCGCGTGTCTCGGACACCTGGGGAAAGAGAGGGGCGGAGTTGTCAACCGAGCTCCACCGGGCATGAGCTGGATCCGCGGGTGGAGGAGGAAGTCGGACAGACCTGGCAAGCCCAAGCGTATCGTGAGGGTCTGTTGAGAACGTCTGGCGGAGCCTTCTGTCAGCGAGGTCTTCAACTCGCACCACCGGGAGAGTTTCTCACAGATCCCAGGGGGGACTGGGGACATTGAGTCTGAGTGGACTATTTTCTCGGCCTCCATTGTCGAAGCGGCGGCCCGGAGCTGCGGTCGTAAGGTCTCCGGTGCCAGTCGCGGCGGCAATCCCCAAACCCGGTGGTGGACACCAGAAGTAAGGAAAGCCGTCAAACTGAAAGAGATCTATCGAGCCTGGTCGGCTTGTGGGACTCCTGAGACAATTTACAGGTATCGGCAGGCCAAGCGTGCCGCAGCCCGGATGGTCGCAGAGGCAAAAACTTGGGTCTGGGAGGAATTCGGGAAGGCCATGGAGAAGGAATACCGGACGGCCGCAAGGAAATTCTGGCAAACCGTTCACCGACTCAGGGGGAGAAGCGGTTCTTCACCAACACCGTGTACGTTACGGGCAGGGAGCTGCTGACCTCTCAAACTGGGGACGTTGTTGGACGGGGAAAGGAATACTTTGAGGATCTCCTCCATCCTGCCGTCATGTCTTCCGAGTAGGAAGCAGAGGCTGGGGACCTGGAGGGGGACTCGTCGATCACCCAGGCGGAAGTCATTGAGGTGGTCGGTGGGCTACTAGGTGGCAAAGCCCCGGGGGTAGATGAGATCCGCCCGGGTATCTTAAGTCTCTGGATGATGTGGGGCTGTCGTGGCTGACACGTCTCTTCAACATTGCGTGCCGCCTTGGGACGGTGCCACTGGACTGGCAGACGGGTGTGGTCCCCTTACTTAAGAAGGGAGGTGTGTTCCAACTACAGGGGATCACACTCCTCAGCCTCTGTAAAGGTCGATGCAGGGTACTGGAGAGGAGAATCCGTCCGATAGTCGAACCTCGGATTCAGGAAGAGCAGTGTGGGTTTCATCCTGGTCGCGGAACACTGGACCAGCTCAACACACTTCATCGGGTGCTTGAGGGTTCATGGGAGTTTGCCCAACCAGTTCACATGTGCTTTGTGGACCTGGAGAAGGCGTTCGACCGTGTCCCTCGTGGTGCCCTGTGGGTGGTTTGCCGGGAGTACTGGGTCCGGGGCCCTTTGCTCAGGGCCGTCCGGTCTCTGTATGACCGGAGCAGGAGCTGTGTTCGCATTGTCGGTAGTAGGTCGGACCTGTTCCCGGTGCATGTTGGACTCCGCCAGGGCTGCCCTTTGTCACTGGTTCTGTTCATGGTTTTTATGGACAGAATTTCTAGGCACAGCCAGGGGCCGGAGGGTGTCTGATTCGGGGGGCACAGGATTTCATCTCTGCTATTCGCGGATGATGTTGTCCTGATGGCTCCATTGGACAGGGACCTACAGCATGCACTAGAGCGGTTTTCAGCCAAGTGTGAAGCAGCCGGGATGGGAATCAGCACCTCGAAACCTGAGGCCATGGTTCTCGACTGGAAAAAGGTGGCCTGCTCCCTCCGGGTGGGTGGGGAGTCCTTGCTTCAAGTGGAGGAGTTCAAGTTATAATAGTTCATAATATTTAAATTCATGTGGAAATAATATTTATCCTCGAAATATACACGACATTGACCAACACATATAGACATATAGTCATCCACACACATGGAATTCTTGCATAGGAGGGGAGCACATCTGATGCTTGTTAGGCACATGCCCAAGTCCCCCCTCATCATCCGCTATAGTACAACCTCCTGCTACAACCTCCTGCTACAACCTCCTGTTACAACCTCCTGCTAGTGGAACCTTCTGCTAGTGGAACCTTCTGCTGAGCATTTTCCAGTGCTGAAACAATGGATCAACAATCCATATTCAACAATGCATTGTATTGTATTCTTCGTATGTAGCCTATGCACCTTTCATCAACTGTTTCCAGGGTTTTTTCAATTTTGCATGTACTGCAGAGTGTACGGTTGGAGACATAGAAGACTGGATTCATTTCACTTTAAGAGTTCTACACTGACATCTTGTGGATGGAAGTTACAGTTACAGAGGTGTGTCCTGACTGAAGTGGTCCACGTGAGGCACTGACATATATGGGTAACAGGAAGCACGCACACATCTGATCAACATGAATTTACTATTTGTCTCCACTTCCTCTATTTTAAGTACTAACATTACAGTGTCTTAGATTCTTGTGTTTAAACTTTAGTTACTAACATAAAGGTCTCATTAGTAACCTTCCGATCACAACACAGTGGCACCATACAAATGTAACATCAATCTTTCATAAATATGTTGAACGCCAAGCCTGTTAGTTATAGGCCTACAGGTATCATGTAAGCATAGGCTACTGTGTATTAAAGTTAAGAATCCAAACCCTGCAATGTAGATGCACTTGTGGTCTGTCTCTGAAAATAACAGCATGTGTGAGAAAGTGTGGGGGTGAGAGGTGGATGGTGCAGATGATTGGATTGGATTGTGTTAAGAAAAATTGGACCGCCAGTGGTTTTTGTAACTCTTTTATATATTGAACTGGGTGAAGGGTATTTTGGGTTGTGTGTATCGAACTCATACACGAGGAACGAGCTGCAGCTTAATGGGTTTCTTGGGAGAAATGAAGGCCTCCTTTCCAAGTTCAAGAGGCACCTGATGACACAAGACATGAAGGTAGTTACATACTACATGGCTGAAGAGAGCAAGACATTATGAATTTCATGAAAACATAACTGACATTTCAGAAACATTGTTTCACAACTAATAAAACTTCATCAACATCTAAAAGCATCACAATTATTTTGAGAGACTGACCAATACAAATGAAGAAACCATAAATCCAATCCATAACGTTAAGAAGATTATCATTAAATAGGAGAATTTAAAAACATTTCTCACATCAGTTTCTTTGCAGGTGACAAAGGTGAAGTCTCTGAGGAGCTCCACAATTACCAGCTTCATCAATAACACAGCAAATCTCATGCCGATGCAGTTCCTGGGACCAGCTCCAAAAGGCAGGTAGGTGTATGGATCAAAATTATCTTTGTTCTCCTTACTGAACCTGAAAACGTGATTAGGAGGATGTTAGGTTGGTCAGGGTTTATGGCAGATTGTGTTTATGACAGTGGAGGACTGGAACTGGAGATTAGATAACTAGGACTTTCTTTAAATAGCTTTGCTGGAGTGGAGTTGAAAAGATTCAACTTGCGTAAGACTGGTATAATAAAGTAGAACAAGCCCCAACCTGATAGGAGTATAGTAAAAAGGAATACCTCTCAGGTTTGAAGACCTCAGGCTCTGGCCAGAGCGTAGGGTCACGATGGAGAACATACACTGGGATTATGACAGAGGTTCCTTTGGGGATGGTCACACCATTCAGTTCCACCGTCTTCTTCGTCATTCTCTCCACGCGGTTAGCAATAGGAAAGACCCGCTGGGACTCGTTCACGACCATATCTAGATACTCCATCTGCATGATGCTTTCATAGGTCAACTCAGCCTAGATACAAGAAAAATGTTGATCACTTAAAAGGTGTAGCTAAGGAGACAATAGGACCCTACCTTTCTGAAGAGTGTACTGTTCCTATATGATGTAATTGCTACATAAATAATACATATAACAGGGGTAGCCAGCAGAATTACCTTGTTAGGGAAGGTCTTGTCAATTTCCTCCTGCAAGGCAGTCTGGCTGTCAGGGTTAACTGCCAAGTTGTAGGCTAGGAAGCATAGAGTACTGCTGCTGGTCTCGTAACCCGCAAAGATGAAGATCATAGCCTGAGATAAGATCTCGTGGTCTGTCAGCCCTAAAACACAAAACATTTACAAAAATATTCATCATAAACCCTCAGAACATGACTTCCCAGCCTCGTTCCTCAGGCCTCTACCTTTCTCTGAGTTGTGGTCTTCTGTGGTCTTATCTGGAATCTGGGAGTCCACCATGAGCTGCATAAAGTCCACACGACTCTGGAAGGACAAGCAACTAGTGAGAGGTGGACGACACTGGACTTGACGTGACCGTGAAAATACACTTTCACACTGAGAATCATTGCTTAATCTAGTATACCTGAAGTTTCTTTTTAGTGAATGTCATAAATCCTAAACCTGGAAATGGTCATGTCCAGGTAATAAATCAAAGAAATGGTAACAAAGTTGCTGATGTCCATACACGTTTGGCTTCTAATGGTTCACTTAGCAAGCACATAACAATCCATTTGAACTAAATTGTCTCCAAACGGCTTCTAAATTTTCTGGAAGTGGTTTTGTCTGTGTGAGCAGAACAGGGTGGGGTATCTTACATTGTGGACATTCTTGCTTCTTTCTGCTTTGATCTGCTTCAAGGAATTGTAGAAGAAGTCCATGACGCCAGCAGGGAAAAAAAAGTCAAAGAGATCGGCCCTAGAAATGGAAATAATACTGGAGAGAGGAAGGAGCAAGGAAAGCTATGAAGCATGGATAGGCAGTAACTATGGCTCTAGACAATTTTCATTTGATGACAAGTCACAACATATTTGAAATCGTGATTTAGAAATGATTTTATGAGGTGCCTATTCTACTGACTAGTTGATTTCGTAACAAACACATTATGGTTTACCAACAAGTATCAGGACTGGGTGAAGAAATGAATTTGACCATTTCCTTTATTTTGGTGACAAAAGGATCATGGCATGGTTTATGGAATCAATGACACTGGTGACAACATCCATACTGTAAGGTCCAAAGATTCTGAAGACATAAATCACATTCAATCTTAATCTTAATGTACAAAAGAAATGGCAGAAAACAGTCTAGCCAAGTTTCTTTCATAAGGATAACATCTAACACATTTTTTCACAAACAGTTTCTTCTTGTTGGTGGGGATTAAACGGCTGCAACAGAGATTTTCCGTGACATTTTCAGAAAAGGATTGAGTCCCTGTTCAGGCCATAATAGAGGGATTAGAACTTCTACTCACTCTTTAAGGACCTCTCCAGCATCCACTTTCTTCTCCAGACTCTTCCTCAGGTTGCCAGAATGACGCTTCATTATGCTGAACATCTGTCCCCCAAAAATGGAGTCTTGAAATAGATTGAAGAGTGTTTGTGTGTGTGTCTGTGTGTGTGTCTTTGTGTGTTTGTGTGTGCACCTCTTTGAGGCGGCCACTGGTAAACGAGGGCGAGAGGACGCTCGAATCCTCTTCCATTCATCGTCCTCAACAACCACATCTTTCAATGGCCCGTTCAGTCCGATATTCTAACCCAAGCACAAAGACAATCAGTCTGATTGTAAATTGAGTTTACTGGTGTTGATACTGTATGTTTTGATAATGAGATCATACCCTTCTATTGGTAAAGTTAGAGTAACATTCCTTCACCAGGATGGCTTTTATCATGACAGGGTCCATAACACCCATTATTGGCTGTCTTCCATCATAGAACCTGAAACAACCACAACCAACTTCAGCAGACCAATAAGGCAGGTTTGGCATTTCAAGAAGCTAAAACGGTGAGTGACACACTAACAAGAACAAGCAGCCACACCACGTGTAGCCTAAACATAACCATCCACTCATCTTATTCTAGAGCATGTCTGATTGCATACATAGATATAAGCATAAAAACACAGACACATACCCCCATATCCTTCCATACTTCTGGTAGCATTCGGTATCAAACACATGAACTCCCTGGGAATGAAAGATCCTAGGATCAATTATCTGCTGATATCCGATTTTTACTTTGATTTATATACATATTTAATCTTTCATTTATTATTGAAATATCTTCGCTAATAAACAGTGTACACAGCATAGTTGGGATGGTAGAGGTTGTGGTTGATAAAATACTGTTAGTAAAAGAAGTTAAGAACCTTTTTGTACTCCAGAAATGTTCCGATGAAGGGTAAAGGCTTTGGTCCACGGATGCCGATTTTCTTGAAGACTCCATAAGGTGCATAGCCATACCTTAGTGCATGGCGATACTTAGTTAGGGCACACACATTTAGTTCACATTACTCCTAATCAAATACACACCAGCCTTTTTGTTAGATAGGGATACCATTCTAATATGTTGCATTGTTGCGATTCCATTTTTACTTTGATCGCAACACCTCATTTTCTGGATAATCGAATATGCGTCACATCGTCTGAGATGTTTGTAATTCTAAAAATCGATGTGAGCCTGAGTACAATATGCCCGTTACTTACAGGATAACGAGAACAGCAAATATTGCTATCAAAATCCACGTCTCGACAGAGAAATAAGGGAGGAAAGACATCTTGCTTGCCCGAAATGACAATTGTAATACTTTCCACAGTTGTTTTCCCATTTATATGTCAGCACTTTAGATGGGTGGAGTTACGGTCCATTCACATCTGTAAACTTGCATTTCTTTACTAGGGTCAATAACTTGGACTTCGTCGATTATGTAACTGGAGACGTCACGAAAACTGTAAGAGCGCTTGTTATGTATTTACAGTGACTCAAACGTTGTGTTGAATAGATAATGTATCAGGGCGTCTTTGGTGAAGTTAATTCATCCTGGGTCAACCAGGGAAATTAAATCGGAAAAATGCCCATGAGGGCTTTATTTCTTCTATACCTACAGATGATGTGAACTATGGTTCATCAGAGACTTGAGGGGAAGTTGTTCTACATTTAGCAGGTATTGTTAGATTGGTTATTGTCAGCTGATAATGGTTGTGGTCAAATATTGGAACATTGTTTCTGTCAGGTGTTCTAAACTCTTGAGTCTTAAAAGTAACTGACTCCTGAGTGTACAGTACACATCCAGCTGGCCTGATCTTTAGGTCTACTGCCTCTACCTGCTGGCCAAGTGGTGAACTGGGAGGCTGGGGTGGACCACTCCTTGTGGCGATGGCAGGACCAATCTCAACCTAACTCTCTTTCTCATGCAAGACTGTCAAACAATAGACATCTTTAAAACAGGACCAAGCACTTCTGCACAGCCATTTTTGGTCACTGCATATTTGACACAATTCAATAAATTATAAATCTTAGAAATGTGGTATTTTTTCTCATTAATAACAAAGGTCAATACATTCATGTCTAAGTTGCAACAGTCTTACCAACCATCATGTAACATATACTTACATTCCACCTCATGCCAAGCAACACAATGAGAAGGATATAATGACTGGGTCCATCTGATCATTCCTCATCAAAGGGTTGTAAAGTTCAATACTGCACACCAGTGAAAATATATAACCTGATGCTGAGCCAAATGATTGGTTCCATGCACTCTGTTCCACCACACAGCTGATTCATAATCAGGTTTGGACCATTATACAACATATCCTGAGACACCTCCACCTCCCAAGAATAACCATGTTTATTGATGTTCAGCAATATTTAAATTAATGTAGAAATAGTCTTCGTCCTCGAAATATACACAACATTGACCAACACATATAGACATATAGTCATCCACACACATGTGGAATTCTTGCATAGGAGGGGAGCACATCTGATGCTTGTTAGGCACATGCCCAAGTCCTCCCTCATCATCCGCTATAGTACAACCTCCTGCTACAACCTCCTGCTACAACCTCCTGCTACAACCTCCTGCTAGTGGAACCTTCTGCTGAGCATTTTCCAGTGCTGAAACAGACACATCAACAATCCATATTCAACAATGCATTGTATTGTATTCTTCGGATGTAGCCTATGCACCTTTCAGCAACTGTTTCCAGGGTTTTTTAAACGTTATGACAGACACAAAAAATACCAAAGTCATCGTTATGTTCTGTAAAGGGGAGGATTCTACCTCTCCACCTCTACTGTGATTGGTGGAAAAGGCTGGGCATGCAGAACATGTCGCTTTCTTTTGACAGGTTTGGGAGGTCTTTTTTTAGAAAGTTTGAAGAGTTAAAGTAGATTATGTTGGCCATTTGTGGTGCATGGGCACATGGCAGGACTCACAATGCAGATATGAGTTGCATATATATTTGATGCACTTGTCCTGGTTCTTGGGAGATGGTATATCTAGACCCTACAATAGGGGGCGCAAAGGAAGAGAAATTCTAGGAGAGCCAAAGTTAGGTAAAATAACCATGTTGAGTTGGAAACCCTGGTTGTCCATCAAGTTTGATGCCCTGTGCCTTATTGAAATCTCTGTAGAAGAAATTGAACATTTGGTCAATGATCGAGTGAAGGGGACAAGAGGAGAGGTGGCATTACTTGTAGACCTACATTAACATGCATGTATTGCAGAGTGTATGGTTGAAGACAGAATACTGGATTCATTTCACTTTAAGAGTTTTACACTGACATCTTGTGGATGGAAGTTACAGTTACAGAGGTGTGTCCTGACTGAAGTGGTCCACGTGAGGCACTGACATATATGGGTAACAGGAAGCACGCACACATCTGATCAGCATGAATTTACTATTTGTCTCCACTTCCTCTATTTTAAGTACTAACATTACAGTGTCTTAGATTCTTGTGTTTAAACTTTAGTTACTAACATAAGCGTCTCATTAGTAACCCTCCGATCACAACACAGTGGCACCATACAAATGTAATATCAATCTTCCATAAATATGTGGAACGCCAAGCCTGTTAGTTATAGGCCTACAGGTATCATGTAAGCATAGGCTACTGTTTATAAAAGTTAAGAATCCAAACCCTTCAATGTAGATGCACTTGTGGTCTGTCTCTGAAAATAACAGCATGTGTGAGAAAGTGTGGGGGTGAGAGGTGGATGGTGCAGATGATTGGATTGGATTGTGTTAAGAAAAATTGGACAGCCAGTGTTTTTTGCAACTCTTTTATATATTGAACTGGGCGAAGGGTAACTGAGTCACACTTGTGTTTACCCTGATACCATAAAGCCATTCCCCTTTGTACATTCAAATTTCCCCTCTGTACTAACGGCTTTATTGGCCATCGGCCACCGTACGGTGTGCTGTGAGATATCAGTTCTAACAGGTTTAGGAGAAATGAACACTGCTTCCATAAGTGTTCAAGTTGAATTTGATCAACTCACTCTTCAACAACTGCCACTATTCCTAAGAATGGCTATGGTGACCTTTCTTTGGGGCAGATAGTTGACTGCTGGTAGATGGAAGTTGTGTCTCTATGCCAGAGGACTCGAGACTGAAACTGAGAAAGGGTAAATGAATGATATCATGACGCTTGATGCTTATCGCTTCAGTATTGTCCTATGTTCTACTTTCAATGATGACATTCAATGAGAAGCAGCAATTACGTAACCTTTTATTTATTTATTAGAGACCATTAAAATCTTGTGTGCTACAGTTCGGGTTTGACTTGTGTTATTACGTGTTTTAGCTGTTCAAAATCCTAGTGCTTGATTGGAAATATTTAATGTTGCAATATATTAATAGTGATGAAAGAATTAAAATAGTTCTTATAATAACACTACTTTGCTCTCTCATTTCATTGTGTTCAAATAATACAACAAGTGTATAATGAAGTGATTGTGATTTTGTCCCTTGATTTGTGTGTCGAACTCATACACGAGGAATGAGCTGCAACTTAATGGGTTTCTTGGGAGTAAGGAAGGCCTCATTTCCAAGTTCTAGAGGCACCTGATGACACAAGACATGAAGGTAGTTACATACTACATGGCTGAAGAGAGCAAGACATTATGAATTTGATGAAAACATAACTGACATTTCAGAAACATTGTTTCACAACAAATAAAACTTCATCAACATCTAAAAGCATCACAATTATTTTGAGAGACTGATCAATACAAATGAAGTAACCATGAATCAAATCCATAACATTAAGAAGATTATCATTAAATAGGAGAATTTAAAAAAATCTCACATCAGTTTCTTTGCATGTGACAAAGGTGAAGTCTCTGAGGAGCTCCACAATTACCAGCTTCATCAATAACACAGCAAATCTCATGCCGATGCAGTTCCTGGGACCAGCTCCAAAAGGCAGGTAGGTGTATGGATCAAATTCATCTTTGTTCTCCTTACTGAACCTGAAAAAACATGATTAGGAGGATGTTAGGTTGGTCAGGGGTTATTGCAGATTGTGTTGGTGACAGTGGAGGACTGGAACTGGAGATTAGATTACAAGGACTTTCTTTGAATAGATTTGCTGGAGTGGAATTGAAAAGATTCAACTTGCATAAGACTGGTATAATGGAGTAGAACAAGCCCCAAACTGATAGGAGTATAGTAAAAAGGAATACCTCTCAGGTTTGAAGACCTCAGGCTCTGGCCAGAGCGTAGGGTCATGGTGGAGAACATACATTGGGATTATGACAGAGGTTCCTTTGGGGATGGTCACACCATTCAGTTCCACCGTCTTCTTCGTCATTCTCTCCACGCGGTTAGCAATAGGAAAGACCCGCTGGGACTCGTTCACGACCATATCTAGATACTCCATCTGCATGATGCTTTCATAGGTCAACTCAGCCTAGATACAAGACAAATGTTGATCACTTAAAAGGTGTAGCTAAGGAGACAATAGGACCCTACCTTTCTGAAGAGTGTACTGTTCCTATATGATGTAAATGCTACATAGATAATACATATAACAGGGGTAGCCAGCAGAATTACCTTGTTAGGGAAGGTCTTGTCAATTTCCTCCTGCAAGGCAGTCTGGCTGTCAGGGTTAACTGCCAAGTTGTAGGCTAGGAAGCATAGAGTACTGCTGCTGGTCTCGTAACCCGCAAAGATGAAGATCATAGCCTGAGATAAGATCTCGTGGTCTGTCAGCCCTAAAACACAAAACATTTACAAAAATAATCATCATAAACCCTCAGAACATGACTTCCCAGCCTCGTTCCTCAGGCCTCTACCTTTCTCTGAGTTGTGGTCTTCTGTGGTCTTATCTGGAATCTGGGAGTCCACCATGAGCTGCATAAAGTCCACACGACTCTGGAAGGACAAGCAACTAGTGAGAGGTGGACGACACTGGACTTGACGTGACGGTGAAATACACTTTTCACACTGAGAATCATTGCTTAATCTAGTATACCTGAAGTTTCTTTTTAGTCATGTAATGTCATAAAATCCTAAACCTGGAAATGGTCATGTCCAGGTCATAAATCAAATAAATGGTAACAAAGTTGCTGATGTCCATGCATGTTTGGCTTCTAATGGTTCTCATAGCAAACATATAACAATCCATTTGAACTAAATTGTCTCCAAATGGCTTCTAATTTTCTGGTAGTGGTTTTGTCTGTGTGAGCAGAACAGGGTGGGGTATCTTACATTGTGGACATTCTTGCTTCTTTCTGCTTTGATCTGCTTCAAGGAATTGTAGAAGAAGTCCATGATGCCAGCAGGCAAAAAGGTAAACTCGAACTTGTCAAAGATCGGCCTTAGAAATGGAAATAATACTGGAGAGAGGAAGGAGAGAAACAAGGAAAGCTATGAAGCATGGATAGGCAGTAACTATGGCTCTAGACAATTTTCATTTGATGACAAGTCACAACATATTTGAAATCGTGATTCAGAAATGATTTTATCAGGTGCCTATTCTACTGACTAGTTGATTTCGTAACAAACACATTATGGTTTACCAACAAGTATCAGGACTGGGCTGAAGAAATTTAATTTGACCAATTCCTTTATTTTGGTGACAAAAGGATCACTGGCATGGTTTATGGAATCAATGTCCACACTGAATGCAGTACTGGTGACAACATCCATACTGTAAGGTCCAAAGATTCTGAAGACATAAATCACATTCAATATCTTAATCTTAATGTACAAAAGAAATGGCAGAAAAACAGTCTAGCAATAACACAGTTTCTTTCATAAGGATAACATCTAACACATTTTTACAAACAGTTTCTTCTTGTTTCAGGTGGGGATTAAACGGCTGCAACAGAGATTTTCCGTGACATTTTCAGAAAAGGATTGAGTCCCTGTTCAGGCCATAATAGAGGGATTAGAACTTCTACTCACTCTTTAACTTCCAGGACCTCTCCAGCATCCACTTTCTTCTCCAGACTCTTCCTCAGGTTGCCAGAATGACGCTTCATTATGCTGAACATCTGTCCCCAAAAATGGAGTCTTGAAATAGATTGAAGAGTGTGTGTGTGTCTGTGTGTGTGTTTGTGTGTGTGTGTGCACCTCTTTGAGGCGGCCACTGGTAAACGAGGGCGAGAGGACGCTGCGAATCCTCTTCCATTCATCGTCCTCAACAATTGACACTGCATCTTTCAATGGCCCGTTCAGTCCGATATTCTAACCCAAGCACAAAGACAATCAGTCTGATTGTAAATTGAGGTTACTGGTGTTGATACTGTATGTTTTGATAATGAGATCATACCCTTCTATTGATAAAGTTAGAATAACATTCCTTCACCAGGATGGCTTTTATCATGACAGGGTCCATAACACCCATTACTGGCTGTCTTCCATCATAGAACCTGAAACAACCACAACCAACTTCAGCAGACCAATAAGGCAGGTTTGGCATTTCAAGAAGCTAAAACGGTGAGTGACACACTAACAAGAACAAGCAGCCACACCACGTGTAGCCTAAACATAACCATCCACTCATCTTATTCTAGAGCATGTCTGATTACATACATAGATATAAGCATAAAAACACAGACACATACCCCCATATCCTTCCATACTTCTGGTAGCATTCGGTATCAAACACATGAACTCCCTGGGAATGAAAGATCCTAGGATCAATTATCTGCTGACATCCGATTTTTACTTTGATTTATATACATATTCATTTATTCAATCTTTCATTTATTATTAAAATATCTTCGCTACTAAACAGTGTACATAGCATAGTAGGGATGGTAGAGGTAGTGGTTGATAAAATGCTGTTACTAAAAAAAAGTTATTAACCTTTTTGTACTCCAGAAATGTTCCGATGAAGGGTAAAGGCTTTGGTCCACGGATGCCGATTTTCTTGAAGACTCCATAAGGTGCATAGCCATACCTTAGTGCATGGCGATACTTAGTTAGGGCACACATATTTAGTTCACATTATTCCTAATCAAATACACACAAGTCTTTTTGTTAGATAGGGATACTATTCTAATATGTTGCATTGTTGTGATTCCATTTTTACTTTGATCGCAAACACCTAATTTCCTGGATAATCGAATATGCGTCACATCGTCTGAGATGTTTTTAATTCTAAAAATCGAAGTGAGTACAATATGCCCGTTACTTACAGCATAACGAGAACAGCAAATATTGCCATCAAAATCCACGTCTCGTCAGAGAAATAAGGAAGGAAAGACATCTTGCTTGCCCGAAATGGCAGTTGCAATACTTTCTACTGTTGTTTTCCCATCTAGATATAAGCACTTTAGATGGGTGGAGTTACGGTCCATTCACATCTGTAAATTCGCATTGGATTACTAGGGTCAATAACTTGGACTTCGTCGATAATGTAACTGGGGACATCACGAAAACTGTAAAAGCGCTTGTAACGTTTGGGTGGTTTATTCCCAGTGACTCAAAGGTTGTATACAGTCCCTGTTGTGTTGAATAGATAATGTATTAGGGCGTCTTTGGAGGAGTTAATTAATACTGGGTCAACCAGGGAAATGACATCGGAAAAATGCCCATGAGGGCTTTATTTCTTCTATACCTACAGATGATGTGAACTATGGTTCATCACATACTTGAGGGGAAGTTCTTCTACATTTAGCAGGTATTGTTAGATTGGTTTTTGTCAGATGATAATGGTTGGGGTCAAATATTGGAACATTGTTTCTGTCAGGTGTTTTAAACTCTTGAGTCTTAAAAGTAACTGACTCCTGAGTGTACAGTACACATCCAGCTGGCCTTATCTCCAGGTCTACTGCCTCTACCTGCTGGCCAAGTGGTGAACTGGGAGGCTGGGGTGGACCACTCCTTGTGGCGATGTCAGGACCAGTATCAACCTAACTCTCTTTCTCATGTAATACTGTCAAACAATAGACATCTTTAAAACAGGACCAAACACTGCATATTTGACACAATTCAATGAATTATAAATCTTAATAATGTGGTATTTTTTCTCATTAATAACAAAGGTCAACACATTCATGTCTAAGTTGCAACAGTCTTACCAAACATCATGTAACATATACTTACATTCCACCTTATGCCAAGCAACACAATGACAAGGTTATAATGACTGGGTCCATTTGATCGTTCCTCATCAAAGGGTTGTAAAGTTCAATACTGCACACCAGTGAAAATATATAACCTGATGCTGAGCCTAATGATTGGTTCCATGCACTCTGTTCCACCACACAGCTGATTCATCATCAGGTTTGGACCATTATACAACATATCCTGAGACAACTCCACCTCTCAAGAATAAAAATGTTTGTTGATGTTCATCAATATTTAAATAAATGTAGAAATATTATTTATCCTCGAAATATACACAAAATTGACCAACACAACAAGAGTTACAAGCCAGTTCCCATGGTAACTATAATGGGTGGTGCAGGGAGGACTAGGTAACAACTGTATAAATGAGCACATGTTCTCACATACAGTATCCACTCAGGTCAGATAAGAGACCTATGTAGCTTTGGATGAATGTCTTTGCCAAATAAATACAAATGTCAGGAGCTGTTGAGCAAGACTATGTATTATTGATTATGTTTATAGCAAGATTTTCAACAGAATAGAAAAACTCTACAGCCATTGTCCATCTGATTGCATTATTACATGACTCAAGGAGAGGAAAGTGTAATTGTAGTTGACATGTGTTGCTTACTAGTGAAGGGCATTATTTACATCATGTTTAGAGAGTCTGTACTTACAGACACTTTTACTGGCAGCACCTTCAGAGAATGTTCTTGGTCAAAATTAGAAATGTATGGCAATACTCTCTCAGTGAAAGTGTGTGTGAAGGTGTGTAGGTGTGTGTCAGTATCAGGGTCAGTGACTGACAGCTTCACTCCATCTCAGTCAAGCTGCACCCTGATCTTCTGTGGTCTCTGCTTCACTGTGAAGGCAGTCCATGACTCTAGTGGAGTATGAATGTAATATATATTTCCAGCACACCAAACATTCCAGGATCCTCCCCAATCAAGGTCTTTTCTCTGCACACTCTTAAGCCACACCCACGATCCACAGCACAGTCTCTCCAACCTCAACATCCCAGCTGTGAGTCCCTGAGTCAAATTCGGCAGAGCCCAGAACAACAGGACATTTCTGCCGTCTCTCTGGGTGGTCAGAAAGCTTCTGTGTGTCGTCATTGTAGACCACTGTGTAGACCACACATGTATCTGATGATGTGAACATACACATGAAGCATGAATGAACATGAATGGTGTGTCCACTAGATGTCAGTACAACAACACTCTCGCTACATAACTCACTGTAATGAACCGTTTCAATCATCTTCTCCCAGACTCTGAAAGGCAGGTTGGTCAGGTGTTTTGCCACTTCTATCAGTGCTCCTGAAACCATCTCTGCATCTGGTAGTGTGACCTTGGCTCTGGAAGAACATTCAGAGGTCAGTGGTTGTGTGGGTCTGATTAGTCAATGCTGCATGTCAATAAATCATGTGAATGCAATACTTACATGTTCATGCTACCCATTAAGTTCTACAGATGGAGCGTAGAAGAAACAAATATGTTACAGAATTGAAATACTACATTATTTGACAAAATATTGTTAATTTGATATTGTTCTAGTTGTATAATTATGGGTATGTAGGCTTCACCTGCAGGAATGAGATGTCGTCAGTTTCAGTTCCTCCTCTATGGCTCTGATGGTGTCTAAGAGGGATTGAATGTCTGTACACATCTCCCGAATCTTCTCCCTCATCGACCGACTCTTCTGCTCCTCGATGCAGCTATCCTGACCTTCTCTTCATCATGTAAAAACTGGCGAAGCTTCTCAAACTCCTTCTTGATCTGCAACTCTGTCTGCTGGTCCTTGTTCTAGACACAGGGTAAACGCTTATATGTGAAACATATGGTCTATATTTTTGGGATTATTTCAAGTGATGAGATGGTTCGTGTATCGCAACATAATATCTGTTAACATTATATCTGTACCTCAATGGGCCTTGATGTTTGATCACAGATCACCTGAACCTTATTGAAGACCTCAAGTCTTTTCTGTAAGGGTGACAATGCAGTCTTGAGTTCCTCCTGGAGTGACAGAACACGATAAACGTGCTGATGGGAAATCTGTCCGAACTTTAGAATACGACAAGCGTTTGACACTGGTGGTTGTCTCAGCAACGTACCACATGTGTGAACAACATTCATGTAGGCCTAACTACTTACGAAGCTAGTAGGTTAAGTTGTTTAAATGTGTGATGCAAACTTGACTTACCAGATGATCCACAGCAGCTTCCTCTATTAGACAGCAGGCCAGCCCTTTGGGATTTGTAGAAGTCTGACACACCAGGCATGTGGGCTGTTTATCCTCCAGACAGAAGAATTTGAGTTTCTCAGTGTGCAGACAGCAGAGCGCATCAGACCTGGCTCTCTCCTGTGAGAAGGCTTCACGCAGGTCCTTTAGCACCTGGTTACATGGCGGATTGTCTGTTGACGACTTCTCCTTACATACTGGGCACTCCTGGGATTCTTTCTTTTGCCAGAATACCTGAAGACAGGTTTTTACAGAAGCTGTGGCTACACCCGAGGATGACAGGATCTATAAAGACATCACAGCACACAGAGCAGGAAAGATTGTCTCTCTCTCTCGAGAGAGAGAGTTTTGGAGCCGTTTTCTTTCCTTCTAGCTCCTGTCTGTGTAACGTCTCCTGAAGAGGTTTACTTTCAGTTTTGCCATGAAGGCTTATTTGGAAACTTTTCCCTGTGGATAGGGGGTGGAGCCCTTTCACTTTCATGATTAACAAGACAAAAGTAAGGGAGAAATAATATGTGCATCGCTGTAGCTTCTGGTTCTGACTTGAGTTAGAGATTTTAAGATTTCATGAAGTTAAAAAGGAAGAGTATCACACGAGCGGGCTGGTTGAAAGTGCTTTAAGCTCTCAAGGAGGTGAGTGAATGTATAGGTTAGAGGCATCTCACTTGGAGACTGAGGAGTTATATTGGAGGACATCAATACAATATTATGGTATGTTTGTTTACCTTGACAGAGAGACAGTAGTTACAGACTATTGACCTGTAACACTGTGTTTGTATGCTGATTTGATGTGTTATCATAGAACCAAACTTATTATAAATACTCTCAGTAACAGTGATGTTGTATAATTTGCCATATTTTGCAGTACAATGTCTACATCAATAAAACAGATATATTATACTCTATGCATGGGACTCGTAACTACTTCCCCTGCGACATTAACGTACGTAACAGTCCAGCAATGATGACGCATTCCAAAGGTATAAATTCTGAGTCGCTGAGTAATGACGGTCTTCCTGGAGACTGTGCCATTTATCGAAGGTAGCGCAATGTTGTGTCTGAACGGTCTTCTGATTTTAAACACTGCATCTGAAATATCCTTCTTCGTTTGAAGCCATCCAAATATGTATTAACGTTTCCCTTTCTAATTTCAGATATTCCCTCTTCGATATGAGAGCTAAGGTAAGTTAAACTGCTCCCAAATCTTCAATTATCATGTTTAGTTGAACACTCTATTCCAGCTAGCCTAGTTCCAGCAACCATCGTGTTTTCAAGCGTGTGTAGATATATGGTCTTAGGAGCGCTGTCGGCCAAGTTTCTCAATTCGGGGCTCAAATAAAACTATCTAGGCATGCTGAATTGGACGTACTTTTGGCCCTCATTGTTGCCTTTCTAGAAATCGCTCCAGTTTAAACGTTTTTCTCTCCCACCCCCCTCCTTCCCCCTTTCAGTGGAGAAAGAAGCGTATGCGCAGGTAAACCCCCACGCATCGCTCATAAATATTGCTGCATTTGGTTTTATGTATAAACTGTAACCTGATGTCCGTTTACAATAATGAATTTGTGTAGGCTGAAGCGCAAGAGGCGAAAGATGAGGCAGAGGTCCAAGTAAACTGCCTTCATCTCAGGCTGTGCACTGACTGCAGAGCCGCAGTCCAAAGGATTGCCTGAGTACAGAGTCCGGAGATCAGATGCCACCCTAACCATCAGTGGGCCCCAAGACCTGAGCCTTAATCTACCAACTGAAGGCCTCAGATTGGCTGTGTTTTAAGACCTGGACAATGACTTTCCTTGGACGTTATGGATGTTTTCCAACCCCAACTCTCCCAACTCCAATGCCTTTGTTTATACGTTCCCAATAAACTTCTTGGTTTTAAGAAATGTGTCTTGGTATTTGGGAATGGGTGCGTGCGTTTCAAGTTTGAGTGACAAATATCCAACCATGACTGGTTGCATATGTAAGGAAAGCCGATTGGCTCATTTGTACACATGGATTAAACACGTCATTTTTGATTGGACATCCACTTAGGAAGCCTGGGTGCTTATGCGGCTGCTACCTCAAACACCAACCATCCCCTCACCGTAATACACAACCAAACTCGTACGTTCAAACTTGTGGCTCTGGCAGGCTTGTTTCTGAAAAGTCGATGTCACAGACTTGTTTCGATGGGGCTAGGAGAGCGTGGTATACCTACTGGTGAAGTTCTGGTGCAGACTTGAATAGCTACTGGTACACTTGACAGAGTGAACTACACGTCGTAAGCTATATCTCAAAGAGTGAGCCTTCTCAAAGGTTTGTAATTGGTAGATGGGTGAACGTAAATAGACTGCATAGCACATTCATGCTTCATTCAAGCCGCACTGCAGGGTTGCTAAAACACTTGGCACTTCCATGGTGGTATCACAGCAACAGGGTTTACTTAACCACACTGGTTGCAATGTGTCTTCAAGTTACCTTCCCGATTCCACATTTGCATGAATAAATAAGAGGCTATAAACCAGAGGCCTATACCCAAATTTTGAGACTGCGTAAATAATACACAGAAGGATGCGTGTAGTTGAGGAGAATGACAGCTCGCATATCCTGCTGGTTTATTTACTGTTATGTTAAACAAGGGAATTAACCTGTCACGTGGTGATGTGCAAACCCTTGATCGCTTGCCTGAGTGGCGTGTTGGCTATTTTGGCTATTCCATGTTTTTCTTATAATAAATCGGTGCATTGCTCGATCAAGATGCGATGCCCTACGATGACTCGCTCTTGTCCAGCCAACACTTCATAGGCCAACACTTGTTTAGCACTGCCAAGACTAGGCTACTGCAAGCGCCAAGATAACGGAAAGCAAACTGACGACTGCCAGACCGTGTGCTGACTAAGCTACACGTTGTCAGTTATGTCACTTATAACTTTTTGAATTTTAATTTCAGGTCGTTTAATGGTGATTTTTCTACTGTTGGTTGTTGACATAGTCGGTCTTTATTTTAATCCGCAGATAACGCGATCGGTGTAAATAACAGGTCTCTTCGCCCCGCCCGCTGTGGTTTGTGAGCAGATTCATAGAACACAGCTGAATGTTTTATTTTTTTCCAACTGAATTTCATTTGAAGGAGGGCTTCACCAAGACCAAGCACGCCCATAGAAGCCTTTGGTTCGGTTGCTGCCAGCGCATAGGCAGTGAGCTCTTGAAACTCAGGAGATTTCCGTAACCCGTGGCACTTTGGCCGACCTAATGTAACATTTTACATTTAGGATAAAAGTAGGCATTTGTGAATGAGAAAAGTATTATGCCATTGTAGGCTGAATTGCACGAGTAGCATCTAAACGCAGTACACGGAACTGCAGAGGTAGTTTTAAAAAATGGAAAAAGATTTTGCGATGCCATCTAGGGATGCAGGGCCGAGTGAGGGCACTGGATTTGGGGATGCAGACGCAGCCCTGGCCGAGGACTCGCAACCTTCCAATCCGCCGGAGGAACGCGCTGTGTCAGTATTGTGGTCTTTTGCAAAATGCCTGGGTACGCTTCTGCCAGTATACTTAGCTGGATACTTCGGGTTCAGTATCAGCATAGTAGTTTTCGGTCTTATGGTGTACATGGGATGGAAACACAGTCGGGACGCCAAAGTGATGCGGCTCAAATCGGCCATGTACGTGTTGGAGAACGAGAGGGAATTCACCACAGCGAAGGTTTTCCGGAGCATTCGCGATTTGCCCCCATGGGTGAGTAGCCCAACTTATTAGTAAACCACAGGATATTAGTCATCCGTTTACGGCGATGCAGGTAAAAACCTGTAAGTACCTTATAGTCAAAACAGAACTACGTAAAGAGAGGGACATATGGAGAGTTTACTGGTGAGAAATAACGTGTAGGAGAGAAGTGTTTATTTGACATCACAGTTATCTAGTTGGTGTATATAGCCTGTAGGTTAATCTGAAAATTCATTCAGAATACTTGTGCTACTGGAAAAGATTGAATAAGACTTAAGATCAGGACGTTTTGACTTCCCACATCCCCCATCACCTGAAATAACACAGCGCTGACATGATGTCTTCCTTCATCCCTGCCCTCCCACACATTCTCCTCTCTAATCAGAATTTGCTGGCTATATTTGGACATGTGCAATGTCTGGGGACAGAAAGTCTAAACTCTCACAATATCGCTGCAAGGAATGTGACAGAGCTTAGCCAAACTAAAATATGGAGCATTAAGGACAGAGACAACAGCAATGAGAGGGCATTTTACTCAGACTATCTACAAGTCTATGAAGCAGTAGTGCATTTTGTTTTGGTGCATTTGGCTGCGTGCAGTCAGTCATGAGGACTGTTGTCTTAGACCAGCCATTTCCTGTCTCAGAACTGCCTACAACTGTAAAAAATCAGGCCCATGAGTTCCTGACCAAAATGGACACCAAATAGTTGATGACTCAAAAATACTTTTCTGAAGAAGAGATGACCAACCAAATGATATTAAGACTGTAGAGACAAGAAGGATTTGATCATGATTTTGACCATTTTGACACACTCGCCCTCTTGGACAACCACAACGTCTGTTGGTGTGGTTAACAGGATATTACACACCTACATATATGTGCACACCTACATTCACACATTCTCTGCTATAGAAGTGCCTAGTCACTGTCTCACTTCAAGTTGAAGTCGTTCGCTGTATTCCTACGTCACATTTCCCTGCCATGTGTCTAAGTTAGTTCTGACCAACCACTCTCTCTCTCTGCAGGTTAACTTCCCAGATGTGGAAAAGGTTGAGTGGCTGAACAAGGTATATACACACCTAGCACTCACAATCTCCCATCGAATTGATTACATGTTGATGTGTGTGTTTTTGCCTGTGCTTGTATACGTATAACTGTGTGTGTGTGTCATAAATGTCTGTGAGTGTCTGCTAGTGGTGTGTGTGTAGATCTCTTCTGGCTTCGCTCCATCTGTTCCATTAGGACAGCCTCTTCTGTTGTAATGAAGAGTCTGGGCGAGGGTGAGGGTTTGTGAGATCCCAGAACACACACACTTAAACTGCATCTTCGTGCTCACAGAAGCTCTCATACGGCGACTCAGCAATATGAATATCAATAAACAAGGCGTCCTTCAGAGTAGATAACAAATGTAATGAAGTCCGACACAAAGCCCAGATTGTAGGGTGGTGATCCACTGGACTCCCTCCCTCCAGGAGTCCCCTCCTGGCTGCCTGATGGAGCGACGCGTGATCACACTGCACATGCTCAGCCTCCTGATACTGCTTGCCACAGACCTGACTTCCTCATCCAGTTCCACTTTCGAGGGAACCACTAGTATGGGCCAAATGAAAAACACAACTGCATAATACTTCATAGGATGGTGCAGTGGAGAACCGACCTAGGACAGAAAAAGAACCGCAAAGTAGCGGTTGTGGCTATGCCAACCACACCTTTAATGTTAACCCAGACGAGTTGATCCATTTTTGCTGTCAAACGTTGATTCATTGGGTGACCTTAAACACAGGCACTTCTATGAGGATAAAATGCCTCTCCAGGGTATCTCTCCAACCTTTACAGACCAAGATCAGAATCGCGCACACGTGTTGTCTTTACTACCACAGTGTTAGACGTCAAACTGTGATGCAGCGTGGCACCTCACAGGTCTTTCATATAGCATATTGCCAACTGAGCCATGGCAAAACTGTCTTGAAAATGTCTGAACGTTTTACATTTTCAAATAAAATCTTTTACAAATGGTGTTCTGGTATTCTGTTCAACACATTTATTGATATTCTGTTCCACACTCTGATTGCCATTTATATTTAATTATTAAAGATGATCTATCAAATGATTTGTTTTGTCTTGTAGATATTAGCCTGCTTCTTTTAATATATTTTATGTTTTTTCATTGATGTGCATATGGCCTGAAACCTGAAAGCCATCTCTGCTTCCGGTTTCCTTTCGTTGGAAATCGGCACATCTGCTCTGAATATTTATCTTCACAGGAAGTGTATAGCTTCCCTGATTGAGCAACTCATGAGTCATTTCTAGGTTACAATGCAGACCTTCGTTTTGCTGGTCTGCTCTTCTGGCAGACTTGCCCCTCAGTATGCACCCCCGGACTCATTCCATATTTGACATCTATCTGTGCTGAAGGTTCCCCTTAGTCATGCTCACCCTACCCTCTCTGCATGGCTGCTCCACACATCCTAGGAGACATGATGCAGCTTCAGTTCCTCTGTCCTCCAGATTCTGCAGCAGGCCTGGCCCTTCGTGGGCCAGTACCTGGAGAAGCTGCTGGTGGGCACCATCGCTCCTGCCATCAGGGCCTCCAACACCCACCTCCAGACCCTCAGTTTCACCAAGGTCAACCTGGGAGACAAGGTGCCACACGGCTACACCACATCTACTCCATACTAGACACACTGGCAATGAATTTCACCATTTATGTATTAAAAGCCACACACACACATTGGAATAGAGTGATGCAGAAATTGATACTTGATCGTCTACAATCTGTTATCACTTTAATGTACTGTCCAAGTGCAAAGCTGTGTCTATAGCTTTAACACCAAACAGTTTAAGGAACCCATTGAGATATTTTGACCCCAAACCTAGCCTGCAGCTGCCCAGTACCTGTGTGGTATCTGTCTCTGCCTGTCCTAAGTGCAGCTGTGCTGTTTCCCAGGCCATGAAGGTGGTGGGCGTGAAGGCTCACACTGAGCATGACAAGAAGCAAGTGCTGCTGGATCTCTATGTGAGGTAGGACAAACACACTCATGTGTACACACACACACACAGATCAACAGTAATGTGGAACGCTAACATTTCCGGTCCCACCTTTTTTCCGCAGTTATGCAGGTGATGTGGAAATCAATGTGGAAATCAAAAAGTACTTCTGCAAAGCCGGAGTTAAAGGAATTCAGGTACTCTCCCCAGGGACAACATAGAGAGGGAGAAGTCTTGTGTTTTGGTCTTGTGATTTAAATCTCATGAGTCCAAACCCAAATCTCTCTCTCACACACACACTCTGTCTTTCTCTGTCTCTTTGTGTCACACACACACTTTCACACACATACGCACACAGACATTCTTTCTCTTTCTCTCCCCCTGACAAGTGGTGTCTCTCCCTCCGTAGTTGCATGGGAAGCTGCGTGTGATCCTGGAGCCTCTGATTGGGGACATTCCTCTGGTTGGAGCCATCACTATGTTCTTCATCCGCAGGCCTGTCAGTACCACAGCCTTACGGCTCCTTACAGTACACCCACTGGCCTTTCAAAACAGACAATATGACCTCTTAAATACTCTCCTCTTTTGGACTGTTGGGTGGATGACTGGACAGCTGTCTGTCTGTTTGTTGACACCTCGTCCACTGTTGATTCTTAGAAGCTGGATATCAACTGGACAGGCCTGACCAACCTGCTGGACATCCCTGGGCTCAAGTGAGTGAACGACACTGGCTTTAGGACCTCAGGAACATTCACCTTCCGCTCGTAGTCTTTTGGAGGTGTGATACTAGCGATCAGTACCAAAAGCTATGTAGGATCAAGATTGTGCTCACGTGTGCGCGTGTGTTTGTGTAGAGTAGATATTGAATTGAAAATACAATTAAATTATTGTCAGGAGTGTGTTTTTAGCGCCGAACGTCACAACAAAGAATCCTGACAATTCATTCAATGACAAGGCACTGTCATTTACTTATTTAATTGTATTCCGCTTGGAAAGTACATATGCACACGTGATCTCTTGCCAAAACATCGTCCTTTCACAATGGGTGCATGTGCTGGTTCAGTTTTGCCCCATTGTTGAAAGCCAATTGAATCATTTCTTTCTGCATGTCAGTGTTGTCAGCAGTAGTGTACCGGAGACAGTCTGTCTCTCTGTCTGGTGTTGTCCCTCCGTCTCTCTGTGTCTCCCATCTCTGTGTGTCCCCGACACCCACCCTTGCATTCACTCTGCAGTGCCATGTCGGACACTATGATAATGGATGCAATAGCCTCCTTCCTGGTGCTCCCCAACCGACTCACTGTTCCCCTGGTGGCCGACCTGCACGTTGCTCAGCTGCGCTCGCCTCTCCCGCGGGTAACCGTATAGCACCCCATTAAAAGCACCTGGAGAGTGACAGGGTCAGAAGTTGAACATGATACCTCAGCTTAATACATACAGTGGATTGTGGTAATGACTCCTTCGTTTGTAGACAGGTCTGAATAAAGACCAAACGGGTCGTTATTCAATGAGTACACTGACTTCCTAGCCAATACAGAATGTAGCTACACACTGTTGAAATATTACGCAAAGGACTCCTAGGCAGCTTATGCAATGCAGCCTGTGTTAACCCTTGTGTGTATGTGTGTGTGTTTTAGGGGGTGGTACGTATCCATCTGTTGGAGGCAGAGGACCTGACGGCTAAGGACACTGTCATCAAGGGGTTAATTGACGGCAAGTCTGACCCGTACGCTGTGCTGCGTGTGGGAACCCAGACCTTCACCTCTCACCACGTAGACAGCAACCTGAACCCACAGTGGAGGGAGATGTTTGAGGTAGGCAGAGGAAGGCGAGGAAGGAGGGAAGGGGAGAAAAGAGATGAGTGGAGAAGGGAGGGAGATGAGTGGAGAAGGAAGGGAGATGAGAGGAGAAAGGAGGGAGATGAGAGGAGAAAGGAGGGAGATGAGAGGAGAAGGGAGGAAATGAGTGAACAGGAGGAAAGGAGAGACCACTGAATACGACCGCGGGCTTGCCTTTCCTTCAGAAGTACCCAAAGACATTCACATGAGAAACCTATTTGAGCCTGTTATTTTTTTGTGGAGATTTTCATGCAGCACATTTTCTCTAATGTGTCTTGCAAAGCATCTAAGGATGCACCGCATAGGGTTGTAAGCAAGCTGAATACAAAGTCCAGCTCGGAAAATGTGAAAAAGCACTACTCTGTAACCTGGAAATCATTCATTCGTGCATCGATTGCGTCCTTGGAATGCCGAGTGTGCTGTATTTATTGGTTGCTGGCGCAGCCTCCTCTCGTGCTGTGCAGCTTGTCACTGGGATACTGAGAGGAAAGAACAGCTGGGTGTCTTATCTGCCTGCAGTGCCGGGATGCTGCGGGGCGGAGAGATCAATGAAAAACTGATATCCGCTGAACGATTCTGAACGAAGCCTTATCTGTCATCTGTGTGTCTCCATAGCAACCACGCAGGGCTTCGAAAGATACGATTTAAAGGATGTCATGCAAATACTGACACAAAGTATTTTTGTATCGACGGTTGTGACTATCTGCATGTGTCAATCCTCTGTTTATATTTGTGTCTATCTTCCGTTGATATTTGTGTCATTTGTGGTTGTCTGTACATTGTGTGTGTTTTTGTGTTTATGTGTGTCTGTGTGTCAGGTGATTGTCCATGAAGTTCCTGGTCAGGAATTGGAGGTGGAGGTGTTTGACAAAGACCCAGACCAGGATGACTTCCTGGGGAGGTAGCATCTCACTCATCCCATCCATCATCCCTCTCCCTGTGCTTATCTCTCCTTCCTCCTCAGTCGTTATGTCAGGTTACGCCTTCATTTTGTTTGAAACGACAGACGCCTGATCCTTTCTTGTTTGTCTTTTGTTTGTTTGTTTCTGTCTTTCTGTCTCTCTTTTTTCTGTTGTCTTCTTTCTGTCTCCACCCCTCCTCCTTCCCTCAGGGTCAAGATTGATCTGGATATTGTGAAGAGAGCCAGGGTAGTAGATGATGTAAGTAGCTAAGACCGCACATCTACACGTTTGAAGGTTAACTTGTATGAATGTGAACACAGCAGCAGGGCATCCGTGAGGATTCTTGCTTGGTTCTGCTATGAATACCAAGTGCCCAGTGGGGCCCGGGGCCCTCAGCTAGAGTCCAACAAGTCCAATAATCCTGTTCTAGCAGGTCAAGTGTCATCATAGCTCACATGCCCTCCTCATGACTCCCCACTCTTGGCCAGCTTTGCTCAACAACTAACTCATGCTGTCGTCGTTTCATTGGATGCCTCTAAATGAGTGATGGGGGTGTAATCCCGCCTCTTTGTTGGCAGTGGTTCAATCTGAAGGATGTCCCATCAGGCAAGGTTCACTTGCGTCTGGAGTGGCTCTCTCTGCTCCCCTCTGCTGAGAGACTCAGTGAGGTGCGTCCAGCTGCCACACCATCACTTTCAATTCTAGTATTTTTCCCATGGTAAAATGTGCACACTCACTACATGTCACATTATCTTAAATGTATATACACTCCTACCCCCCCCCCTTCACATATCCAACACACTGTATTTGCTCAGGTTATCCAGAGGAACCGGAATGTCTCCTGCAAAACTGCAGATCCTCCCTCGGCAGCTATCTTGGCTGTTTACCTGGACCGCGCCCAGGACCTGCCTGTGGGTACCACAATGTGCCATGGTACCATGGACCCAGTCAGAACACGCAGTCTGTGTGTTGCTGTGTCTCTCACACGTGTGTGTGTGGTTGTGTTTCAGCTGAAGAAGGGCAATAAAGAGCCTAGTCCCATGGTCCAGCTGTCCATCCAGGACACGACCAGGGAGAGCAAGGTGATTTGGAGCTATTCATTAAGGGGGCAGCGCTCTTCAAAGAAAGGTATCACAAAGAAATACGTACAAATGTGTTTCTATCATGTCTCGGTTTCCTAGACAAGTTATGGCACTAATAACCCGGTGTGGGAGGATGCCTTCACCTTCTTCATCCAGGACCCCAGCAGACAGGACATTGACATTCAGGTGCAGAGCCCTGCCACACAAACACACACCCTAATGCTGGTGTACGCTGTAGAGACTCACGTTTACAGACTGTAAATAGAACCTCTGTTACAAGCCTGTGTTCTTCATCACCTTCTTCACATACCTGTGTTCTGATGTGTATGAACTGTGTGAGTAAACCCGTTGTTCAGTACACACAGCTGTTCAAACACATCCCTGCTCCTGCTGTCAGAGATGTTACGGTGTGTGATCCCCCACGTCCTGTCCTCCCGCTCCCTCTTTCGTCCGCTCCAGGTGAAGGATGATGACCGGGCCTTATCTCTGGGCAGTCTGACCATCCCTCTGGCCCGCCTGCTGACCAGCCCTGACCTCACCATGGACCAGTGGTTCCAGCTAGACAACTCTGGCCCTGCCAGCCGTATCTACATCAACGCCATACTCAGGGTGGGCTACACACACTCACACACACACACACACACACACACACACACACACAGCGGTACACGGTTACCACTGCTTAGTTACACGTCTGGGTCTTTACCCACTTGACGTTTGTGGACCTGCAGTTCAAGTTCTCCTGTGCTCCCTAGGTGTTGTGGTTGAACGAGGAGATGTCTCCCACCACGCCAGTGTCTCCTTACCCCCCGAGCCCAGAGTCGGGACACGGATCTGGGGGAATCCCATCTGAGGTGGCCCCTGGTGGAGTGAGTGGGGCTCTTAAACCTGTACCAGCACGACCCCAGCACACCACCCCAGACTCTGACTTTGGTACTGAGGTGAGAGGCGGAAGTATTATTTCTCTCACTGACCTGCATGCACAGCACATGCGCGCACACACACACACTGACGGCCCTGATCACAGCTGTGTGTGTCCGCAGGGAGTGTTGCGTATCCATCTGGTGGAGGCCCACAACCTGATAGCCAAGGACAACTTCATGGGGGGCATGGTGAAGGGGAAGAGCGACCCCTATGTCAAGATCAGGGTGGGGGGCGTGGCCTTCCGCAGCCACACCATCAAGGAGAACCTAAACCCCTACTGGAACGAACTCTACGAGGTACCAGCAGAGCCCCTTTGAGTTTTCCTAGAAAGACCCAAGTGCGGTTGTGTTCCTGTGCGTCGAAAACAGTATCAGTATGATCGGATGCACTCATTGGCTTCTATGGATGTGGATGGTGTTCAGTCAAACACTATGTTGGGTTGTCAGAATCAGAATTAGCTGTACAGATGTTATTGTAGCTGGATGTTATTGTAGCTGGATGTTATTGTAGCTGGATGTTATTCTAGCTGTCCAGATGTTATTGTGCTGGAACTAAGATACTCATCAGTGGTCAGGTCTGGGGTCATTCAATGGCTCCTTAGTTCCTCCCCATCTGAACATGGAGTCTCTCTTCTGGGTTCCTTCAGGTGATCCTGACCCAGCTGCCTGGTCAGGAGATCCAGTTTGAGCTGTATGACAAAGACCTGGACCAGGATGACTTCCTGGGCAGGTGAGTTGGGGACAGGCTAAGGGGACAGACACACTATGACACTGTGCAAGGCACATTGCATTGTTTTGTTTACATTGCTATTGAAATGCACTTTGTCCTGTGTGTGTATTTAGGTTCAAGCTTAACCTACGAGATGTCATAGGCTCACAATTCACAGACCAGGTAACCTTCCAGCCGGCTATGGCCACATATCCGATCCCCCGCTGAACGGATAGATTCATGTCAGGTGTCCTGAATGTGTGTTTCAGTGGTTCACTCTTAACGATGTGAAGTCTGGACGAGTCCATCTGGTGCTGGAGTGGCTGCCCAGAGTCACAGACCTCCTCAGACTGGAGCAGGTTAGCTCCTCTGCTCTCTCTCTCTCTGCATCTCTCTCTCTTTCTATGTATCTGTCATTTGTCCCCTCTTTCTATGGCTCTTTTTCAAGGACAGTGTCTGTCCTTCACTTCCTGGCACACACACATACGTGTGTGTACTCTCTGTCTGCCTTTGTTTCCTGTCTCTCAGCGACATCTGCCTCTGTTTCTCTGAACCCCCCAGGTCCTACAGTTCCAGTCCCAGCAGTCTTACCAGAACAAAATTTTACCATCGGCTGCTGTGCTGTTCGTCTACGTGGAGAGAGCCCACGGCCTGCCGGTAAGACCACAGCGCCTTCTTTAGGCTGTCTGTAGTAATGGTCTCACTATTACAGCTCAGTTGTGTCAATATGGCCTGTATGTAGTCTACAGACTACAGACTGCAACTGTGGTCTGTATGGCACCATATACCATTTCACATTCAAATTCCACAACCAAATCCAAATGTTCCCAGTATGATTGTTACATCCATATTAATTATTTATTTACAGTTGAAAAAGAGCGGAAAGGAGCCAAAAGTTGGAGCAGAAATTGCTCTGAAGGGCATTTCATACCGAACCAAGGTAGGTATCGTTATGAATCTAATTATTACAAGTCATGTAAGGCAGACCTTAAAACTCACAAAATGCAGTTTTCTTGCAGTAACCTGAGGGCTTGCCTGTTGTGTGCCCCCAGGTGTGTGAGCGTTCTATGTCTCCCCGCTGGGATGAGGCCTTTCAGTTCCTGGTTCGGGACCCCAGAGATGAAACCCTCACCGTCAAGGTGAGAGAGACTGTCAGGACTTGTTCCTCATGGTTGTGAGGTCAGAAATGCTCATGCTATTGACTCTGTCCCGCCCTTCTTTAACTGTGTTTAACTGTAGCCTTTCAATTAGCATGTTGACTTTCCTCTCAGTTGTGGCCTAGTATTTATTTGCCTTCCACCAGTGGGTTCATTCAGTGACTAGACACTGAGAGAGAAGTGGTGTCCAGGGCACAGTATGAAAGCAAGTCTGGTCTGGGCTATTTTTGAACCGTGCGTGTGGGTGTGCTGACGTGTTCATGATTGCTTGTGTATGTGTGTCGCACATCTGCTTGTCTGTGTGTGTCTGTGTGTGTGTGTGTAGCTCTCCCACAGCTGGGGCCAGGCCCTGGGGTCAGTAGTGCTGCCTCTCAGGGAGGTTCTGGCAGAGACGGACCTGGTGCTGGACGGCTGGCTCAGTCTGGATGGAGCCCTGCCAGAGAGCCAGCTCCTCCTCAGGGCCTCCCTCAAGGTAACCTCCACACCCACTGGACGAAACCGCATTTCTGTAAAGAAGAAAATCTCAGTTGAAAACCCTAAAGACTGTGATGTCATGTGCAAAATGATGTAATGTAATTGACTGAGCTCATAATGATCCTACTCTGTGTGTGTGTGTTGCTGTTTACTTACATCCTTGTTGAAAATAATCGTATTATGTGACTTTGATAGACTGCATTGTCTATCCAATCTATGAAACCCTGTTACCTAGTTGCGTGTTGGTTTGCCCATACTCTGAACACTGAACAGCATCTGTTCCACAGATCTTGGACACCCAGCTGGCGGTGTGTCGCAAGGTTCCCGGGGACGATGATGTCACCGGAGTGACTGGCGAGGAGGGGGACGACGTCCCCAGACGGGATCAGGCAAACCCTGACCTTCGACACAGGGCAGTGCCCTCACATGCGTGAGTCATTCTGGCATCAATGCCCTCGTTGTCCCCTCTGTGTTTGTCTGTACTGTACCATGGGAGGTCATGTTCGAATGCCTCTCAAATAGCATCATCATGACACATTGTAATGAGACACAAACACACATTGTTTTCCCACTGTCTCCATCATCACGACACACTGTGAAACATTGAAGCATATGTGTCATGTGGAATGACTGGTGATTCTTTTTGTTGGTGTACAATATTCTATTGGTAACCATTGAACGAAGTTCAATTTGTTCCTGCTCAATTCGACAGGATCTAGAAACATCATATTGTTTTCTTTCCAGGGGTGGCGAGGGAAGTGGCGTAGCTGGCCAGGTGAAGCTGTCCATTGGCTATTCCACTGAGGAGAGCAGGCTGTATGTCACTGTTCACTCTTGCAGGTCAGTCCACCATCCCCTCCACTACAAGTTGATTAGTTTAAATCTGTATTGGAGCTGTGCCAAAAGGCTACTAGCTTAGCACAATACATTGCCAAAGCCGTATTAGACTTATTCACGTATCAGCTATGCTACAGCCACATCAATTGGCTATTATGCAGCTATCCATGGATAATTGTTGAACAGTGCCTGTCTGTTCAGTGGCTAGCTAGGAGTATAATGTGTGCGGCGTGCCTGTCTGTGTTGCTCCAGGGGTCTTCCAGCTTGTTCCAAGGATGGCTCTGACCCCTACGTGTCCTTCATCCTCCTGCCTGACAAAAACAGGACCACCAAGAGGAAGACTGGCATCAAGAAGAGAGACCTCAACCCTGAGTTCAACGAGAGGTGAGAGCAGCAGAGATACGAGCACAACACGAGACGGGAGTCTGGCGTCTACCGTCTGATGCTGGTTAACGTCACTTTTACAGTTGGAAGACGGTTAATTGACTGTTTGTTGATGGTTACAAGAACATCTATTGATCGTGAATAGGGGTTCAGTGAAGTGACAACTCTTTGGTAAAGTCTCTCTCGTCTTTGTGCTGTCAGATTTGACTTTGACTTCTCACTGGAGGAGTCTCTGCAGAGAAGACTGGACCTGTCTGTGAAGAACAGTGTCTCCTTCATGAGCAGAGAGAGAGAGCTCATTGGCAAGGTGGGGAAGTATTCACCTCGCGTGAAAATCTCTGTCGATCATTTCTAAGGCTTCTAACTAAACTTGATTTGTCATATTTAGGTGCTGGTGGATTTGGATCAGATAGATCTCAACAGTGGTGTCACCCAATGGTAAAGTTATCCTTAAAAGAAATCAACTTAAGACGTGGGCACAAAATAAAATCACCATGTATCTTACACTTTTTTTATGCCAAAAGGGAGTTACTTAAACGTCGTGATGATGTTATTATACAACATGAACCGTGGCCTTTCTGATCTGTTCCAGGTACAACTTGACCCAGGAGACCAACTAGAAGGCAGATCTCTGTTCTTCAGTGCAAGCTGCACGTTTCTGTTGCTTCTCAATCATGGGATGCTATCATGTTTATTAAGCTTCGTGCAAAGACACCACCAGCCTCCAAAAGATATCATATATTATATCTGATCATATCACAGACCGTGGCAGATCAATTGAATGTGTTCATAATCACAATCATTTTCTATACGTAATGAATCGCCGTCACCAGTGCACTGTGCTAGATTCCTACAACATATGATACTGTATGTCAATAGGATCATTTGGCTGAATGGTTATTTGATACGGATGCTGTGTTACAAACATTTCATTTGTTTTCAATGCACTTTATTGTCTTAATGTAATTATCTTTACTCACAAAAGGCCTTGTGCTGTATATTTTGATATTTTATAAAGTCTTAGTTGTAGTCTATTCTGAAGATTTCGCCTTTGTGTTACTTTGCCACTATGTGTTTGTATTTTGCCTTCATGTAATTCCGTGCACAATTTCTGAAAGCATCTAGAATGTTTACAATTATTGTTCCAAATGAAAGTGTTTTTTATGTTTTAAACAAACGTATTTTAAGGTTGACTTCATAATTCAGGTTTCATATTAGTAATAATGACCAAGACCCAATTGCAGCTTGTGGTGAGACAATTATTGTGCAAAGTCTATATCACTGTGTTTTATTTTTAAATGAAATTACGGATATTTTCATTCCATGGCAGCAATGTGTTTGTGTGTGCTAGTAGACTACTGCTAAAAACAAACTGGGTTCTGCTCATGTAATTAAATGCCAATAAAGTGACATTTTAGGTTGTTTCTTACAAACAACTTTTCCAGAAAATTACAATGAACTAAACCTTTAGATGTAGACAGAAAATATGAGTTATGGGACACGTGTCCTCTGTTTTCTGATGCTGCTTCACTGCTAAAGCTTAAAACAAACGATCTTGAAGAGTTAGTTAAAGTGATAGAATGACTGACACTGCTGTGCTTTGTATGCAGTTGATCAAGTAGCCGCTTTCAACTGTTGGAGTAAATGTTAGCATTTTCAAACATCGGTGTCTATTGTCTTATTTGAAATGTGGGAAATGTGTTCTCGTCTGTTTGTCAGCCTATTTTACTCTTAGCTTGGTTTTCAGTTCAATACAAAACACAAGAAGGCTCTCACACCTATATTATTGTTTTTGGTATACCAAACCTATAGTATAGGCCCACTGAAGTTGTGATGTGTCATTGACTAACCACAAGGCTGCGCTCTATCTACCCTCTATTCCTGTGAGCAGTCTCTCAACAGATGTTGAGAGAGAAAGAGAGATGGACAAGGCTTTGCCTCAATGGGGAGTCTCTTTCTTGAATCACAGGGGTGGGACAACAGCAGAAAGCCTGCCCTGAGGAGGCAGCATCGAAGAGCCCGTAATCTGGAGCACACAACAATAATGAATGGAAACGCACCGTAGCCAAGAAAGCACAGCAACCTAGTAGGCGAACTATTTGAAGGGATTATGCTGTTTTATTGAAAGAGGAATTCACAGCAAGAAATGGATTGGCCGGGTAAATCAGAGACCATTCTTTGGAACAGAAAGCAATTGTACAGTACTTGTTACCTTTGAAAGTTGGAAGTAGTGTAGGCTAGAACTTGATATACTGTAGCAAATAGCGAACGCATGAGAAGCAGTTATGATACATTATGATACCCTTGAGGTGTCACTCTTTTTATTCCTAGCGGGACATTTGAATCGGGAGTATTTGGATTAAAACTTGAGCCTGTTTGGATGTAAAAGGGATTAGATTCCTGATCTCTTCGGCGGAACTTTTAAAGAAGATCCCTGGACTTGATTTAATCTCATTAGAGGATCTGGTTATTATTGGAACCATGGGAAACATAGAGAGTGTGGATGGACAGTCGTCGGAGATGAAGCATCATATAATGCCCCTCAAAGTGCCAATGCCTGACCAAACGGAGTTGGAGGAGAGATTTGCTATAGTTTTGGTAAGTGGCAGAGCGCTCCTTCTCCTGTCCCAAAATAGTATTCGTCCGGCTAAACTAATCAACACGTTTATATCCTAAAAACCCTCACGAATGTCACTCCTGACGCACTGCTTGACATTTTTAGATACTTTTGAATTTGTAAATGGGTGGAAATTGCCATTGTCCTCTTAAACCTCGTTGTCTAATCCTCAATTGGCGACACAGAAACAACGACACTTTATTTCAACCCATCAAAACTTCACACATCTCGTACGCATGACTAGGTTACTGTAATCACTGTTCTGTTGTTATTTTAAAACAATGAGCTGATTATTTCGCATTGTGTGAGAGTTCTCTGTCCAGAGAGTCATGAAGATGAGCTAAACACATTTTACATTTTCTTTCTTCTTCAGTAATGAGTTGCTGATATTTTAAATTGCTCCGACCAGTCCCACCCCCATTCTCTCACTCCTTCACCCCCTTCTTCTGCCATTCTTTTGTTTCCAAAAAGTCAACTCGAGGCTTTGGGTTCATTTCCAGAAGTCTGACCATGCATGGAGTAAGGAATGAATGTGTTCAGAGATTTTTACTTTCACAAACCTACAATTAGTCATTTGTAAATGGTACATTCCTATTTGTCACGTTTGTCGCGTTGTCTATGCACGATTCGTTGACAGAATGAGAAAACAACATTTTCTGAATTCCCCCAAAACTCCCACACCCGAGAGATCGTAAAGAGAACCACCCCCAGTCTGCGCACACCATCTTAGCACCAAGTCGCACAGACTGCAGTTGTCTGCACGCTTTGTAATACTGTGCACACAGTCAACACCCACTTTTACAATTCATCAACACATTAGAAGTGCCATGTGTCTCTGTCACCCTAAATCAAGATGCTCATTCCATTGTACTCATCTCATTTTTGGTCTGGTTGTGCACAGCGAACCAACCGTTTCACCAGAGTGTACTTTCTGTACAGAATGTTGGTCCGTTTCAGTTTTTTATATCAAAGCTCTTAGATCTCCGATGTCAAAAATACTTTTATTACCCGTTTTTCTTCATTAGTGTGCCTTGAAATAATGGAATACAAACTAGAATCATAAAGCCTAAGAGAATCTAATCCTCTAAATCATCTCCTGCTGCTATAGATCCTTAGGCCTGTGTATGTTAACTAAAAAGCTTTTCTTTTTTTCCACCCATCTGAACCACGCCCAGCCTCAATTTAGCCCAGTAGACCCACATCTTCTTAACATGGTGCTGACTTGACTAATCAAGATGTCTTCAACATTCTTGACTTGAAGCCTTTAGTTCACCAAGAGACATGGGCTGATGAGGTCTAGGGTGTTCTGGCAGGAAGCCACTGAGCTTTGGAATAAAAGTCAGGTCTCCATAAACCACAGCCACTGTCTTGACTTCATGATTCTTCAGCACAGTGTGAAGCTGTGAGCCCACTTGTTGACTGCTGTGCTACGTCGCAGCTAATATGACACGTACTCCAACCACTATTCCCATCTCTACCAGTCAGAGAAGGTTTTGCATGAACCAGTGGGTGGTCATGATGAAAGGCCATATTTAGATGAGGACTAAGTTGTTCCATGTGATGACTGGGGAACACACAGAATATATTTAAACCAGTAGGTTTTCCAGACCAGAACAGCAGCAACAATTGTGTTAGAAAATGTGAGGTTTTAGCCAGACAAAAATCCTCAAGTGTACTAAAACAGCTCTAAATAGTTAAACCATGAAGAGAAAATGTAGTACCATTGTAACCTGAGAGCTTTTTCATCTACGCAGGAGTTTCCTACAGTAGCAGCAAGTTTCCTTGAGACTATGTGATTTAGTGGGAAAGAACAACACATGTGTGTGTTTTTAGACATCTTATCAGACAATGGTTGGACCTCTGCTCTGTCCAACTCTTGTTGTGAGATAAAGCTACATCAAAGCAGCAGTGCAGGAGCGTTGAAGGGGTTGTCAGGAAGAGAAGGCTGTGGTTCAGCTTTCTGGCTAGGATTAAAGGTCATCGTACCCCTTTTCCGTCAGAAGAAAAGAATATTCTGCAAGAGAATAGTTCAGCTGCATTTGGTTGTCATTGTGACAGGTTTTCTTGTGACACAAGAAAATTGGTTTTCCAGTCTGGCTTACTGTTTGTTGTGTGAGGCACGTATGAAAATATACAAACAATACTGTTTCCATAAATGGTATTCCT
>BROE01000021.1:15326962-15439462 GCA_036571765.1 Plecoglossus altivelis | reverse complement strand
AACTGGCACTATGCCAACACGTTAAGTCTTTATGACCTGAGTCACTGATGAATGTCTGTTTCGGTCCTGACTGGCCATTGGACTGTTAGCGCCTGGTAATTATTTGTCTTCGCAGACTGACTTAAAGGTTGAAAACCAAGGGTACGGATCCTTAGGGACATGTTGAAGGCCAGACTCCACAGTGGGGTGAGTGTACGAATTGTATGCCTGGCTTTTACTGCACTTCAACACCAATAGCAGAGTTTGGAAAATTCCAAAGCGAAGTGAGCCAAACATCCGTAACGACCATGTCAGTGTCTGATGTGTGTCCGAGCAGGAGGGCAGCAGCTTGGGGGACGCTCCAGACAGCCTGGACCAGCCTGGCTGGAGCGTCCCCACCACAGCTGTAGAGCGTGTTGCTGTTAACAGCCACATCGAGATGGTGTCAAGGGGATACCCCCCCCCCCCCCCCCCCCCTCCCTGATTTGTGTTGTAACGCTTCTTAGTGAATGTTACAGGCAGGGGAATGGCAGGAAGGAATTTATTGTTTGTGTAGTAGAGGAGATTCATGATGCGATGGACATGAAGACGCGAAAACGATCTTGTGTGTTGAATTCTTGAGGAAGCGGAAACCTCTTTTTTTTGGGTGCTCGTTTCAGTCCATTTTTAGTTCAGGTCAGGAGGATTCCAGGTTGCCTGGAGTGTCTCTTGTTTTGTTTGGGTCAGTTGGATTGGAATGTTTTCTCAGCCTTAAGGTTTCACCTATCAAGAATGTGGGTTGGCTGAAATGGATTTGCATCTAAATGAGTTGGGTAGCTTCAACTCAGTCCAAGCTTAATACCTTAATGTGACAGTTGAGCTTGTTTCAGGTTTCTTCTGTAAACAAGGCCCAGCAGGGGAGAGGGGAGATAGAGCCCTCCACCCACTCCTCCCCCTGTTCTCCTCCCCCGATAACTCTTTTATTCCACTTCTCCCCCTCTGCCGTTGTTGCCTACTCTGTATCTGTTTTCTCTCCTCTCCCTCCCTCCCTCCCCCTCCCTCCCTCCCTCGCTCCCTCTCCCTCTCTCTCTCCATCTTTCTCACCCTCTCTCTCTTTTCCCCCTCTTTCTCCCTCTCTCTACCTCTCTGTCCCTCTCTCCCCTCACCTCTCTCTCCCCCTCTCTCCCCTCACCTCTCTCTCCCTCTCTCTCCCCACACCTCTCTCTCTCCCCCTCTCTCCCCCCCTCTCTCTTTCTGAAGTGTGAGGCAGTAGCTGGGCCCTGGGCCTCCTGGCTCTTCAGAGTCTTTATGCAGGGGGCCCATGCTTTGTTGTGATTGCCCGCGTCGTGTTACCTCGTAAAGACTGGCAGGCAGATCAGGTGTCAGAGCGGAGAAAGGGTGGAAGCGTTTTCTCACACTCCGCTCTGCAACAGTTGAATTGCACGAGGGCTGGAAAAACACCAGCCAAACGTACACACCAACACACACACATCATATTTTCAGCTTTGTGAGGCCAAGACCCTACAACTTGTGTATGCGCACCCATATCTACACACGTTACATTTAAGGAACTGAAAGACAGGAGTCCTGTTGGCTGTTGTGAGCACTAAAGAGCTGTGGAAGTCCCCTGGGTCCCTTCATGATGGTGACAGCTGAGGTTCCTGTCCTGCCACCCCCTTTTTCTCATCCCCCAGAGGAGAACACAGCCCAACAATGGCCCTGGCACTGATAGCAGTGGGGGAGAGGCCAACGGTGTACAGTATCTGTTCATGTTGTCTGGGGTATGGAGTCTTTTCTCACTGATACAGAAAGTAGTTCCACCCTTGTTTCTTGTGTGATGTCACTGGTCCAGACCATTGGCTTGTTGAGGCCAGCTCTCAGGTCTAGTGTAGATCAGGCAGGATCTGGGTTGGAGTAGCTCAGGTAGTCTGTGGACTAGGGTGTTCACTGGACTTGATATGTATTTATGTGTAGATACAGTACATTGCGTGTGTACATCCAATGGCTGCTGCGTATTTGAAGAAACAGTATAAAGGTTCATGGAATACGCCCACTTGATTTTCCCATTCAGTGACCTTAACTAACCTAAAAGAGGTCGGCTTATCAAATTCGATTTGTCACTGACCTTTCGGTGACCTAAGGAGCGCACTTGCTCTCGTTCCGGACTCTTCTGCCACTTTGCTGCCAGAGGGGTCGGAGAGAAGTTTAGATTGAGCCCAATCCAAACGAATCCACTCAGCTTTGGCACAAACAGCGGTCTGAACGCCCAAACTCCATAGACAGAGTTAGCTTTTCTCATCGAGCTGGCTTTAGATGTGCTCGCTTAAAAAAGGCAAAAGAAAACACTGGCAGACTAAGGCTGTATTCATGTTGTTTTCCTTTGCCTCCATCTTGGATCCACATTTTTGACAGGGATCAACAGCAAGAGTTTTTCCATCCTCACCAGACAATCCCCATGATTAAAGGGCAGCAGGACTGTGTCCACTGTTGCTGTGCCCTGGGCTGTCCTCTTAGACGGCCAGCCTCAACGTGGCCTCAAAAGCAGGATCTTCTTTTAAGCGCTGCTTTGGATCAGAAAGTGAAAGGTTGTGAGTGAAATGCACTTTTGAAGTCAGACGACTTCAAACGGATGGTGTAGATCTGCACTGTTTGCAATAGTCGTGTGTGTTGGGGAAAGACTATACTTGTGTCCAATGACTGTGTAGTCCAGGACTGTGGGGGTGTGTTCATCTGAACCATGCCAAGCTGTGTGTGTGTGTGACACATGCTCCTTCCATCTATCCACTGGTTATGAACTCCATATCCTCTATATTACCTCTCTCTGTGCTCTCTTCAGGGATGGGGTGATGACAGCCATGTCTAGCGTCTGTGTATAGCAGTGTGACTGGCTGAAGTAGCTGGGAACAGTCATTTTGGGATGGTTGAAGCTTTTTTTTACCGACTCTTTGTGTGTGTGTTCGTGCATGTATTATGATACATGCTTATGTTACATGTTACCGTATATGTGAGTTTGTGCAATTCACACCCTTTGGATAGAAGAACTCACATCAAGAATCCCACCCATGGTGCTTTCTAACTGGGCTACCTAATCACATATCTCACTGTGACTCACCAATTTATCCAGATTGAGCCCAAACACAGCACTTTATTGGACTTGTTGATGTCTTGGAATACACAGCAGAGCTCTTGAAGCAACAAACTGAAGCCTGGAAACCAACCAAAGAACCCAAATAACAACAGAACAAAGTCCAGCTCCAGAAATACACTCGGGCTCATTTCCGTGTTGTTATTGTAGTCCGAAGTCAGATTCAAACAAAGGAAACCTGCTTCATAGGAGGATGTGTTTGTGTGCGAGGGCCGGCCAGTGCTATGGTCAGTATCTGTCTCGTCTTATCCCTGTGGAGGTGTTGAAGTATGAGCAGGAGTCGGGGGAGAGTGAACACATCCTGTCACTTCTCCATTTGCTTCTCTGGGAGAAACTGAGAGCTAGAGAGAGGATGAGCAAGAGAGAGGCAGACCGAGAGAGGAAGAGAGACTAAGAGAGATAGAAAGAGAGAGAAAGAGGCAGGGGGAAAGAGCAGCTTCTTCGGCTGGCTTCAAGACAGTTCCACCTTGAGAGCATTGTGGAGTTGCAAGAAATACATTCCATAACTTTAAATTGCTTTCTGATTGCCACGTCTCTGCTACACTACAGCTACATCCTCATCTTCCTCATCTTCTGCTGTGGAGCTGGACTGGGCCTGTTTGTGTGACTGGGCCTGTCTGTGTGAGCAGGCCTGTCTGTGTGAGCAGGCCTGTCTGTGTGACTGGGCCTGTCTGTGTGAGCAGGCCTGTCTGTGTGAATAGGCCTGTCTGTGTGACTGGGCCTGTCTGTGTGAGCAGGCCTGTCTGTGTGACTGGGCCTGTCTGTGTGAGCAGGCCTGTCTGTGTGACTGGGCCTGTCTGCGTGAGCAGGCCTGTCTGTGTGAATAGGCCTGTCTGTGTGACTGGGCCCTCAGTGTGACTTGGCCCTCAGTGTGACTGGCCCCTCTGTCCTGAGGCCCTCTAATGGCTCCCTTGGAGCCTCTTCTTCTCTTATTATGCGACCTGACACCTGCTCTCAAGCCTTGTCCTTCTTCCTCCCTCTTTTATTCTCTGTCTTTCTGTCTGTCCCTCGCTGTCTTTGCACTGTGACCAATGTGGAACTAGCGCAAAGAATTTCTCTCTGTTAGCTGCCCTCTGTGTGTTTCTGTTCTTCATTTCCTCTCTCTTGCTCTCTCTGTCTCTTTATATCCCCCCTCTTCCTTTCTATCTCTCTCTCCCCCTCTCTCTTTTGCTCTCTCTTGTTATTTCTTCCATAGTCAGTCTTACACTTCCCCTTTCATTTGCTCTCTCCAGCCTTTTTATATAACTGTTTGATTTGTGTGTGAGAGAACTGGAGAGAGAGACAGGGGAGTGAGGGGAGACTGTGGAAATGTGTCTTCTGCCTTGACAATCCCAAACTAGTGAAAAAGGGTTAGCCACAGAGCAATGATGAACTCAAACAGTGATATAATACACAAACATCAGTTCTGTTCCATTTTGTGACTGGCTTTATGTCTGTGTGCCAGTCAAGCATTCCTTATTTTGAAAGACAATGGTAATGGTGAAACCGGTTGGTCTTGTTGGACAGTAGTGACTTGGTCTCCCTGGCTTTGATGACTCCGGGACATCAAAATATTGTCCCTGCCACCAGCTGTTCTTAATAATGTACTATTGATTGGTACAATAGATGAATAGCTCAAATGTCAAACAACAGGAATTTCAAGTCTTATCAAAACATGACCAACAAAGCAACCCATTCACCTCTATCTCAGACCAACTGCAGGTCAAACAAGAACCACCCTCGCAAAGCAAAGGTGGTGGGCAGAATGGGACAGTCACAAGCACCAGACATTTTTGTTGAGTTTTCTAATCCAAATGTATTTGTCCTTCCAAACTGGGCTGTGTTCAGTGCTGCCCAAACATTTTTGAGAAGTATGCATTTCTGGCTTCTTTCCTAAATGCAGGAAGAAGAAGATTGTATCGTTGGAGTAGCGGGTGAAATGCAATTAGTTTAATCAGGTTACGTAGCTCCAATTATCCAATCTATCCCTAGAAGAAACATCCTTTCCTTGTATCTGAAAGAGACTAGAAAGACTAAAGAGAGAGCCCTGCTTCACCCTTTCCAGCCTTACAACACACACACACCCACCCACACACACACTGTTACACCACCTCAGGCAGTAACTGTTGGTATATTAGTGCAGTTGGAGGTTTTAATGTGCTTTCATGTGTTCATTTTTTAAAAACCTCTTTGGAGCCCAGTCCAACTTTACACATTAAAGTTGTTATTATTTTATCTCATCTAATTAATCTGTCAATTTCTCTCAGCGACTGAGAGCCATGTGCTGCATCAGATCTTTGCTTCTTCAGAGTGTAAAGTAATAAGAGACAGCTCTCTCCGTCTGGCCTGTCACTATCTGTGACCTGCACAATTGAATTAGAAAAGTGAGCTCTGTGCTTTGTGAACATGGCCTGGGGTTCTTCCCTGATCTGCAGTAGGGGGTCAAGTGATGGGTGGGGGGTCGTTCTATGGCCCTGGGCAGAGGCAGGATCAGAGGCAGGGTTCGAGGCTGGATCAGAGGTTGCATCAGAGGCTGGGTCAGAGGCTGGATCAGTGAGGAGCACGTATGGTCTTAGCCTGACATTCAGCAGCTTGTCTGCACAGAACCGATCCTCAAGAAAAAATAGACCCCTACTTACTGGGATATGTAGTTCTCAAAGGTAATAGGGTCTTAAAGATGTTTAAGATGCTCCATGTCGATCAGAGTGACTGCCTGGAGACCCCTCCAGCCTCTCAGCTGGACTGCCTCGTCTTATCCATCCTTGTTTAAGCTGACACAAGTAAACACAAACATACTGGGCTGGTTACCCGCAAGTGTCATCCGCCTTATTTGTTATTGTCTGACAGGCCATTTAAGCAGCATTCTTACATTTTGCGGTACTTCTTTCTCAGCCTGTCTTGACAATTAGATAGACCAGCTCCCATCCCATCCAAAATGATGGAAAGAGGTTGAAAGATTGGGACTGTGTGCTAGGTAACAGCCTCTCCCTTGAGAGAAAGATGAGGAAAGGGGGGGGGGAGGTTAAGGAAAGGAAGAGAGAGAGAATTTATAGCAAATTTGTAACCATTATAAACAGGACGCATTCCTCCTATAATTCTGGACATCTGGAATGCATGGCCTTTCTCTTTTTTCCGCGCTGTGTGGGTTTTGGAAGGCGAGGCTTGTCAGCAAACCCTAATGCAGCCGTTTCTCTGTACCCTCCCTGAACAAGCAGAACGCACACAGCTTCTCAGGGCACCTTGGGTCTGGTTTCTTTTTGCCCATCATCTTGCTGGTTTTTGTCTAAGACTTTCAAAGCACCAGAGATTACACGCTCTCCGTTTATGACCGCAGATGCGGTTTCGAAAAAGTCAAAATCCCAAGTGTTTGTTTAAGCTACGATGTCAAAGCATTAGGTCTAGCCTTTGTCTAGTCTGAAGAAGCTCTGCACCATATTATGTAAAGCTTTGCAGCCAGACTCATGTGAGTCATGGAAGGCACCCACAGTAGTCTACAGAACAGCAGCGATTTGTGCCACTGCTCTCATTCCTCCAGTCAGTATGATTCATGTACCAACGGAGGGAGCTAAATACGCCCCTCAGTGGAAAACAAATCAAAATTCTCGCATGTGATATTCCACATCTATGAATCACACATAAGCAATTTAGCCTGCCTTAGGAAGACTTGTGTGAGTTGAGGCGTTCGCCGCCATATGCTAGCGCTGTGCGTCTGGAACACAAGGGGCGACTATCCGCGTTAGCGTGCCTGGGCTGGGATGTGTTGAAGCTGGGTTGGGTCAGGGGAGAGGGTGAGTTATAACTGGGGGTTAAAGGTCAATCTGACACGCAGTATGTGGTGAGACCTCTTGGGGGGGGGGGCGCGGTGAATGTAGGCGCAAACTGGGGATGGTGAAAAAGAGAATTGCTGAGGCCATCTTTTTGCAGGAGGAAGTCTCACCGGCTCATAATATTGTTACACTTCCTCATCATTTTAAGAGAGATTGACTCTTCTTTTTATGAGGCTCTGACTCATACCAGGAAGTCGTAACTCCAAGTTCAGGGTCACGTGACCCTTGTTTATGTTTTCAGTGGAAGAGACATAAAATGCTTAAGTGGGATAGTCTCAAACAAATTAGAGCAATTATGTTAAACTGCTTAATTTGAGCCTCAGTAAACATTGCAGCCAGGGGCCCCTGACTTGTGTATGGTGCTAGCTGTTTTACATCCACAGTTGGCAGCATCTCTTCCCTCAGATAGCTCAAAGGCTTCTGCGGTCAAATGTGCAACAGTGGCTTGGAGCTACACGTTCGATTTCGGTGGGTGTGAGGTGGATTTGGATGATCTCACGGAACAGGATGTTTAAAGTCAACACAGGAAGTGAGGTCATTTTGCCGCTAGCCAGATTTGGTTTAAACCGTTGCTGACCTATTGGAGTCAAGAGCCTAAAGAATATTACACTGACTCTAACTTATCATCCCATGATAACTAGATGACCTTTGTAAGCTAATAAAATACACTCTCCTCTCTTTGATTTTCAGAATTCCATGAACTTGCCCCCTGACAAAGCCAGGCTTCTTCGACAGTATGACAACGAGAAGAAGTGGGACCTCATCTGTGACCAGGTTAATAGCACTGTGATCCCATCCTGCTTCTGTCACACCCCTGTGTGCATCCAACCATCTGCACAGCCAGGTTTCGTAAACCAAATGCCTTCGGTTGACATCTCAGCTGCCTGTAACTCCCTGTCCTCTGTTCTCCTGTGTTAGGAGAGGTTCCAGGTGAAGAACCCGCCTCACACCTACATCCAGAAACTGCGGGGGTATCTAGACCCTGGAGTCACACGAAAGGTATGTCCTCCTGTGATACGACACACTGACTCATACCAGCATTGTTTCATACAATAGTGCTGTCTGAGAGCCTTGTGCTCTATCCTTAGAGCTGCTCTTATCTGCAGACAAACCTGGATGCCAGCCTCACTTTATCTCTGTGTTTGTCTATCTCTATTTTTTTTATCTTTGTTGCAGAAGTTTCGCAGACGGGTCCAGGAATCCACTAAAGTCCTGAGAGAGCTGGAGATCTCTCTGAGGACAAACCACATTGGGTGATCTACTCTCTTCTCACCTCGCAGCCTATCACATTCTCGCTCTTTAGTCGACCTTCAGCATTTCAAACTGTGGCACCGATCACCACCGTCAGTTTATCTCTGTGTTCTTTGAAGTGCAACATTGTCTTAGATTCTGTTAATGGAGCGCCGTCCATTGTTACCCTGATAGTTCTGGACCAGGTTAAGGAACCTTTCTATACGTGCTGGGTCTGCGTTGACACCTTCTTGCGTAACACAATAGCAGGCAGCCTTAAGTAGGAGACACGGGCATAATGACAATCGCATAGGAGCAAAAGGAAACCAGCTTCTTTCTCCATTTTCCTTCTGAGAAAGGGCCTTTCTCTGTTCTTCCTGCTCCGAGGGCCCCGGAGCCCTTCCTGGTGCCCAGATCTCTGCTCTATTGTTTTTAGACTTGCCAGCCTCTGCAGCGCTAAGTTCACGGAGGAGTCCTCACAATGCCCAGATGGTAGTCATTGTTGCCGCTCGCTCCACTCCCCTCTGTTGTAGAGAGCAGGAAGCTTTGTTGTGTACGCCAGAGGGACAGGAAGCCTGGCCGACCAGGGCTAACCCTGACGGAAAACAAAAGCACACAGACGCGCATAAGCGTAGCCAGGCGCACACGTGGGGATTTCAATCAGCACAAAACCACAGACACACCGAAAATTTGGAATTCGCACAATGTTGCAAGAGAGACATGAAGGATTGCAGTCCCACTCGTTGACTAATATAACACAGTCCCCAGCTCTGCAGTTCCCTCTATACCACTAGCCAGAGTGCCACAGGTACTCATCGTAAATATGCCTAATAGCTGACATTAAGATGAAACCAAACACCAAAACCAAACACAGAAGGTCTTTTCATTTTTCATAATAGCCAGGATTTGCCAAGAATAACTCGTAATATTTGTAACTTCATCAATAAAAGTCCAGGTCTTATGCTTTTCCCAGAAAGACCCACAGTAGTGAACATGCAGGCTATTTTCAGAAGGCTTTGCTGTGTTGGATTAACTGTAGCAGGGGCCTGTTTATTGCGTGTGCGTCTGAATTCTGCCCCATTCAATGTGTTATTCCTCGCATTGCCAAGACAATCTGAAATAGCATCTGGTCGGACAGGAAAAGAAAAAGGGAGAGAGAGAGAGAGAGAGAGAGAGATAGAGAGAGAGAGAGAGAGAGAGAGAGAAAGAGAGAGAGCGGAGGTAAGAGGGAGGGAGCGAATGGGGGATGGTAGACAGGAAACTGACGTTCAAATGCTCCTCCCCCATCCCCTCTGCCCCTCTAACCTTCTACCTCTTTTCCCAATCTATCTGTTTCCCTCTCTCATTCACTATTTCTAGCTCTCTACCTTTTTTACTCACCGTCTCTCCCTCCCTTCGTCTTTCTCTCTCTCTCTGACTGGGCTCCCTTCAGGGCCCATCATTGGTCGATCCAGCCAGTCTAGTTGCCAAATAGTCCAGTCTCTCAATCCAGCACTTCCTGTGACTATTCTAAGAACCTTTTACCCCAATCCTGTGCTGTGTTTTCTAAGGGGGCTGGAGAGAGCAGAGGTCTTGGGGGGGTGGGGGGGGGGGGGGGGGCAGACTAAATACCGTGACTGTCAGGGGTTCGACCTGAGCCCCAGTCTCTCAGCCATATGCCTTCCACATTCTTTCTCTGATCGCAATGGGAATTCCTTTGTTTGGAGATTTTTCTGCCCCCTGTCTCTCTCTCTCCCCCTGAAAACTGTGAGTTAAAGAGAGGAAATCTGAAGCCGTGCTCGCTCTCGTTTACTTTCCATGGCAGCTCTGCCAAGTTCTTTCTCCCTGTCTCCCTGTCTGGGGGAGGGTGAAGGGGGGGGACCCCATCCTGTGCAGCCTGTAGTCCAAACGATATAGACACGCAAATTGTTGGCCCCCTTCAAGGTCTCAGAGACAAGTATTCTGTCCTTAGCTCTGAAGCCCTGCGCCCCTCTCCTCTTTCTTTTCCTCCCACTTCTTCTTCACCTTTTTCCTCTTCCACCTCCTCATTTCCTGTCCCTCCCTATCCCTCCTCCCCTTCCTGTGCTGAGGGCCAGGGCGTGTGCTGGTGAAGTTCTGCTCCTCTGACCCCTGGTCTCTGTCCCGCTCCACACAGGTGGGTCAGAGAGTTCCTCAACGATGAGAACCGGGGGCTGGACATTCTGGTGGAGTACCTCTCCTTTGCCCAATGTGCAGTCATGTGAGTACACAAACACACACTCCAACACACACAGATGCGCATACTCAAGGCTACATGATGCACTTCCATAGGGAAAGATAGGAGGTTGGCGAAGGTGACCTGCATTCTAACTGTAGAAATGTGCTGTTGAATTGGTGGATCAGCCTACCTTTTGAATGTGCTTGAATGTGCTTGTACCATTTGCTGCATACTTGGCTATAATGAATGTGTTGCTAGACATGATGCTGTGTGGTTAAGCACTGTTTTATGGCCAGGCTGATTTGTACTTGGCCTGTGAACGGAGCTGAGGTGTTGTGTTTTTTTTCCATTGCACTAAGCTTCACTGCACAGCAGTCTTGCTGTCTAAACATATGTTCTAAACATAACCTTGGCTCTTTTAACAAGCTGCGTTCCGAATCTAACTTGCCTTCAACTTCGACCCTTCTCCCGTCTGCCCTTCCGCCTCCCGACTTTGCTCGTCGACGTGTCCGTGTGTCCGTTTGTCCATCCCCGGCCTCAGGCTGGATTTTGAGGGCCTGGAGAATGGAGAGGAAGGATCTCTGGACAAGACAAAGTCCTGGAGCAGGTCCATTGAGGATCTGCACCAGAACGTGGCCCAGCCCTTCTGCAACACGCTGGTCCGCTCTGCGCGGCAGTCTGTCCTTCGGTATGTATTGTCCACCCCCCCACGCTTCGCCCTGATTGTAACCGCTAGCCAGCTACGCTGTCGCGCTACGCTAACCCTGTCTATGCCCTTGGGTTTGGATGTTGCTTTCATTAGCATGTCTTTTGGGGATGTGATGACTTTGAGCTGACAGACAAGGGCTTGATTGATAAGGAGTGATATAGATGGGGAGGTAACTCCTGGTTCACAGAGGAGCCCCTCCTTTCGTATCCTCTGCATCTCCCTTTATCTTTCTATTTCTCCCTCCCTCTGTCTCTCTCTTTTTCTGGCTCTTTTTCTCTAGTTCTCTCTCTGTTGAACTCAGACTTGACCTGTTGTACCCTAGAGAGAGAAAAAGAGGTTCCCTACCATCTTCCATTGTCTGCACACCAGGTTCCCCACCCACCACCCCCCGCCTTCATCCTTCAGTCCCTCCATACATACTGTATGTGTTTCTTCTGTCCTGGCCCAGATTACAGCCAGCTGTACTGGGCTACACATCTGGAATGCATGTTTCACTTCTCTCTTTCTCTCTTGTTCTCTTTTTTTTCCTCTCTCTTTCTTTCCCCTCTCTTTCGCTCTCCGTCTGTCTCTCTCTCCATCTCTCTACCCTCCCCACACACCACACACAGTGAGCAGTCAGGGCAACAAAAAAACGGGATAGAGTGGTATGATTGAAAGATCCAAGGTTGTAAAGCATAAACATGACATCCTCAGACTGAGACTGATGTCTTTTAGATGAAGATTCCGTACGTTCAGCGTGATACAGCAGAACTTAACAGACGTGGACTGACATGAAGGGGATTGCTAAGCTAGCCAAGGGGAAAGGAAATGTGGTGAGAATGTGCAGATGAGAGAGTGAAATGGAGATAGAAAGATACAACATGATAGTTTACACAGAACCAATCATTTGTTTATTATAGTGCCACAGAAGCTGTGTGTATGCGTGTGTGCGTGTGTGTGCGTGCATGGGTGTGTTTGTATAGACAGAACATGTGCGCATGATGAGCAGACTTCAATCTGGTTATAGGCTGTCAGGAAACCATCAGCTTCTTCTCCCTGCGTGCATGTGTGACCACATAGGCCTTTCACATTCTGGTCTCTCTGCCAGATCCCTGACACACTCTGTAGCCTGGTGCACAAAACCCAGCAGTCACATGGGAGCCAGACACTCTGTACAGCTCGCTGAATCAAAGTCTAACTTCCTAGTCTCCACCTCTTGCAACAAAAGAATCTTTTTATGGTGCCAAACCTTCAGACACTGGCCTTGTATGTTTGGTGCCATTATAAGTGAATGTTAGAAATGTTTTTATGTTGTTTGACCTTTCCCCCCCATTGCAGTTATGGCACAGCCACAAACAGCAAAACCATCAAGAACTCCAGGCTGGTTAGTCAGAAGGACGATGTGCACGTGTGCATCATGTGTTTAAGAGCAATCATGAACTATCAGGTACTAAAGACTCACATGGTTTGTCCCATTTCTTTAGAAAGAGCCAAGAAAGTTTGAGAATGTCTCCCAGTTTATACGGTTCACGTGCTTAGGTTATAAAGAAGATGCGTCTTGTAATCTTACTTTTCATCCGAGAGAAAAGGTGTGATGATGTAATGCTTCTCTTGTGACTTGAGTTGCGGTGAAGTGATGTTCTTATGCAGAGACAGACAACACTCTTTTTTTCAACACCACATCCTGTTCTACCTAGCGTTCATGTCACTTCCTGTTCTCTGTATTTAACCTCTCTCCCCAGTATGGCTTCAACATGGTCATGTCACATGCACACGCAGTCAACGAGATTGCCCTCAGCTTGAACAACAAGAACTCACGGTAAATCCAAAATGTCTCGTAGAGCTAGCCGTCTTCTCCCCTGACACACGAGCAGAGGATGGGAAAACAGCCTCCAGTAACTGTGTGTGTAACTGATAGCCCACATTGTTGAGGTCCCTCTTCTACTGTAATCACCCTGTCTAATAATGCATAGACGGTGCTCACCCACCCTCTCCCATAAGGAACGTTCTGTCTGTATGGCTTCAGAGGATTAAGGCTGGGTCAAACAATAGAGGAAACACTTCAGTACATGTGATCCTCCCTCCATTCATTCTCTATGGGCCTCGGCCCTGTCTCTGATGTGGGGGATCAGAGCTGTTGCAGTCAGCCTGTTACAGCAGTGTTTACTGCGGGGAGATTAGTGGTAAACCTTGGGATCTGATCACCTGCTAATGAGACTAGGGAGGCCAGGCACTTGAAAAGATGTGAAAAGCCTTTTCCCCTGGGCGAGTGGGGCCCCAAACGTATGGATTAGGGATTAGAGTTTAACTTTGATTGATGTTCACATTCGTATATCATTATCAACATAGAGCTTCACACGAGACATTACACAGATCATTCGTAGTGTCCATTTTGTTTGAGAATACGTCGTTACTAAGGTAGCTGAATGCACGGGGTCAGGACTGGCTGAGTCTGAAAAGTTTGGATGTTCATATGTGCGTCTTTGTGTGCTGTGTGCCAACAGGACAAAAGCTCTGGTCCTGGAGCTTCTGGCTGCTGTGTGTCTAGTCAGAGGAGGTCACGAGATCATCCTTTCAGCGTTTGACAACTTCAAAGAGGTGCGGTATACCCTTCGGCTAATCCAGCCACCAAAATCGCGACGATGACATCAACAAGTCCATCATAAAGGCGCACGTTATGCAGCCAAGGAACCGCTGCCTCGCCGCATTGTTTACCGTGGCGCCTTTCCAAAATGGTGTCAAATCTGTGAGAACTGAAATATATCCTGTCAACTCATAAAATGGCACAGTCATCTCCCCCCCCAACTCCAATGGGGTGCATTAGCGCATGAAGAGGCCCAGTGTAGAGAGGAGTGAAGATTGAGGAGCTGTGGGGATTCTAGCATGCAGAGGGTGTAAGCAGAACCCTACAGTGGGCGCTCCAAGGCTATTAGGCTCATTAAGGCACCAGATGTGAGTGAGGTGACCATGGCCAGTGATAAGGATCTAGTCCCCTGGCAGGGTTCAGTGCACCACAAAGGTTTTCTTAGCCTCCTCATGTCTGCCCACATATTCATTCTAAACACAGGAACAAGCCAATTACTCAGCAATCCGAGCCCCCCCAAAATCTATGATGACTAATCAACTGGCTAGTCAAAACACTGTTGGTGCCACCACTATGCAGTGGTATTCCTAACGCTACCGTCATTCACACTGACGATTCTTTATAACACTTTTCAAGATAGCCATCAATTCTAGTTCGGTTTTTTCACACCACATTGGAGTTGTTTTAATTGTGAAATTGTAACTTGGGGCCATCATATAGGGACTTACTTTGGTATTTTCCATTTATTAAAATCCTTCTTTTTTTTAGGTCGAGAACATTTAGTTTGTTTTCCTTTGCTCTTTCTCTCCAGCTTGTTTGTGTGGGAGTCTGGTTCAGATCTTTATCCCTTTGCCTTATTTTGACTCCCTCTCCTTCCCATGAACTCCCATCATTAGGAAACATTTTCACAGCTAATATCGTGTGTTGATCTTTGCTTTCGGACTTGTCAATGTTCATTCTAACCTAGAGGCTCTGCTGTACATCATAGCAGCGCTGCGTTGTACCGTTTGCACAAAGCAAGAGAAGTGAGGGGCTGAGGTAGTACAGATGTGAACATTACTGCAATGAATCGTTGGAGAGGAACTCGATTTAGGGTTGTACCTTTATGACTTACGTTTGACTGGCTCTGCAAATCACAAACACATGTTTTCCATGCTCCTGTACTTTTATTGACTTTGCATTTCAGGTGTGCAAAGAGAAGCATCGCTTTGAGAAGCTCATGGAGTACTTCCGGTGCGAGGATGGAAACATTGACTTCATGGTAAAAGCACTGAGTCTCCTGTCATAACTGGGATCATCTATCTGGCTGTGCAGTCTAGTTCCCAGAAACCCAATCCTTCTGTCTGTCCCCTAGGTGGCTTGCATGCAGTTCATCAACATCGTGGTCCACTCGGTAGAAGACATGAACTTCAGGGTTCACCTGCAATATGAGTTCACCAAGCTGGGACTAGATGACTACCTGGAGGTAACAGTATACTCTGTAAACAGACACCTTGACCAGGATGCAGACATGCCTGCGAACTGCACAGGAACACGTTGCTGTACCGCAAAAAAGCAGGACTTTGAGAAGATTGATTTGAGCCTGTCCTCCCCTGCAGAAATCCAAACACACAGAGAGCGATAAGCTGTCCGTGCAGATCCAGGCCTATCTGGACAACGTGTTTGACGTGGGTGGGCTGTTGGAGGACGCTGAGACTAAGAATGTGGCCCTGGAGAAGGTGGATGAACTGGAGGAGCACCTTTCCCATGTAAGAACACTATCAACTAACCTATGGATGTTTGGACCCAGGTCATTTTGAAGTACTCCCCAAACAGTTGGATACGTATGCTCCAGTGTGAATTTAGTTTAAAACAAGACTCATTATTTATGGGGTGTTGCCACACTATCCCACACAGCATTGCAGAACTGAAAAGGTTGCATAAAAAGGTCACGACATACTGTCCTTCTGGGAATATTCTTACAAGCCGAGCTTTCACGAGGCACGGCGTTTAGGATGAGGCCCGAAAAGTCCCCAAAATTCCTCAGAAACCTGTCGTCAGTTTCTGATGCAGAAATGAAAGTTGTCAGGCAGCGTTTCATGCTGTGTCACGCTGCGGCTTCACTGGGTCAAATTTCATTTCTTATTGACGCGGCAGAGTGCTGAGTGAGTCTGGAAGAGATGCCCGTTCTGGATGATTCTGGATCGATACATGTATATCCCAGCCCTCTGTCTCTATTCCTCCGCTGCTGTGTTTTGGCTGACTGTCCGGGCGTGCTGCGATTCTTCTGGTCCTCCTAACCTCAGGTGACGGAGAAGCTGCTGGATGTGGAGAATGAGACGGTGATGAAAGTGGCCGACCTAGAGAAGCAGCTGCTTCAGAAGGACAAGGACCTGCAGATCATCAGGGTGAGGCGACCAACCGCAACCGCACACGGTCACATCTGCACTGCATTCGTCCTCATTTATTAATGACGCTATCAATGACCGCACCTCTGTTCATCTCAATGATGTAGCCGTGATCCCAAAAGGCTTCGTAGTCTTATTGATAATCAGGAAATAAGATGAAACGACTTGGATTGTTGATGGTTTTTTTTGGGGGGGGGTCGCTGTGCTCTCTGCCTCCCCCTGGTGCTGGTGCAGGAGACGTACGAGTCCACCAACACCCAGGTCAACACCCTGCGCAGGATGATCAAGGAGAAAGACGCTGCCTACCAGAGGCACTTCAACATCGAGAAGCGTCTGCTGGAGCTGGAGCAACAAGGGACCATCCGCCTCCGCAAGAAGCCAGACGGGGACATCGCCATCGAGCCCCTGCTGGGGGGCGGGGGTGGGGGAGGGGGCGGGGGTGGGGGCAGCAGTGCCCCTGGGGTTCCCCTAGGGGATGCCGGGCACTTTTCATTCGGGGCCGCAGCTGGTCTGACTGGTCCGGTAGGGCCAGGCGGGCCTGAGACCGGCCTTCCCTCACCCGCGGAAGCCCCTCCGCCCCCACCGCCTCCCCCTCCTCCCCCTCCTCCTCTCCCCTCAGCTTCAGGTACACACCCATTACTTACTGCCTGGGTACATATCGTGTCAGATAGTGGAAGTCAGTAGACAGTGGGGACACAGGGTTACAGATGAGGTCAGGTCTATTTTCAGTGGTCCTCCAAGCTCAGATAGGTGATGGGTCGTAGCAGGGCCCCTGCCTGTCGAGACAGGAAAAGGAAATTCAAAGGGTGTTTCCTCTGAGTTTAGGCACAGAAAGATTGCATTGCATACACAGGGAAACAGCTGGATGGACAGCCATCGCAGGCTAACATTGTGAATGATGCTCCAATGTTTTTAAGCCTGATTTTGCTTGAGTGAATACTGAGTAATGATGTGTTTCATGACTTGCAGGAGAGAATGCACCAATGCCCCCACCCCCCCCTCCGGTGGCCCCCCCCTTACCGGGAACATCCCCCTCTGTCATCCTCAGTGTGGGCCTATCTGGTAAGAGTCAGGAGCTGTCTCGTTCAACATAGCCCATCCTGACAACCTTTAGTTTATACCTACGAAACATGTACTGTGTTGGTGTGCAGCTATCAGGATCAAGAAGCCAATCAAGACCAAGTTCCGTCTGCCTGTGTTCAACTGGACCGCTCTGAAACCCAACCAGATCAACGGCACTGTGTTCAATGAGATTGACGATGAGCGTGTTCTAGAGGTCAGTCAACTCAGTTGAATAGAGCTTAGTTCCTATGGAAACTCCTCTGATCACACACATGTCACACGTATTCGACACGAGAATCATAAGACCACAACATGGAAATGAGGAGATTACTCGAAAGCTACCATTGTGTTAACCATGTCATGTGTGTGTGTGTTGTGTTGTGTGTGTGTGTGTGTGTGTGTGTGTGTGTGTAAAGGAATTGGACCTGGAGAAGTTTGAGGAGCTGTTCAAGACCCGAGCCCAGGGTCCCATAGTGGACTTTACCTGCACTAAGAGCAAGGTGTCCCAGAAGGCCGTCAACAAGGTCACCCTCCTGGACGCCAACCGCTCCAAAAACCTGGCCATCACGCTCCGCAAAGCTAACAAGAGCACAGAGGAGATCTGCAAAGCCATCGAAAAGTACGGTTCATCTCTGATCGTGATCACCCAACATCCCCTACCGTTTCTTCCATGAGCAAACATCTCAATCGTGTATGACGAAGGAGAGTGACGATTCATCTGGGCCCGCAGGTTCGACTTGAAGGCCCTACCAGTGGACTTCATGGAGTGTCTGATGCGTTTCCTGCCCACGGAGACGGAGACCAAGATGATGCGTCAGTACGAGCGGGAGCGCCGTCCTGTGGACCAGCTGGCGGAGGAGGACCGCTTCATGCTGTTCTTCAGCAAGATCGAGAGGCTCACCCAGCGCATGAACATCATCACCTTCGTGGGCAACTTCTCAGACAGCGTCAACATGCTCACGCCCCAGCTCAACGCCATCATCGCCGCGTCCGCCTCCGTCAAGTCCTCGCCCAAATTGAAGAGAATGCTCGAAGTGAGAGTTTGCCTGGCTTGGTTGTGCCTTCAGGAAATGGAGAAGTTGGTTGTGTTTTGAGGTGGTGAATATGAATCCATGTGTATTTCCACAGATCATCTTAGCTTTGGGAAACTACATGAACAGCAGCAAGAGAGGCTCTGTGTATGGATTCAAACTGCAGAGTCTCGACCTGGTGAGTCTGAGTTTGACATCCCTGAGAGTGCTTCTGTGAGTTCTCACAGTTGGAACTTCCTATTTGGTAAACAGGATTGGGATTTTAAAAGTGCTTGGCTGACGTTTCCCCGTGCGTCTCTAATCTGAACAGCTGCTGGACACCAAGTCGACAGATAGGAAGATGACTCTGCTCCACTACATCGCTCTCACAGTGAAAGAGAAGTACCCAGAGCTCGCCAACTTTTACAACGAGCTGCATTTCGTGGACAAAGCTGCTGCAGGTGTGTAGACAAACCCCATCAGACAGCAGCAGAGAGAGAGATATATATATAGAGAGAGAGGGAAACTCCATCACAGTATTAGAAATGCATGCACCAGAATTATGCACTGGAATTTGCAGCATGAACTCATATTGAGTTAAGGGTGTGTGTTTTGGTGCTTCTTGCGCGTGTGTGTCTGTAGTGTCACTGGAGAACGTGCTGCTGGATGTGCGGGAGCTTGGGAAGGGCATGGATCTGATCAGGAGAGAGTGCAGTCTCCATGACCACTCGGTCCTCAAGGGCTTCCTCCAGACCAGTGACACCCAGCTGGACAAGGTGCAGAAGGACGCCAAGATGGCTGAGGTACGCGCTTCTGACCCCAGATGAAACACTGTTAGAAGCCACATGTCTCCCTTGATACGTCACATCAAAGCCCCAAAACACACAAACAGCTCGATCCCTAAAGTGAGCCTGAATCAACGGTTTTCCATGTTTACAAACGTTGTGCCCTACCCACTCCCATTTCTTCCCACCCCAGGAGGCCTTCAACAATGTGGTCAACTACTTTGGGGAGAGCTCCAAGACTACCCCTCCCTCGGTGTTCTTCCCTGTGTTTGTGCGCTTCATCAAGGCCTACAAGGTGAGGGCGAACCCCTGGCTCTGGCTGTCTCCGCTCTGCCATGGATCAGATGGGATTCTCTCTTGTGGGTCCTCTGGGAAGGTCTCCAAGTTTGCTGGTTAGGGCGCTGTCTCTGGCTTCCTCCCTGCCTCTTGGTGCAGGGCAGAGAGAACTGAGTGTGTATGTGTGCCACAGGACGTGGTGTGGAGTCACAGGCCAAATAACAGGAAGGCCCAGCTGGGCCTGTGCTCAGAGCAGCAGCTGGGTTGTTTAGACTGGGCCTCCTGCCCCCCTCCTCTGACCTCCTGGGCCACCCCACCCTGCCCCGACACACAGTGCTCTTCCTGGGATTGTTCTAGGGCTGGATTTATGGACCTGCTTGAGGAAACATGCAGCACAAGGATCCGTTTGTGTGTGCGCGTGTGTGTGCGTACACATGGTGTTAATGTGTGTTTTCCTGTAGTGAAGTGTGTTACTGTCTATGTATTTCCCTATGTGTGTGTGCGTGTGTGTGTGTGAGAGTGAGAGAGACAGTGACAATAGATCGATGACCGTTCATGACGGCGTGTCCTCAACGCCAGACCAGTTTCCTCTAGTCTAAGGAGGGTTTGTTTCTGCAGCTTGGCTCGCTTTTAGTTTGGACTGTTAGTTTGTCAAGCCGCAGGCTCCTCCCCTGAGCAGAGGCCATTTTTCTTTGTGTTCCAGGACGCAGTGGAAGACAATGACCAGAGGAAGAAGCAGGAGGAAGCTATGCGGGAGAAGTTACTGGCACAAGAGGCCAAACAGCAGGACCCCAAGGTAGAGCACACAGCTTGTCAATACGCCACACAATCAACCCTGCAGGAAAGCCCAGCGCCTGACATCAGCTTGACAGTTCAGAAACCCTCCTCTACCTTCCAGCTCCAGTTTCAGGATATGACCTGTATCCTCTCCTCCTCTTTCGCCAGGTCCAGGCCCACAAGAAGAGACAGCAGCAGAACGAGCTCATTGCCGAGCTGCGTAAGAGACAGGCCAAGGACCACCGGCCGGTGTACGAGGGCAAGGACGGCACCATCGAGGACATCATCACAGGTGGGCGAGGCGGGACCCCCGCTGCAGGTGCCAGTGGCCCCAGGAGGCCGGGCCCCAAGATGACTGTGGTCCTCCACTGCTCTACCCCCCTCCAGTGCACTCTGTGCTACGTGGTTCAGAGTCAGGCCTCACCACACCCACACCACAGCACGCAACGAGTCAGCGAGGCTCCGTAGATGGAGTCAGATATTTCGCTCATGGAATGGAATGGGACCCATCCTTTTTTTGTAGCTTATTTTGTATAACAGATACTCAGTATATACAATCCTTCATGAGCGAAAGAGTGGGAAAAAGCAAGTGGGTAGGCAAAGCAACGGCTAAAATCTGGTAAAAACAGGTTCTGCTTTGGCCGTATAGGTAAAGGGAAAGTGCTGCTTCTGAGCCCTGTGCTGATACAGTCATTTAAATAGACATGTTTATAAGCAAGAAACTGAATCTGTGAATGGTGTCATGAGCTTGTCATGACAACCTCATGCTTGGATGTTGGTGTAGGTGCAGTGTCTCTCCCATGTGTCCTCCACCTCAGGACTATCGAACTAACCATCTTACACGTGTCTCAGCCAACTGTTTTTAATCAACATCTGAATGGAGCTGAGTGTTATCTTAACGTTGTGTTATTTATGTGAATGTGATGCTTCTTCTCTCCCTACTACCACCAGTTTAAATGCCTCATTACATGGTTTGGGGGACTTGTATGAACATCACATAATATGAAGCCACATACTGAAGTGTAGCAATACTGAAATTCCTGTAGTCAAAGGCAAATGCGGGGAGGTTATGGATAGATGGTTGTAATAAGGAGCCCCAGGTCATCCCCTGCACCAGCAGGATGAGTGCAGGTCCTGGATGAAGAGAGAGCAGCCAGCCTTGGACGTGTGGTGTGTCAGATGTGACGTGTTCTCTTCCCTCCCCTCAGTGCTGAAGAGCGTTCCGTTCACGGCCCGCACCGCTAAGCGCGGCTCGCGCTTCTTCTGTGAGGCCAACCTCTGTGACGACTCCAACTGCTAGCCCCTCCCCTGCCCCTAACGCCAAGGTTGTCCAGGTGTCTCTCGTTAAACCGTCCCCCTTCACACCTGACCATGCATGCGGCATGCACCTTCTCCCCCTCCCCTCCCACCCTCCGTCACTCCACACACCCCTAAGACTGGCCCTCCTTCCTGTACTAACCAAGGCTGTCATAGGTGGCCATGTGGACTGAATGATCTACCTCAAAAGTCTTCCACCTTGCATCTCAGGATAGACATTAGCCAAACCTCTTGAGTGCTTAAACTGACCGTGCCTGATCATGTTAAAATGTGAATATATATTTTCTGTATATATTTGGTTCTACGTATCATAGCGGAATGGTTTGTATGCCAACGGAAGCATCTAGCACAGCATGGGCATGGAAATCAATGCTAGATGTACTCCACAGCCTCACAATATCCTCATCTTAGTTGTTTGCATAAAGAGGTTTGGCTACATCTCTGGTCTGGTTTCGACAGCCTTGTTCCATATGACTAACATGGTGGTTTTTGGTTTTCCCTTTCTAACATTGCACCATCCTTTCCTCAACCATCCCTCTTTATTCTATCTACCTCTCCAGCCCAAAAGAAGATTAATGACAGTATGTATTTCCAGTCCTAAAGCCCGGGTAAGGAAGGCAGTCTGGTGGCCAGCTTGGCCCTGAGCTCCTGTCTGTTGCTGCTGTGATGTCAGCTGCTTCAGCAATGTGCTTCAGATGCAGAATACGCTTCACAGCAGACACAGCTAATCTGAATGATAGTTGAATAGCGGACCATACAGCGCTACCCTAACAGTGCTTTTGCTGCTATGACAATCGAATAGCCCTAGTGATACATTGTCTTCCGCATTTCAAATGGTCTTAGTCTCCCTTTCCCTAAAGAGAAGCAGAAGTAAAAACATCAGGCCTTTTCTTTCCCCGCCATCTCTTTTTGCCTTCCAGGAAGGATCCTCAGAGGTAGTATAGTTCCGGGTCTTTCTATCCATTGTTCCCACTCCTCAGGTCACCTCCATTGTTACATCCCCATTTTATGTGTTGCATGTTGTTCAGTGTCAATCCACCTCACACCTGTCAACAGTGTCTGCCATGTTGTGTCCTTGCTAACTGTGTTCCGCGGTGTGCCAAACGTCTCTGCAGCCAACAAGCTTCTCTGGGTTCCATCTAGAGACAGATACATGTTTACTAAACAATAATAGTATTATTATCATGGGCGATGTTTGACTATCTAGCACAGAGAACCTTCAAGAGCTTGTTGTCTGCCTTGACTGTATTCTTATCAAACTGTTGAATGTTGTGTTGCTACAATGTCTGTTGCCACAATTACAACTAAACCCAATGGCCTTCGATTCCATTTTCACCAGTCCCTTTCTTCCACATGTTGATATTGAATTTCAAAGCTATGGGATTCTTAAATGTATTCCGATTAGTATTTGAAGTTACAAGTGACAAATTCCTCTTGCACATAGTCATACACAAGACTTGCACCTTCACAGAAAATGACCCAAGAAGTTTGTTAGTTGTTACCAACTAGTGTAGTCCCAAACCTGGGCTTGACGCCATGCTGGGACTGGAGGTTGATCCCCCTGTTAACATGTGTCCTCCCTGTCTCACCCCTCTCTCCCTCACCCACTCACAGATCTCCGCAGCCAGCCTTTCCTGCGAGCCGACGCGCTGATCCGGAGCGGCTGGAAGAGACCCTAAACCACTTGTTCCTACCCTCTAAACCCCCCTACCCATGTTGTAACCCCCTCCGTGGTCCCACCCACCCCTGAGGCTGCAGCTCACAAAGACTGAGAGGGGCACAGGAATGAACCAATGACCCTTATCTCACAGGGGTATTTATTTATTTATGGAGATCCTTAATTGAGATCCTTAAGGAGCAGGTGTATTAGTAAAAGCACAGACATCAGGTGGGCGACTCTCCTCTTATTGAAAACACTTTCGGACACACACACACACACTCCGAGTCGAAGATTGAAAACGGCAGCGTGTCTGCGCTGCGAACTAAACTTGGCAGAGATCTGAGAGCGCCGTGCCAAAGACAGGCCGATCTCACCAGACTCCTGGACACTACGGACTCACGTGCCTTCCAGAGCGGATCTTCACTCCATCAACATGCCTTTCCAAACATTGTGCAATCCCAGGAAGATAGAGACTGCGAGGCATAGCACACAGCGCGTCTCCTTACTTCTGGAAAGAATGCTTCACAGAATTCCCAGCTTGCCTTGACAAGACATTCCTTCACAGGTTTTTTTAGAAAACATATCCTGATTGTTGGAAGCAATTTAGTGGGCATCGACTCAGTTATGTTCCATGTTTCAGTAGAGCCTACATTGGTCATTATATTTCATCTAGGAGAAAGCTCATTCACTTAAGTCATTGATTTCTGTTTTGTTTCTCAAGACAAGCTAGCCAAACCAAACTTCCTCTTGTGTCTTTCTTACTTTGCTAAAGAAGTGCCTTTTGTGTAGACAGTATTATTGTTTCGTGAATCAGCCATACTCTGTATCCTTGAAGTCTTTTGGTTCAAGATTGTATTTTTAATTGCCTTGTATTATAAAACGTTTCTGCTGAATACTGTAAAGTTAATATGCAATGGATAGAAGTTAAAACCCCTGAAACAATAACTTAAAATGGATTCAATTCTGTTTCTAAATAATCTCCTGTCTTTCTTAAATTCTTGTTCTGGGTTTTTGACGTTCCTTTGTTTGTGGAGACCTCTCAGTTACCTCTTGGGGTTAGGACTCACGCTTAATCATACCCACGGCCACAACGCCGTGGGGCAAAGCTCTGTTGATGAAGAAGAAACAAAGAAACTGGCAAGTTGGTCTTAACAACGTGTACCTGACAACACTTTCTGTCTCCCTGTTGGTGACACATAGGAAGTGACTAACAAAACTGAATGAAGATGATTCTATAATGACTGTTACGTTTACAAGTTCCAGAAGAAAAACTCACCTGAAAGTGAAGGAATACATTCCTGTTCAGAGTCCAAACATGTTTTCAAAAGCTTTCTGTCTTTCAGGGTTCGAAATATGAACCCCATTTCATTTTGAATAGCCATCGAGGAAGCAAAATGATTGTGCACTCTGAAACTTCCAATCTGTGTGTATACATATGGCATTTCCGGTAAAAGGGCCAGACCATATCACACTACTTACGATGCCTTAACATTGAACGAGATACTACTTTTACGGTGGATAATTTGATCACGTTAATGTACATTTCATGCAAATTATCGACGCAAAGCCTTTTACGTTTTTCTTTCTTTTTAAAGAATGCAGTTGTGCCTCTTCTTACTTGTTGTATGTCGTCTAAAAGATCATTGCCATGCCAACCCACCTCCTCCATAATAAACAGAGTATGTGACATAAAAACCAGCTGTCTCCTCACCTCTGACTATAAGACCTGGAGGATGTTGAGAAACGGTACACGTGCCTTCCTGTCAAATGCATTTACAACGTATGTACAGTATATATCAAGTCATTATTGATCCACAGATCCCCTCTGTCATCCTCGACCACCTTAAATGAAGGCCAGAACAACCATGCAGGTCTACTATAAAAATCCATTTATTTTCTTATATCAAAAGAAAGAAATGAAATCATAAACCAAACAACGCTCTTGTGTTTTTTTCTCTCTGCCAAATCATAAATTTTCTCCCCCAAAACGATCAAACAATTGTTCAAATTTGACATGGATCAATGGAAACGAAAATGTAACAGAGCAGGAACAACAAGTCACATGAATACTGTTATAGAGAGGAGTAAGCCAGGGTATCATTTTATTGGAGTACTATGAAGTGTACTTATGGCAGATATGGCTGATAACCTGTGTTAGAAGCAGCATGATCGGCAGTGCGTGAGACTGGGACACGGTTGACTGTCCCAGACAGACCGAGGCAGACAGACAGACAGACAGACAGACAGACAGACAGACAGCAAGCTAACAGAAGCCTAACATTAGCAGCAAGGCAGAAGAATTAACAGGGGGCCAACCAGAGAGCGTACAGTCCACCTCCCCTGAATGCACTTAACAATGAGCATCGGAATGAAATGGCAAAGGCATGTAATTACGTACATCAAGACAAACAGAAAAGGTGAAACTCCCTTAAACGTACCATACTCTGGCCCGATACCATCTCCTGAAATGCATTTTACAATCACAGACTAAGGACGAAAGCTGTATGCTGTCTCTCTTAAGTTTCTTGTTCTGGTCAGGGAGAGTTCCAGGAGAGGGCAGGCCTTCACTGAGGCTTGTGTTGTGGCAGTGTCCTAAAACTGTTGTAGAAGAGTCACTGAGTGAACACCTCAGGCTTCTACTGCGATCCTGATCCTTCTGGTGCACAGAAGAACTACAACTCCCATCCAGGACAACATCCTCTGTCCCTCCAAGGCCACAGACAGCCATCCCAGAGTTTTTATGCTGGAATATCGACTTTGTTACAATCATCTTCATCCGATACATACAAACACACACACGCACGCACGCACACACACACACACACATACATCACTGACATGTAAGCGTAGCACTGAATTTATACAGAGACCAAAAAAAAGACACATAAAAAAGTGATAAAACAATTATTGACTGCTATTTGTTATTGGTGTTTCTATTCCTGGGTATACTGTTCAAGACACTTTGTTAATATGTTTATATATATGTAAATATATATAACTTTCGTCTGTGCAAGGAAGAAAAGACAATCACTTTGTTCTTTGAGACAACAGAATGGACAATTTCTAGGATGCTGACTCCACGTGTGCATGTGCAGGTTCATAACTCCCATCAGGCCTTGCGGCCTTATTCTACCTCCAAAGCTCTGGCAGAGGACACAGACACAAAGCGACGTAGACCAAACCAGAATTCCATTAGCATTCATAACCAGGCGTCCAACTCATCCCACCATTCCCCTCCGCATCTTTCAACAAATGCTTCGGGCAATTTTCAGAAATGGAACAATGTTTGCCTCCCCCCTATACAATTCATACAAAAATAAAAAATTTAAAATGATTTCACTGTTGGTTTCTACCACTCTATTCTTTAAATTTGCACAGAGGTAGTGGCTATATGGATGAAGAGGAGGAGGAAGAGCAGTGAAATGGTGAGGTGGGGGAAAAAAAGAGAATTGAGTACCGTCTATAAAATGGTTCCTTTTTCTTTCCGGAGGAATTATTTTCAAAGAACAAAATATAATACTGCAATCACATACAAAAGTAGTCCTTCATTTTATACATTTTATACAGTGTTCTCACTTTCTTTTTTCCTTCCAATTGGTAAAAGGCATTTGAAGAGAGTTTGTATGCTCAGCCAATGGGGGGGGGCAGGGCAGGGCAGGGCAAGGTAGAGTCCTGCCCTATGCCAGCGGGTCGCTCATGTCATCGTCACCCTGGGAGAGCAGCTCTTTCTTCTCGTCAGTGCTGGCCAGGGAGTTGCGGCTGTTTTGGGCTCCCATGTACAGGGTGGCGTACACAGGGTTGGTGAAGTTGGTGGGCTGCAGGAGAGAGACATAGAGGCTGTGTCAGGGGCTGCACGCACTAGTGAAGGCGGGACTGATCAAAGCTTTTTAGTCAACATGCCAAAGCATGTTTCATGAGAACCACAGGGTATTCGTGTACAGATATGTGGGAGTGAGTGTATGTGTATGTGTACCTTGTCTGGGTCCAAAGTGAAGTCTGAATCCAGGAGTTCCCCAGCATCATCGTCGGGTTCTCCATCATAGATCTTGTATGCAGGGTTCCCGATCTCCACATTCATGGAGCCGTTAGTCATTCTGTGGTGCTGGAAGCCTTTAGCCCTGAACACACACAGCCACACACAGAGAATGAGACAGTGACCTCAAAGCACACATACCTCACAAGGCCACACATGAACACACACTGGTAGAGCCAAGACAGCCTCTAGTCAAGCCAATAAAACAGGGAGAAAAATCCAGCATCTACCAAACGCCGACGCACAGTCAACACCATTCAGAACACAGCTGACACCGTGTAGTCACAGACACAGAGAAGCCTACACAGAAACAAGGAGGAGTTGCTGTGGCAACACTGGAGCACAAATGAGCTGTGGTCAAAGGGGCATTTGAGCATATCCAGTGATATATAACTGTGTCAAGGTGTGTACTGAGGAGAATGCTGGATTTTCACATTGACTGCTACACAGGCACGGCATCACCACAGATAGGATAAACAATCTATTTATAGACGTAAACAGGAAGAGGTATGGGAAGGGGTAGGAGAGGGGGAGACAACATGGCCTCTGCTGGTCTTCCAACAACCAATCTGTTATCAGGTTGTCCTAACGGGTCCCTGCGTTGCCGGCTGGGAGACCCTGTGCAGATCAGGAGAGAGCAGGCAGGGGACAGACAAACAGAGAGGCCAGCCAACAACTGCACCAAAACACAGTATGGTCGCTCTGATTGGACAGTAGGGAAATGGAAGGTTGCTGGGAGGAATTTAGGGCAAAGGAAACAGGTAGAAGATGGAACCCTATCAAGTTACCGCGAGTGTCGGGAACGAGATTTGCCTGGCCATACAGACCTGAGGGACAGGAAAGCAGTGGTTATCCACAGGGGAGGGGAGGGACAGAGAAAGAGGAAGGTGAGAAAGAGAGAAATGGCGTGGAGTAGAGGCAGCAGATGTCAAGTAAGACGAGTTCACAGGAACAAGTCATGCAAGTCGGTCCACATACCCCCGCATTCTCCTCTTGTACCACAAGATGGCGCCAACCACCAGCAGTGCCAGTAACAGCAGCAGAAGCACTGGGATGACCACTGAGGCCGTGCCTGTCGACAGGAAGAACAACGTATTGACCACAGTCAGGGGGAGAGGGGAAGCTTTATGATTGGTTCAGGTGTTAATACAACCAAGGTACTGGTCTCGTTAAACTTACTTCCACTGGATCCTCGAGAGTTGGCATCAGAGAAGTCGGCGTCGCTGCACCTGTAGCCGGTCCACCCAGCAGGACACCTACACACACGACAAAGTGGACAAGATCACATGACCTGCTGATGCTTTGCCTGACTAGCTAGGCTTTAACAACACCTTGACCAGCTTCATATAATTTGAGGAGTTTTTAAAGCAAATTTCCAACGAGTCTTTTTTGACCGAATGCGCGCGCGTGTGTGTGTATGCGATCTTACTTGCACTGGGGAAGTAGGGAGCGGGGGTCCACGGTGCACTGGCCATTGAGACAGAAGTTGAGACAGGAATAGCAGCTGGGCTGGAGCAGGCCATTACAGCTGGAAAGAGAGCCGGCAGGCCAGGCAGAGGAAGAGACAGTGAGACACCACCACTCACTCCCACTTTCATCTGGTAGGATATAACACCGGCCGTCCTTTACGCTAACCACTGAAATACTGCTAGAACGCTGCCATTCATTACATGTTGCGTTCGCTATGTGTACTTGTACGGTCGCTTTGGATTACTGATGTTGTGTCTGCTTAGTGGAAAAAAATGTTTAATGTCATGGATACGCAGGTCATCTAATGGAATAAACGGGTTTGCGTGTGTGGGTGGAGCAGAGTACAGTCGATTCCAGTGGCTTTGCGCGTGCTTAGTCTGAGTGTCTTTAAGCATGGGACACGACGAGCGCTTCTCTACCTGCAGGTGACCTCTCCTGTAGATTTAGGCGTACACTTGCCCGTCCCACAGTACACACACTTGTCCAGCTCGCAGTTGGGCCCCAGGAACTGAGGCGGACAGCGACACAGCCGGGTGCCGTTGACGGTCTGCAGGCACATGCCCTCGTTCTGGCAGAAGCCTTCGCACTTGGCTGAGGAGAGGAGTAGGAGGGCGGCGAAGGTTAGCACAAACGCCAAGTCCTCTCGATAGCTTTCCCTGCTTATCTTCCTTTGAATGACTGAACGGATTCAAGTCACCCTGCCAGCAGAGGGCGCCAGAGGGGGAGACACTCACTGAACTGACACTGGTCCCCCAGGAACCCAGCTGGGCAGCGGCAGGCAGGCTGGTTCCCCTGGTTGACGGAGCAGTTGCCTCCGTTGTGGCAGTAGTCCTGGCATATCTGCTGGTTACAGTGGGGGCCAGTGAAGCCCTTCAGGCAGCGACAGGTAGGCAAACCTGCAATCAGGAAGAGAGCCAGGTTAGTCCTCCCAGGAAGGTATGAACTGTGTATCTACATCATGATGAGCACAGATATATAAACACATGCTTCCCTTATGAGGCCTTTTCACTTACGAGGCCTTTTCGAAAATACTACTGTTAGTATATGTTAAAAGTCGCAGGACCACTCTCTTTTCAAATACACGCTGGTCTGTGTGCGCGTGTGTTTATGTTACTGATCCTGCATGTGGGTTTGTAGGTTGCATCATGTATAGATGCCTGAGTGTGTGTGTATCCTTGTGTGTGTGCATGCTGTGGTCTGTACCTGTGGGGGAGGCAGTGCAGGTGCCCCCGTTCTCACAGTAGTCTCTGCACTGGTTCACCTCGCACCTCTCCCCACTGTAGGTGGGCTGGCAGCGACACTTGGCCTGCTGGTGGGCGTTGAGGTAGCAGCTGCCACCGTTCTGACACTGGACGGTGCATGTCCCGGCGGGCGGGGCTGGTGGAGAAGGAGGAGGGAGTGGAGAGAGTTTAGGGCTAGAGTGGGAGTTATTGACCGAGTACAAAACCTTCACTTTCAGAGGCAATCATTGCGGGTGCACACGGTGTACAGTACCTACTCTACTGTGTGTGTGTGTGTGTGTGTGTGAACTCACAGAATGGAGACAGTGTAGGAGCCGGTCTCTCCACACAGGTGCCGTTGTTAGCCACTCTGTCGTTAGGGCAGGTGCAGACCGGCCCACTGGGGCTCAGCAGACACAGCCACTCACACTTCTTCCTGTCACATGGGTTGGTCACTAAAGCACAGAGAGGGAACAACCAATCAGCACCCAGATGATGCCACACATAACATTTTTAACCATTCATTTGACATTTTCAGTGGATCGGCATGTTTTCTTGGCTTCAGACTGGCAAACCAGGCCTGTATGGGGAACATGTGGATGACCTGTGATGTGGTCAGATAGTCGAGCTTACTCTCAGGCTGTTTGTAGCGGTGGTGGAGCACTATATCTGTGGCGTGGTTGATGCCAGTGGTCAGGTTCTCAACAGAGCCCCTGCCAAATTTGTTGACCCGGAAGACCACATTGTTGACATAGGTGACCCCATATATGTAGTCCTCAAAGATATCGATGCTGAAAGGATGGAGGAGATCTGGTTGGGAGAGAGTAGGGACACATTAGGGACATGGCACTGCTTTCGGTAACGTTTTCCATCAAAGGAAAATAGAATCGATGACATCGGTGATTCCAGATGAAAAGCTCAAGGTTATCTATCTCAAGGTGTGGGAAAAAGTGAACTGAACTGTTTTTGAGGTTGGTGACAGCGATGACTGGGTCTGAGCCGTTGAGACGCACGCTGCCGATCACGGACAGCTTGGCATCCGCCCAGTAGAGACGCTCGTTGAAGTAGTCCACCGCCAAACCTGTGGACAAGAGGAGGAGACGGGGAAAGGAAGACCATAAAAGAACTGAAATACTATTAATCCACAATGCTATCCTATTGCTAGGCTACAGAGGAGTAGAAGGCGAGATGCTACGCTAATGCTAATGCTAATACTGACCTGTGGGCCACTGGATGTTCTCGTGGACCAGGGTCTGTCTCAGAGTTCCATCCATGGCTGCTGTCTCAATCTTGGGGTGGTTCCCCCAGTCTGCCCAGTACATGGTCCTGGGAACACAGACACACGGTCAGAACAGCGGCACGAGACAACGGCCACATGTGAACACTGAAAAACATCCAATCACAGCGCTGGCCGTAATAGCAGCACTGAAGATCAGCACTTTGATGAACACACTTAGACACACACTTAATGAACACACTACATCCTGATTTAAAGAGGAAGCAGAACTGGCAACTGAGGATTTTGAAAGGACGTCTTCCCTGTCCTGGGTGAGCTCTCTCTCACCCTCTCTGTGGGTCCACCACAATAGCATAGGGCTCGTCGATCATGCCAGAGATGAGAGTCTTCCGATTGGGGCCTGATATCTGGGCCACTTCGATCACGTCCCGTCCAGAGTCGGTCCAGTACAGGTTACCAGCCACCCAGTCCACAGCTATACCACGAGGCATCTTCAGGTCTGGGATCTGAGGGAGTGTGGAGACGGTCACTGGCTGGACGTGACAGGGATTGAACGGTCTTGTAATCATGGGTGTACATGACTTTTCGACTCTTGGTAAGAATATGTCATGTTTTTGTGTGTAATGGGTGTAGGATTCATTAGACAAACAACAGATGTACCACCTACCACTTTTTATGAAGAAAATCATATTTAGCAGCTGCATCCTCAGTCATTAAAAAGATGCCCCGATCGCATTTGTCTACAAACCTACACCCCTAGTGTGCGAAGGGGGCGTGCCAAGTCTCACCTCAAGTTTGGTAGCCCCGCCCTCGCTCTGGCGCCGGTGCCGGTTGGAGGAGGGGTCGGAAGAGGCGGAGCTTCCTGGCAGCTCGTAGAAGGAGATGCGGCCCGTGTGCCAGTTGGTCCAGAAGACACGGTTGGTCTTGACGTGCAGGTCCATGGCGTCGATGCGCACGTTGGCGTCGCCCTGGAACGTCTGCTCGTAGCGCCAGTTGGGCATGCCAGGGTCCAGGCTGCGGATCTCGTTGTCGTCGGCGATGTACAACACCTGTCTGCTGCTGTTGAGGCCTGGAGAGGAGGGGATACCCATGGAAACATGGAAGAGGGTTGCTCAATTATCACACACGTATATTTGTTCATTTGACAAGTTTCTTGGCCTTTGACATTCTGGCTAAATGAGGCAGCTGGGAACTGTGTCCTTACTGTCTGCCTTGCAGGTGTCGTTGATCTTGGTGAAGTACTTGCTGCAGATGCATTTGTAGGAGCCCTTGGTGTTGTTGCAGATGTGGGAGCAGATTCCAAATTGCTGACATTCGTTCTTATCTGAGACAGGTCAGGAAGCGGACAGCTTAGGAAACACTAACATAGTACTAAACACGGCTAGACATGCAGCTGTTCGGTTAGTAAATGTGTGTGAACACACACTTGTCACTCCTCCAGCGTGTTCTACAAGCCAGATGAAGCTTCTGAGATCCAGCACGTGCATGTTGTGACAGAGACTCCGGAGTGACAGATCAGACGTGGGCTCCGGGGAGTGGCATCTTACCTTGGCAGGTGTTGTGTCCAGTCTTCTGGAAGCCGGGCTTGCAGGAGCAGAAGGAGTCGGTCCCGTTGGTGATGCAGTGGGCCTCGTCTCCGTCCCCACACAGGGTCCTGTTGCTCCTGCAGTCATTCAGCTTGGTGTCTGATGGCACATAGACACACAGGAACTGTTAGCTAGGATGGCTGTCAAGCACTGCTTACTGTGTGTTGCTATCATATACCAGGTAAAGGGATTCATGGCAACTGCATTTCATGACATGGCTATATGTGGTGGGGTTGAATCCATTCAAGTTGATATGTTGTTTTCAAAACACTGAGCATGCGAATGTATAGTACACGCAGACCTTGCTAACAGCTCATGTTAGGGATTGGTTCGGTTGAGACAGAGGTACCACATAAAAGGAGGAGTTCCTAGTACTACATCAAAGCTAAACCTTTGAATGGGAGCACATTTTCACGATGTTTTCAGTTAGGGTGGTGAAAGACACGAGTTCTGCTTCAAGTTGAGACTCGCACCTGTCTTGCAGCTGATCTCGTCGGAGCCGTAGTCCTCGCAGTCGTTGAAGAAGTTGCAGCGCAGGTTGGAGCTGATGCACCTGCCGTTGCTGCACAGGAACTCGTCCTTCTCACATGTGGGAACCGCTGGGGGGGCTTCTGGGAGCACACAGACGCATCAAACGGTTTCAGACTGGTTACACACGCACGCACATACACGCACACACACACACACTACAGCTACGGTACTCTTCACAACAATCCCATGATCAGAGATAGGAGGTGAGAGGGGAGGTCAGGGCAGCTGGTTCCCACAACTCACGGCAGTTCAGTTCATCTGAGTTGTCCCCACAGTTGTCAACACCATCGCACTGTTTGGACACCTGCAGGCATACCCGGTCGTTGTGGCAACGCACGGGCCTGGTGGTAGGGCACTGGAAGTTCCCTGGGGGAGTGGCAAATAGGAGATAGGAGCAACAGGTCAAAACAGGTTTTAGGACCCACGGTAGATGTGTGTGTGTGGGTGTGTGTGTGGAGAGGTGTGTCCTCTGGTGGTGTGGGTGTGTGCACGCTGCGGTATGAGTATGTGTGTGAGTTTAAGTGTGAGTATCTGTGTGAGTCTGTGGTGTGTGTGTGCGTGGTGTACTCACTGCAGTCCTCAGGGTTCTCATCAGAGTTATCTCCACAGTCGTCCTCTCCATCACACTTCCAGGCCAAGGGCTTACACAGGGAGTTGTTACACTGGAGCTCATCCAGGGGGCAGTGTCGCGCAGCTGCCACAGGGAGGAGAAGAGACCGTTACATCCCAGCTACTGACACTTTCTGAAAGAGTATCTGACGATTAGCAGGAAAAAGAAACGTGTATATTTGTGACGCATGTTCATTAATGGGTGCGTTCGCCTTCTAAAACACACACACACACACACACAGACACACACACACACACATTAGGATGAGCACGAACGTCCTCACACACTCACCGGCGCTGCCGCACTTCTCCTCGTCGCTGCCGTCCATGCAGTCGGCGTCAGCGTCGCAGCGCCAGCGGATGGGGATGCAGTGGCCGTTCTTACACTGGAACTGGTCACTGTCACACTTCAGGTCACAGCCATGCTGAGGACGCAAGCACCAACACCACCGTGACGACGTATCAATAACCAAATCCACTTTCATCCTATTCTATCAATTCACATGGATTTGGAGAAGTTTGTTGCAAAACATTACTGGTCTGGACTCGTAAATGTGCAGGATTCCCCCCCTGTAGCTCGCACACTTAAGAGCAGCGCAGAGTCTGCAGCTTCCTGTACCTCATCAGACCCATCAGCACAGTCATGGTCGCCATCACACTTCCACCTCCCGGCGATGCAGCGGCCGTTGGTGCAGGCAAACTCACTCTCCGAACACTGGCGAGGAGCTGGGGAGAGAGAGAGAGCGAGAGAGAGAGCGAGCGAGAGAGCGAGAGAGGGAGAGAGAGAGAACGAGAGAGAGCGAGAGAGAGAGAGAAAGAGAGAGAGAGAGAGAGCGAGAGAGAGAGCGAGCGAGAGCGAGAGCGCGAGAGAGAGCGAGAGAGAGAGAGAGAGAGAGAGAGAGCGAGAGGTCTGCCATCAGGCCTGGTACATTGGTACACAGCCTGGAGGAAAGCAGCTTTCCAAAAGCTACGATGTGATGCAGAACTAGGGAGAGCACATGAGGCGTGTGATGGACATGCAGGAGGAAGGCTGAAGAGGAGCTCTCTGAACCAGGCCAACATGGACTCCAAACCATCCAGATGTTCTTAGTTCTCAGATGTTCTCACAACCTAAACAAATTGACTTTAAACGGACTGATTTGATCAATAAGTAAAAGTCTGCTTCTTGCAAACAATCTACTGGATTTTAATCTACACATGACTATTAATGAAGGTCATCTATAAAAGAGGAATTTGAATGCTAACTACAGCTAACGTTACTCAAGGCATTTTAGAAATGCTGATCTGGAGCTCTCTCTTTGACCTAATCTGTGGTAGCAGATTTCTTTAAGGGTATCAATGACTGGGGTGAGGTTGGGACAGAGTGGGGTGCGATGGGGAACATGAGGCAGGTTAGGGGAGGGGAGGAGGGCTGAGCGTGGAGACACCTACCTCTGGAAGAGGCCGTGGGGACAGTGTGTGAAATGAAACAGACAACAGATGAGGTGAGATGCGTCTGAGGTGACTTGCGTCAAGGTGGAATGTGGACCGTATGTCCTCTGAGCTCTGATCAGACACGACTGGATCGGTACGAGCTGTGCTGAGAAACAGCGGCTTCACCGTATCCAAGCGTGTTGAATCAGAGCAACGTGGTTCAGGAGGACCAAGGACCAAGTCAGTGAGACAATGAAACCATAAGGACCGCTAGCTAAGGTGGCTGAATGTCTTAGCACAGTAAGCGTATCACATACTGAATAAGTGCATACGAATAACCTTCCTGTGTAAAACCCATCTCACCTGGGACAAGGTGAGTGAGTGTGTGTGTGTGTGTGTGTGTGTGTGGCAGGGACACCTACTGCAGTTGTCTTCGTCAGAGTTGTCCCCGCAGTCGTTGTCGTAGTCACACTGCCAGCGGCCGGGCACACAGCGGTTGTTCCTGCATCGGAATTGGTACGGCTCGCACATCCTCTCATCTACGCACACACACACACGCACACACACACACACACACACACACACCGTATCAACTCTGTCACATGACTTAGCATACAGGAAATCTACAACATGACTCAGCGAACAGGAAGTCGACAACCTAAGAAAGTCAACAGTAATCTGCATTGATTGAAAGCAAACTATGTGTGCTGTGACTATGCACAGCTATCATGCCAGAGAAAGAACAATTACACAAAAAAGGGTCACAGTCTCATGACCTGAACTGACATTGAACGCAGTGACCGAGAAATGCTCTCCTCCTGTGTCTGTCTGCAGAGCCTTGTTGCCTAGGAAACGGAGCTCTTACCGCACTCCTCTTTGGGCTCATCAGATGAGTCGCCACAGTCGTCCTCGCCGTCACACTTCCAGCGAGCGGGGATGCAGCGGCCAGAGTCCTTGCAGCGGAACTCATCTACACCACACGTCATCTGAGCTGCAGGGGGGATGGTGGAGGGTGTGACACACTGGAGGACCACACACACTCACTAGACGACCACACACACTGTAGAACCACACACACACTCACTGGGCAACCACACACACACTGTAAACCACACACACTCACTGTAGAACCACACACACACACTGTAGAACCACACACATGGATGGAGCAGGAGAATCATGAATTGGTAGGAAGACGTGACCTACTGCAGTTAGCCGGCTCGTCCGAGCCGTCGACGCAGTCGTTGTCGCGGTCGCACACCCACACACGGGGGATGCAGCGCTTGGTGATGGCACACTGGAACTGGGTGGGGGCGCAGGTGACCTCAGCTGGGGGGGGGGCAGGAAGGAGAGAGGAAGAGACGTTAGTGTCAGGAAACTGCACACGCATAGAAGAATATGTAGGTGGAGGCAGGCAGTCAGACAGACAGACAGACAGACAGGAGGCAGAAGAAACTCACGACAGTCCTTCTCATCCTCCCCCTCTCCACAGTTGTCCTGGCCGTTGCAGCGGAAGATCCCTGGGATGCAGCGACTGGGGTGGGAGCACTTAAACTGGCTGGGCAGACACACATGGATGTCTGTAGACCAGGACACACACACACACAGACAGACAGACAGGCCAGACAAATAGACATGTCAGAGACTGAGACTGGAAAAAAGGACAGAATTCTAATACAAGAGTTGGAAATTCTTAAAGAAGTATGGTAGGAGAGAGGGGGAGATGAGCAGCGTGTGTGTGAAGGAGAGAGGCAAAGTGAGCGTGCGACACAGATAACGTGTCAGGGAAAGAGACAGGAACGGCTGCCGTACCGCAGTTGGCCTCGTCAGAGTTGTCCTGGCAGTCGTTGTCCCCGTCACAGATGTAGGCAGGGTTGGTGCAGATGCCCGTGCCACACTGGAACTGACCCGGGCGACACTTGAAGGCCGCTGACAGGAGGATGAGGGGACAGGAAGTCACTCTCCGTCAGTCACGCAAACCTGCGGCCTCCTGACGTGCCAGGTTCCACCTGTCATTATCGTGCCCCCCCCCCCCCCACACACACACACACACACTTACGGCATTCAGCAGGCTCGTCAGAACGGTCCCCACAATCATCCTCGGTGTCACACTTCCACCAGAAGGGGATGCACTTGTCGTTCTTACACACAAACTGGAACGCAAGAGAAGGATAGGAAAGAGAGAGAGAGAGAGAGAGAGAGAGAGAGAGAGAGAGAGATGGATCCTGTCAGATAGACAGTAGCAGGTAGGAGCTAAGGAGCTAGCTAGACAACCTGTCAGCTGTCACCAGCTGATCCCCAGACACAAGCACTTGATCAAACAAGACACCAGGCTGAAGCTCCCACTGTGCACGACGAGAGGCCCTCAGCTGTCAGTCTGAGAGCTCTCACCCAGCAACACTAGTCCTACAGGTGTCATCTATATCATGAACAGACTGGGGGCCACGTAATAAACACTGCGGTGCGTTTCCTGTCATGTACCAACTGTTCAGACACCAGGGGAACAGTTCCACACTTCCACAACTCCGGGCCCAATCGAACGCACCCAACTTCCTGTCAGCTGATGACACGGACACATGATCACATGGGCGCACTGAGCCCTTGCTGCTTACCTGGCTGGCGGTGCAGTTGGACATGCAGGTGCGCCCGTTGTGGGCCAGGTAGAAGTTGGTAGGACAGGCGCACTTGTAGCCCCCTCCAGGGGACAGCAGACACAGGTTACTGCAGCCCCCGTTGTTGGTCTGGCAAGGATGATTCCGGACTGGAAGCAGATGGAGGAGGAAGAGGATGAGCGAGATAGTTCAGCATCTGTGAGATGGTAGATGAGGGGTGCGTGTTTGTGTGTGTGTGTGTGTGTGTGTGTCTGACCCTCAGGCTGGCGGTAGGGGTGGTAGATGTGGATGTCCATGGGCCTGTGCAGGGTGGTGATGAGCTGGGTCTTGTTGGTGCCCAAAGTCTTGTGTGCTCTGTTGATAGACTTGGTCTCCCAGTCAGTCCAGTAGATGTACTCTTCGAACAGCGTCATGGCAAAGATGTGGGGTATGTCCTGGGTCAGAACTGTGGATACAAACACACGCCCATGATTGAGTCACACAAGCCAGAAATAATAAAAGAACGTAGCCAAAGACAATCGTCTATGTTCAACCAGTGTCAACAAAAGAATGGTACATCTCCTTTCTGGAAACAGTACGTACTAAACATCCAACAGGGACACCAGCATTCACCACAGCCATGACAGAGATCTGGCTGTCCTGGACATTATGTAACAGGGCCACGCTTCATTGGGGTTTAGCACACTAATCACAGAATTTTCCTATCAATCTGCTCCTTGTGTTTGCACTGTGTGTGTGTGTGTGTGTGTGTGTGTGTCTGCTTCTGTCAGGAACATGCTGTTATGGAAACAGGCCTCTATTAGCGCACGACTGCTGTAAAAGAATAGTAGCTTAAGGGGGTGAGAACACACACTGGTGTATAGTACATACACACAAGCAAGTGTACACACAATGCAGTTTAGTACCGCAATATTGATGACAGCATTGGGATAAACAGTAAACATCCACAAAGTAAGGCATCATTAGCAATGTTGTAATAAGAGCCTGGAGCAGAGATGGGATGGCAGTTAGATCAACATCCCATTAAACCACTCTTATCGGAGCTCAAACACGGTGTATCTCTCCGCAAACAGACATGGCCGCATTAGTGTGTGTGTGTGTATGTATGTGTGTCAGCGTGGTGACCAGCACTATACAGTGAGCACGTGTTAAATAAGTGGAACTCCATGGTTGAACCTGACCTGACAGCCTTGCATGTAAATACCCCCACCACCTTAAATGCAGCTCTGCATCCACACACACGTGCACACACACGTGCGCACACACGTGCACGTGAACCACGCACCTCCGCTTGTATCAAGGAAAATACCAGTGACATGTTCTAAACCTCATTCCCAGAGTGGATCAGCACATCTCTGTGTGAGATGTGCTGTCCGTCTGAGGTTTTGGCAGTGGGAGGAATTTCAATGGCAGAGCTCCCTCACGCTCAGGCATTCTTCTGCTCAACTATTGTCAACTGACAATATCGACTATTGTGCCAGGCTCCCTAACAAGACCGCCTGCCAGTCAGGCATCATGCAGGGCTGGGCGCACACTGGTCACAACAATCATCTCTATTCAGAGCTCTGGTGCCCACTGTCCTCCTGGTCCTCTTAGGTCCTCCAAGTCTCCTGGCCCTCTAGTCCTCCTGGTCCACTATAGACCTCCTCTTTCATCCTGGTCCACTATAGCCCTGCTGGTCATCCTGGTCCACTACAGTCCTCCAGGTCTTCTAATCCTCCAGGTCCTCTACAATACTCTGCACCCACTCTGCTCTGCCTGCTGCTCCCATATGAGTGTGTTTGTTGGTGTGAGCATGTATGGGTAAGTGTGTGTCTGGTTGAGGCGCTGTGTGTGCACGTGTCCAGTTGTCTGTGTGTGCGTTATTGTCCTGTTCGGCGCGTTTGAGTGTTTTACATAATTGCTGATGTCCTGCATTTCAAATGGAGTCCTGTCTAATCAGCCGGATCAATGTGTGTGTGTGCCTGTGCAAGGTGTGTGTGTGTGTGTGCCTGTGCAAGTTATGTGTGTGTGTGCCTGTGCCTGTGCAAGGTGTGTGTGTGTGTGTGCCTGTGCAAGGTGTGTGTGTGTGTGTGTGTGTTACCCGTGTGTCTGTTGGTCCCATCCAGGCTGGCGAACTCGATGTAGTCCTCCCTGGCGTCGGCCCAGTAGATGCGGTCGTTGATGAAGTCGAGAGTGAGGCCGTTTGGCCATGTGATCTTGTCCTTCACGATGACACTGCGGTTGCTGCCGTCCATCCCTATCCTCCCGATGTGGGGGCTGTCGCCCCAGTCAGACCAGTATAGGTACCTGGAACACCCACACTCGTCACCCAGGGGAAACAATGCTATGCTATTCAGTCCTATGCTTCTATAACACCCTAGCAGACAGGTTAGAGCAGCATTGTTGCTATACAGACATATGATACAGTAACACACTATAGCACAGTGACTATGCAGTCCTCATCTGGGCCTTTACATCCATTCCTCAGCCAAACTAAAGTGGTTTCATCAGTCAGGCTTTAGTCACAGCGTCAGAGTGGAGTTTGTTTCCTACCCGTTGCGGATGTCCACTGCCACAGCCCTAGGCTCCTTCAGCCCAGTGTTGACCAGCACAGTTCTGTAGGCTCCGTTCAGCTTGGATACCTCGATGGTGTCCCGGCCCTTGTCACACCAGTACAGGTTACCGCCCACCCAGTCCACAGCCACCCCGTCTGGGTTACTGAGGGAGGTCCGGTGAAGCACCTGAACCCAGAGCCATTCACATGGTCGCACAGTAAGAACGAGCAGGCAAGACACACTGGCATCTATTTTGACCAGACCGTAGAGTGACAAGCAAGATGTCCAATCACAGAACAGCAAGTAACAGACTGTCTGGTCAGACTCGCAGGTGGGACCGGGTCAAATTACCTCTACGTTGCTTCCGTTCATGTGCATGCGGCGAATCATGCTTCCCTGAGTGGTGACGTCTGTCCAGTAGATCCTCTGCTCTGCATAGTGAAAGTCCAGGGCTACTGCGTTGTTCAGACCCTGAAACACACACACACACACACACACACAGATGCACACAGACAGACACGTATGTAAGGACAAAAACACACACGACCAGGTGAGCACAGTCCATCCAAACAGGCGTGGGTGGAGCTGCAGCTGCAGTCAGATGAAGGGGGGTGTGTCTAACCTGTTTGATCAGGGTGTAGTTGGTGCCATCCAGGTTGAGCTTCCTTAGGTAATAACGGTTGGCAAAGATGAGGTAGGGTTCCTCGTCTGAGAGAGGACACATGGCACACGCACGTTAGACTAACACACACACGCACACACACACACACACACAATACACCTGCAAAACACAGACCACACCATACACCCCTCCCACGACACACACACACACATACTATACCCACACAAAACACAGACCAAACCTCCCCTCCCACCTCACGAAGGCAGTTCTTACCAGAGGTGGACTTGCAGATGGTGGGGTCGTTGGGGCTGAGCTGGAAGCCCTCCACACACAGGCAGTGGAAGCTGCCGTGAGTGTTGATGCAGCGCTGGGTGCAGGGGTAGCTGGTCGTGCACTCATCCACGTCCACGCACGTCTTCCCGTCCCTCTTCAGACGGAAGCCGGGGTGACACCTGCACTGCAAGGACCCCCCCGCAGGACAAAAGACGGTGCGTCAACACACACACGCCAACACACCGTCCCTGTCCTGTGTTCAGCCTGGTCTGCCGACCAACGGGTATGGTTAGCGGAGGACGCTAACCACACGCTTACCTTGAAGCCGATCTTGAGGTCGTCGCAGAGCTGGGAGCAGCCGCTCAGCTTGCTGTTCAGACACTCGTTGATGAAGCAGTTGAGCTCGTCGGAGCCGTCGCCGCAGTCGTCGTTGCGGTCGCACAGCAGCGTCTCGTTCAGACACTTTCCGTTGCGGCACATGTAGGCCGACTCGTTGCACTTCCTCTCTGTAAAGCAGGACCGGAACTGTTAACGTTCAGCAAGTTCAGGAGAAAGGAATAGAGGTGGAGAGGTGCTTTATTTACCTGGGAAGGTTTCCATAAAAAGAAACCCAATGGAGCGTATGTGATACACTTACCCAAAGACACATACACTCACACACAGAAACACACACACCTGTGTCTAAGCAGTTGGGGTTCTTGGGGGCCTCATCGGAGCGGTCCTGGCAGTCGATCTCTCCGTCACACTCCCAGCTCTTCTGGTTGAGGCAGCGTCCGTTGGCACAGCGGAACTCCTCCGGGCCACAGGTGGGGTACTCTACACACAGCAGACTGGGGTTAGGGTCAGGTGGGGTACTCTACACACAGCAGACCAAGGTTAGGTGGGGTACTGTACAAATGGTAGCCATAACCCTAACGTGAAACACCATTTTATGACCTATATAGCAATATTTTTTATATAGGTATTGCTGTGTAGGCACATGGTAAGTAATGTAACCTTGGTATAAAGTGTTGCTCTACACATAGAGTTATGTTATCAGGCCTGTGCTGCATGCTATAAGTTTTCTGCTACATGCTATCAGTCTTGTGCTCCATGCTATCAGTCTTGTGCTACTTGCGATCAGGCTTGTGCTACTTGCGATCAGGCTTGTGCTACATGCTATCAGGCTTGTGCTACATGCTATCAGTCTTGAGCTACATGCTATCAGTCTTGTGCTACTTGCTATCAGGCTTGTGCTACTTGCTATCAGGCTTGTGCTACATGCTATCAGGCTTGTGCTACTTGCTAGCAGTCTTGTGCTTCATACTATCAGTCTTGTGCTACTTGCTATCAGGCTTGTGCTACATGCTATCAGGTTTGTGCTACATGCTATCAGGCTTGTGCTACTTGCTATCAGTCTTGTGCTCCATGCTATCAGGCTTGTGCTACTTGCTAATAGGCTTGTGCTCCACACACACTCACCACACTCTGGAGACTCATCGGAGCCGTCGGTACAGTCAATGTCATGGTCACAGACAAAGTGTTTGGGGATACAGTCTCTGTTCTGACACATGAACTCGTTCTCGTCGCAGGTGTTGTTGTACACTGAATGAGGGAGGATGAAAAGAAGGAGAAGAGAGGGAGATGGGATTAATGTCAGAATTAGAACCTTCTTAGGCATTGAGATACCCTTCTAAAATAGCCAGCAGAGGTAGTAATAATGGGCATGAATGCGTGTGTGTGTCAGTCTCACCACAGCCAGCCTTGATGTTCTCGTCATCCCCATCAGGACAGTCCTCGTCCCCATCACACTTCCAGTGCTGGGGCACACACACGTGGGAGCCAGGGCACTGGAACACCTCAGGACTGCACGTCTTAGACACTAGCACACACACACAGAGCACACACAGAGCACACACAGAGCACACACAGAGCACACACAGAGCACACACAGAGCACACACAGAGCACACACAGAGCACAGACAGCACACAGACAGCACGCAGACAGAGCACAGTAAGCCCACATACAGAGCACAAAAGTCAAATAACTCATTTGAAAAGGAAACAAAGAGGTTCATAGCAGAAGCTCTGCTCCATAATACCCTGCCATACTATTCACCCTCATCGTATCATTCAATGGTTCAATCATTGAATTTACACATTTTCGCATGATTCGTATGTTAAATATTTTGGTGTGTATTGTGCTGAGTGAGAGGAATATATTGAATGACATGACAGATGTATTTGTACAGCTAATAAAGAGACTATAGTTTCGTTCGAAACATTACTGGCGTTGGCCACTCACAACAATTGCTGCCCTCGTCAGAATTGTCCCCGCAGTCGTTTGTTCCGTCACACACCCAGAGGCTGTGGATGCAGTTGTGGTTGGCACACTCAAACTGGGTGGCCGAACAGAACTTATCTGCAAAGAGTGGGTCAACAACAAATACGAACAGGACTTCAGTGAAACAGTCTAGACCGACTAAATCCTTCAACAAAACCCCTGTTGTTAGACAGCGGATCTGTCTTTCAGCGACGTACAAAAAAACAATCAAACAATGACTTTGACCATTTTTGACAAGTTCATTTCGAGGACTGCTTTCAACATGATCTAGGGTGACAGGAAGAGCGACAGAGAAGACGGACGGAGAGGGGTGACTGACCACAGTGGGACTCGTCCTCTCCGTTCTCACAGTCATTGTCCTTGTCGCACGTCCAGCTCATGGGGATGCAGCGTCCACTGGGGCAGGCAAAGTAGTTCAGGGGACACTTGAGTTTCTTCTTGTCTGCAGGGAGACACCAGAGACACACCCACAATCTCAGCAGGGACTCGTTACAAGCATCCAATAAAAGAAAACGAATCAAACGCATTTCCTTCATATAATTAAATCTAATATTCCCAAGTTTTCATTGACGGGAGAAAATCCACCGGCCGCATGTACAGAGTAAAAGGTCATGTTCCCCCGAAGCTGACTGGGTCTGGCTGACCTGGGCAGTTCATCTCATCAGAGAAGTCCCCACAGTCATTGGTGCCGTCGCACACCCAGGACGGCAGGTAGCACAGGGTGGTCCTCTCGCAGCTCTGGAACGTGGCTCCCTTCACCCCCAAACGGAAGAAACGCGAGCAGTTGGTCGGCTCTGAGGAGGGGAGGAGAGAGAGTGAGGGTTAGTGGAAGTGGAAAGGAGCCTTACGATCGCTGCACACGTCCCCCGCTTGATCGCAGCACTTAGATGACTTACGGCAGTTCATCTCGTCACTGGCATCCTCGCAGTTGATCACCTGGTCGCAGCGGCTGGAGTTGGAGATGCAGCTGCCGTCTTTGCACTGGAACTCTCCCGCTTTGCAGAGGGTCACTGGGGGGAAGTGCAAGTGTGTTAAGAGGTTGAGAGCAAGAGGACATAGTAATAGAGTCATAATACAGAACGGGCAGCAGGTTGGTACGTAAAGTGTTACCAGACAACACGCGCGCGCGCGCGCGCACACACACACACACACACACACACACACACACACACACACACACACACAGACTTACTGTTGCAGGGCAGCTCGTCTGAGTGGTCTCCACAGTTGTCTACGCCATCACACCAGAACTGGTGTCTGATGCAACGCCCATTAATGCAGCGTCTGTAGCCTTTCTTGCACAGGCGATTGGCTGTAATCCACAATGATACAGTAGAAAATAAACAGCTTTCTGAACTCAAGGGAACCAAATCAATATGAGTGTTGAATGACGACGAAAGTCATTCATGGCGCGTGAGAACTCACAGCAGTAGGACTGTTTTTCATCTGACTTGTCCTTGCAGTGGGCCATGCCATCACAGGTCAGACTGTAGCTGATACACTCCCCATTGCCGCATTCAAAGTCATCCACACTGCTGCACGACATGTTCAGAGCTGACGAGAACAAAGGACGTCAGTTAGCAGAAGTTATACAAACCCAATAAGGGAGTTGAGTCCCAGGGGATCCTGTAGTGACTCACGGCTCCGACCACTCACCCGAGCACGTGTTGTCTTCCAGGACTTGCCGGTTTCCACGGCAACTGCATTTGACCCGTCCGTCCGACCTGAGCAGACACAAGTCCTGACAGCCGCCGTTGTTGGCCAGGCATGGTGAAAACTCGCCTGCACAGCATTACAGCACAGGCAGTGGCCAGAGTTTAGAGGGGGGAGTTTCTGAGGGGCACGTCTGCATGAGAGGTCTGAATTCATCCTTACATAACGACGCCTGACCACTTACATCTGTTCGTGTCATTCGCCACGGCGATGATTCCCATTGGCTGCTGGGGGATGTCAGCACGCAGTACCTTCATGTCTCCCCCAGTGAACTTGTCAGCCCTGAAGACAGCTCTCCTGATCCAGTCAGTCCAGAGAATGTAATCCCCATAAAGGGCCAAGCCAAATGGATGCACAGGCTCATTCATCAACACCACCTGAAGAGAAGTAAGGCCTCAAGTTAAGGTGCTACTCCACATTAAACTACCCATGCTGGGCTAGCCTCAATTCCTGCAGGGCACTGCATGAGCTCCGTTCGCAGTGTCCTGCATCAAGTCGACCAATTAGGTCAATTTCATTGCATTCTGTCAACTGTGTCAAACAGAGTCACATCAACTCTCGTCACACGGGTCCCTGACAGCTGATGTGACAACTCACATAGCGGCTGCTGCCGTCGTACTCGCAACGCTCAATCTTGTCCAGCGTGGCGTCGCAGAAATAGAGCTTCTCTGCCCGGTGGTCTATGGCCAGACCGTTGGGGGTTTTGATGTCGGTGCCGATGATAACCAGCATGTTGGCGCCGTTTAGAGACGCCCGCATGATACTGGGAGAGTGGTCGTTCCAGTTGGTCCAAAACATAAGGCTGCAAAAGGACAAACGACAACAGAGAGAAAAAAGTTACAAAAACACCAAATGAACACAGACAGATCAGTAGCTATTAGGCAGGTACAAAGCTGGAAACAGTTCCCTGGCAGCATGTTATACTAGTGTGCTGTCTCCAGTGTGCCAGGATGTTATACTAGTGTGCTGTCTCCAGTGTGCCAGCATGTTATACTAGTGTGCTGTCTCCAGTGTGCCAGGATGTTATACTAGTGTGCTGTCTCCAGTGTGCCAGTAGTGTGCTGTCTCCAGTGTGGCTATGTGCTGTCCAGGCTGCCATGTTATCTAGTGTGCTGTTCCAGTGTGCAGCATGTTATACTAGTGTGCTGTCTCCAGTGTGTGCCAGGATGTTATAGTGTGCTGTCCTGTCAGTGTGCAGCATGTTATATAGTGTGCTGTCTCCAGTGTGCAGATGTTATAGAGTGTGCCTAGTGTGCTGTCTCCAGTGTGCCAGGATGTTATACTAGTGTGCTGTCTCCAGTGTGCCAGCAGTGTGTATACTAGTGTGCTGTCTCCGTGTGCCAGTGTTGTTACTAGTGTGCTGTCTCAGTGTGCCAGGATGTTATACTAGTGTGTCTGTTCCCAGTGTGCCAGTGTCTGTCTCCAGTGCCATGTTATACTAGTGTGCTCCAGCCATTGTTATACTAAGTGTGCTGTCTCAGTGTGCCAATGTACAGCTGTGTGTGCCAGCATGTTATACTAGTGTGCTGTCTCCAGTGTGCCAGGATGTTATACTAGTGTGCTGTCTCCAGTGTGCCAGTTATTGTGCTGTCTCCAGTGTCAAGCATGTTTATACTATGTGTGTCCCAGTGGCAGCATTGTTATACTAGTGTGCTGTCTCCAGTGATGTGCCTCAGTGTGATGTGTATACTAGTGTGCTGTCTCCAGTGTGCCATCCAGTGTGCCTGGTGTGCTAGTGTGCAGTGGCCATTGGGTCTGAGGAGGCTGCTCCCTCTTACTCTTGACACTCGTCCAGCACAAAGGCGCGTGGGTGGTCGTTCTCGGACATGGTGACCACGGTGTTGCGGTCGTAGGCCACAGTACGGCTCTGGTCCACCGTGTGGCAGGTGATGGTGGAAGTGGTGAAGCTGGTCCAGTAGAGGGTGTCCCAACCCCGGTGGTAGGCCAGCCCCTCCACGGAGCCTACGTCTGGGGGACAGAGAGAGAGGAGGAGGGGGGCGGGGGAGTTAGCGGAGGTGTTGGTGACATTATCACAGTCTAGAGGAGAGACTGGATGTGCTGGAGACCACAGGGGGATAGATGTGATGTGTTGACCCTGGTGCAGCACACCCCACAAGGATATCATATCGCACTTTTCAGTTTCAATTTTTAGCGTAGACTATTCTCTGTAACCAGTTGTGAACGTGTCTCTCTCTAGCCACCGCTGTCTAGATGTCAACATAGCCTGACCTTTCTGTTACTGCTGACTTGGTGTCTCAGAGAGAGGAGTCTGGTCAGGGCACAACGCCAGAGGGAAAAAAAAGTCAACCTCAAAAAAGCCTTCAGACCCGTCAGCCAATGAAAGAAAGATCCTTGTTGCTAGGCGCTGCAGGGCTACATCTACCGGTAATGGTACATCATCTTTAAAGATGGAACAGGCTGCATGCATGGTTAACTCAGAAGGACGTCTACATGGCACTAGGAAATGCTCTTCTATGGCCCTGTCGGCCTGTATCAGCTCCAGGGCGATGAGGCACGGTGGTTAAGGAGGACTGGGAAGGGAACTTAAAAAGAGACAGAACACAAAAAGAAAGAGAGGACAAACTAAATTAAAATAAACTTTAAAAAAATGAACAACAGAGGTGGAGGGGGGTGATTGTCTAGTGGAGTTAGATCTTTGCAGGCCTGCTGTTTCTGGAGTTTGTTTAGTGGACACGATCCTGTTGGTTCACGCTTGGCTGCTCACACACACACACACGCACAAAGTGCGGCTCCCTGTGGACCCTCTAATTCATGGTGACTTGTTATTTCCAGAAAAAAAAACAACAAAAGCGCCCACTGGAGCAACTTCAGTCACCTTAAGGGAAACTGGTGGGCTGAACACGTCAGGAGAGAGCTAAGCTTGTTAATGTAAAGCGGTCTCCACACGCACGCACACACATCCCCATATATTCTCTCAGCAAAACCAATTTTCAGTACTCTTCAGCTCGCAGTACCCTTTTGCCACCCCACATCGTAAAGTTCCCGACACCACAGTCTCACAGGCTCCTTCAAGGTTCAGCTTGAGCGGACTGACGTCACTTCCCAGGGGATCTTTTTATGACCCACAATTGCTCACTAATAAAACCTCTGGACACTCCATGTGAACGTTTGCCAATGTTTAAAAGTCAATAATTGCTTGTGGGTGGTGAAAGGTTGCAATCTATACCATAATGTGCATTCGCATTTTGCACGTATACGTTGTGCTGTTTACAGTATACGTACAACCAATACTGTATACAGCTACAAAACTAAACTTTTCCATTACAGTACCATTAAGTAAGTAACTCAGGTACTCCTACACTACAAATTGACTATATTATTTAGCACATAAAAAATGACCTCAGGCAGTTATGGCGAGAAGTAAAGGTTTCAAATGGCAGGCAAGATCTTCTGAGACTGCATCACCACCTCTCTCCATCACCGCTTCATCATCCTGTGTAAACAGGGGTGGGCCTGCAATGATGCGATATCATCGCCTCACTGATGACAGAGCAACGAGCATGTTACCTCATCTTTCTCTGCCTCGCTCCCCCTGTTCTCCCTGGCTGTCTCCGCCCTCGCTGTTCAGCCTCGCCCGGCCAGTGGAGTCTGGGGCTGGCCAGCTGGTGAAGAGCCACTAAATGACCAACGACCGCAGCGGTGCTGGGAGCACTTAGCATCAAGTAGCATTGACTGCTTTTAATGTGGAATTGCAGAGAAACTAGCGATCGCCATGATGACATTGTCCAGGGTTGCTTGGTTTCAAGAAATCAATACAAGCTCAGTGCCACGGCTGGACTGATATTTGTGCTTTTTTTTCACCCAAAAACTTCTCTCTCATGACGGAATAGAGGATGTTTCCAAGACTCATTTTAGAGATGGACTAGTCCAGAAGCTTGTGTTCTGAGGACATTTTCCTGTCAGGAATACAGTACATGGATCGTTCTTCTCATTTTCAATCTTTGGAATGACAACTTGCAGTAAATCCAAAATAAGACCTGGACTATAAATACATGAAAACACCAGACAAAATTGTACATCGAAATAACAAATCCTAAATGAGCAACGCACTAACAAACAAGCAGAACTAATCGAATCTCGCGTGAAGGAAAGACGGCAAGCAGATGCGAAAGCTGACCGAAGAGACGCAGACGGATCGTTTAGCATGTCGCCATGAACGTTGGCTCTGCCGCAGACCTGTCAGGGTGATTGGTGGAGACTGGGTTAGACGTGGAGCAGTACGGTTGACGCGTCTCAGTGTGTCGCCATGAGAGACCTTATGGGGGTCATTTTGGGGAACGCCAGCTCCCAAAACTGGAGCAACAGGACTGTCGGGGGGGTGTTGACCACCCTGGTGCCCATGCTGGACAGCCTCATTCTGGTCACAGGGCTGGTGGGTCACTCCCTGGTCATCACCGTCATGGTGGGAAGGCGGAGGAGAGGAGGGCTGGTGGCTCAAGGGACAGACACCCTACTGGTGGCTCTGAGTGCGGCGGACGTGCTCCTTCTACTCTGCCTGCCCTTCCACACCACCGCCATTGTCCTGGGCTCCTGGCCCTTCGGCAGCTTCCTGTGCAAGCTGGTCAGCTTCCTGGGTGTGGCGTGTTCATCCGCCTCCGTCTTTACACTGGCCACGTTAGCGGTGACGCGGTACCTGACGGTGGTGCACCCCACCTGGGCGTTCCGCTCGCGGATGCACCGGCGCCTCAAGCTGACCGTGGCCTTCCTGTGGGCTCCGGCCGCAGCGCTGGCGGCGCCGCAGTTCGCCTTCCGCACGGTCAGCACATCGGCGGCGCTGCACTGCTTCGCCTTCCTGTCCGACCTGAGCCAGCTGGTGTACAGCAGCGCCCTCTTCCTGTTCGCCTTCGCCCTCCCTCTGGGCGTCATCATGCTCATGTACGCCAGGATCTTCTGTTTCCTGCGCCGCACCCAGCGGCTGAGCCGCGCCCCCCAGCTGGAGCGCTACCAGAGACAGGTGACCCACACCTCCGCCCTCCTGGTGGTGGTGTTCACCCTCTGCTGGCTACCCTCCTACGCCCTCATGTTCTCCTTCATAGGAGGCACCATCACCGGCACTCCCGGCTACAGGTCCTTTGCCATCTTTGTGAGGCTGCTGGCATCGTCGGCCACGGTGGTCAACCCGGTGCTCTATGTGTTCATGTCCCAGAAGTTTCGGCAGGATCTGGTGGAGTTGGGGCGTGGCCGGTGGGCGGGGTGTAGGAGGTTGCTGATTAGCTGTCCTGTCCTGGTGGGCAGGGACATGGTGCAGCCTTTCAACTCTGTGGAGCTGGACACACCCTCTGACAGGGCAGGGCAGGCTTGACTGTAGGGGCTGCATGGAACACTACCATGCAACCCTCACATGAACTAAGACTCAGTACTGAGCACCTTGTAGGCACTGCCACCTACGGGCTGTGCACACACTCATCTCTCCATCACCAGATGTGAAATAACAGATTTTTGCACCCTTTAAAAGTTTCTGCAGAATAAATTCCAGATTTTTTGTCAACAATCATAAAACCATAAACTCAACTGTCTCGGCTCTTCCATTTTCTAAGACTTTTTCCCCCCATCAGAACCTTATGTTTCATTTTATTCCAATTTATCTTTCATTGGAAAAAACTTTTTTCCCCATTGCGTGTTGGTGGAAGTCTAGTAGAGTTTGCTGTTGAATATTTAATATGATGAAATCCAAGTGACAGACCACAAGTGTTCATGTGTGTGTGCAGAGTGTTAGTGCTAGTGTGACTACAGATGTATGAGTGTGTGTGTGTGAGTGCAGAGTGTTGGTGCTAGTATGACTACAGATTTATGTGTGTGTGTTTGTGTGCAGACTGTTGGTGTTAGTGTGACTGCAGATGTATGTGTGTGTGTGTGTGTGTGTGTGTGCGCAGAATGTTGGTGCTAGTGTGACTACAGATGTATGAGTGTGTGTGCAGAGTGTTGGTGCTAGTGTGACTGCAGATGTATGAGTGTGTGTGCAGAGTGTTGGTGCTAGTGTGACTGCAGATGTATGAGTGTGTGTGTGTGTGTGTGTGTGTGTGTGCGCGCGCAGAGTGTTGGTGCTAGTGTGACTACAGATGTACGAGTGTGTGTGCAGAGTGTTGGTGCTAGTGTGACTGCAGATGTATGAGTGTGTGTGTGTGTGTGTAAAGTGTTGGTGCTAGTGTGACTGCAGATGTATGAGTGTGTATGCGTGCAGTGTTGGTGCTAGTGTGACTGCAGATGTGTGCGTTTGTTTCCAGCAGTGCTGAGCAACGTCTCGGCCCTCTCTCTGACCAGCTCGTGCTGAGTTCATCACAGCAGCATAACTCCAGGGGCTCTCAACTGTCAACATGACTTTATAAACTAGGTATCCGTGTGGACAGATATGTTTCTCTGGTACACACAGCTCAGGGAAATGTGTGTATGTGTATGAGAGACATTAGAAAACAAAGGCGTAAATAGGTAAAAAGATAAAGATGGAGGGGAGGAAAGGATTAAATAAAACAGGAAAAGAACGAGTGACTAGAACTTACTCTCCACCACAATCTTGCGGTCTGAGCCATCGTCATTCATGGACTGGATGTTCCCAAAGTGGATGTCGCTGAAGAAGATCCGATTGGCTCCCTTCCCTCCTCCCCCGTGGTAGTCGAAGGTGAGGGCAATGACGTTCTTCATGTGCTCCGGGTCCTCGAAGGGCTTGATTGGCGCGTTCTTGTTGGTCTCGTCGGAGAGGTGGATGCTCTTGAGGATGGTGCGCTCCGAGTACAGCAGGTAGCCGTCGTAGTCGCGGCAACTGCTGTTGTTCTCCGCCAGCATGCCGTGCGCGCAGGCACACGTGCGCTCGTTGTTGCCACGGTAGAGACACAGTTGTTCGCAGCCGCCGTTGTTGTCCTTGCAGATGTTGGTGCCTGGGGAAGGGGAGGGGCAGGGGGAGATTCACTTATTCACTTGTGTACGACCACAATGTAAGGATAGGAGGCGTGCATGTGTGCATACATATCCTTACCCTCACACACATGGGTCTAGTCCACTGTGAGTATGTGTGTGCCAGTACGTGCTAGTCTGTGCGTGTGCATCTCTGTGTGTGTGTGCGTGTATGCGTTTCTGCGCACGCATGTTCCCACCTTGCTGCCTGGCCCTGTTAAAGACCTTGATGTCCTTCAGTTGCACTCCTATGCCCGTCCTGAGGTAGACAGAGTCAGTGGCGTTGTCCTTGCTGCCTCGCTTGATGGAGCCGTTGGCATGAGTCCTGCTCAGACACACAGCCCCCTCATACTGTGAGCACACTGCTAATACTACAGCAGTCCCTCATACTGTGAGCACACTGCTAATACTACAGCAGTCCCTCATACTGTGAGCACACTGCTAATACTACAGCAGCCCCTCATATTGTGAGCACACTGCTAATACTACAGCAGTCCCTCACACTGTGAGCACACTGCTAATACTACAGCAGTCCCCTCATACTGTGAGCACACTGCTAATACTACAGCAGTCCCCTCATACTGTGAGCACACTGGTAATACTACAGGAGCCCCTCATACTGTGAGCACAGTGCTAATACTACAGGAGCCCCTCATACTGTGAGCACACTGGTAATACTACAGCAGCCCCACATACTGTGAGCACACTGCTAATACTACAGCAGCCCCTCATACTGTGAGCACACTGCTAATACTACAGCAGTCCCTCACACTGTGAGCACACTGCTAATACTACAGCAGCCCCTCATACTGTGAGCACACTGCTAATACTACAGCAGTCCCCTCATACTGTGAGCACACTGCTAATACTACAGCAGTCCCTCATACTGTGAGCACACTGCTAATACTACAGGAGCCCCTCATACTGCGAGCACACTGCTAATACTACAGCTGCTCATCATCTATGCATTTTTTTAATCTAGTAATTTAATTTAAGTAAATTACTTAAATATTTTAAGAAATCTTCTGAAAAGACATTTTCTCACCGCACCAAATGTATTAATGTCAAGCGAAAGCCAGCTCATAACCACTATGTTTGTACTTATTTAGGATCTTTCTTTTTTGAGCATTTTTGCAGTGCGCCAGTACACTCCACAACTGAGTCATAAATCATTCACGCTCATTCATAATTAAAATATCTAATATTATCAGATTTGCGCATAAAAACATGTTAAAAGGGAGAACGAGAGCGCGAGCGAGAGAGAGCGAGATTGAGAATGTGTGTAGTTAGATATGAGACCTGTCGCTCCAGTAGATGTAGCCCTCGAACACGGACACGGCAAACATGTCCATGTTGTTGTTCACCAGCACCAGCTCTCTGTTCTCTCCTGTTTCCAGGTTGATGCGCTCGATCCTGTCTGTGCGAGCGTCACACCAGTACAGCAGGCCCTCCTGCGCACACACAAACACCATAACTACCACCTTCCTCGCTATCAGGGAAAAATGAAACACGTATGGTTTTTTTCCGCTTGAAATTCGCTTCAGGTAATAATGATCCATGACGAACAGATATCTAATGGACAGGAAGTGTGCGAGCGTGTCCAGACCTGGTAGTCGATGGAGATGCCGTTGGGCCAGTGGATGTTGGTGTTGGCCAGCACCACCCTCTGAGAGCCGTCTAGACGGGAACGCTCAATACGAGGGTACAGACCCCATTCTGTCCAGAACAGGTACCTACACACCCACACACACGGCCAGAAAGTGCTATAAACAAAGACTAGGGTTGTAGAACAGGTCAGATACTACTTAAGAAACAGTCAAATACTCTGGGAGCTCTTGATTAGGTTTACCCAGAACAAGGACTGTAAAGATCTGTGCCAAAATCGTTAAGTTGAATTTAAAAAAAAAACTCTCAGTGTATTAAGTCCTGGTTATTAGAACTGACCCTTTCTCTGGATGGACAGTGATGGCGCGGGGCTTGTCCAGACCCTGGGAGATCACCACATAACGGAAGGAGCCATTCAGTCTGGCCACCTCGATCACGTCGAAGCCCTGGTCTGTCCAGTAGATGTTCCCTGGGAGACCACAGTCAACCACTCCACCGTTAGCATGGATGGATGTGTGTGTTGGTGTAGAGGCGGTCGTTTGTGCACATGTTGTGAAGGTGCGTGTTTGTAAGTAAAGAGTAAATGTGTGTGTGTGTGGTTGTGGGTGGTTGAATGGGTGTGTTGGTGTATAGCAGGTGTGTATGTAGCGTAGCGAGTCCTGACCTGCTATCCAGTCCACAGTGATGCCCTCCACCCTGCCGATCCCATTGGTGACCACGTCCTCCCTCCAGGTCTGGTCTCTCTTGGCTCTGCTGATGGTGCTCAGGCCCATGTCCACCCAGTAGATGGTGTCGTTCTCTACAGGAACGCAACGCACAGCACTGAACATGGACTCAACGCTCTACCAAGTCCTAACAACCCAACTCAGCACCTCACCAGAAAAAAGCTGTCAAACAACTCAAACACAAAAAGGTCCACGTGTATCTCAGCATGACGTTGGTCCATGAAGCCCCAACGCTTGGTGTGGTTGTGCTGCCACTCACCAGCGTGGAAGTCGATGCCCACAGCCAGCGAGGTGCCAGACACGGGCACCAGGGCATCAGACTTGTCAGACGGGTCCAGAGGGATTCCTCGGATGCCCTCATGAACGGAGTAGAGCAGGAAGGAGCCCATGCCTGCACAAACACAGAGTAACACACGCTGACTCTCAGCGTCTGACTCGCAGCATGTCCGTGTGTGTGTGTGTGTGTGAGAACAGGACCAGCATCTCCTTGTATGAGAGTGTATGTATGTGTGTGTGTGTGTGTGTGTGTGTGTGTGTGTGTGTGTGTGTGTGTGTGTGTAAGAGTGAGTGTGTCCTACCCTCGCAGGACTGCTGTCCACTCCGGAGGCTGTACCCTGCAGTGCACATGCAGGCCCGGGTGGTGGGGGACGTGGGGAGGCACAGCTGGGAACAGCCCCCGTTGTTGCTACTGCACAGGTTGATCCCTCCTGAACACACACTCCATGTTAACAACAATAACTATGTACGAAGGGAGCCATGATCTGACAGAAAAAGCGGATGTATTCGCTAGAAATGCCAATAGAATACATAGGATTTCAGGGTCAAGATAGTATATGGAATGTTGCATTTACAACTTTTTTTAAATCAAATATTAATTTTTCTTCATAACATGATGTTACTCCATACCAGTCTGAATTGTTTCGTTGTAGATCCTCATGTGCATCATGGGGGACGTGTTATTACGTAACACCTTCCAGTTTCCCCCATCACTCTTATCACAGGTTCCTATCTGGTCTGTGCCCTGGTCCGCCCACCATAACTTGTCCCCTATACACCGGGGAAGACAACCCTTACAATTGTATATCCAATGAACTATCTTAAAATACATATTCTGTCTACTGCAAAACTGAATGACAATCAAGCTTTCTGTGTCAACTGATATTCTGTCAGTATGTGGTATTAATGTAAACCCAAGAAATCTAGAATAAGGACATCAACATTGTCAGCTATACCCAAAAATAAACTCATCCAGGTAGACTAGAGCCAAGCCAGGCCTGTCTGTGTCCGTACCCATGATGGCCAGTGCTGTAGCCTTGGTCAGCTTGCCCTTGACTCCCTCCATGACCTCCAGCTCAGAGCCATCTAGCCTGCAGCGGTTGATGGTGCTGTTGCCTGAGCTGATCCAGTACAGCTGCTCGCTGTGATAGTCGATGGACAGACCTAGGGGAGGGAGAGACAGAGGAGGAGGGAGGGAGGGAGGGAGGGAGGGAGGGAGGGATGGAGGGATTGAGCTGAGTTGATCTAAACTAAGGTTGTGGGCAGTCTCACACAGGCAGTGTTTGTCAGATGAGGGTTTTACTGTATAGTCAAATATAATGTATTGTATATTTAGACACAGGGCAATACAAATACTCAAAGTTCAAAGTTGAGGTGTTACCTCATTGGATGGAGATTCGATATACAGCACAGTCATGCAGTCTCCAGTCCAGAGTATACACAGGGTGCAAACTTACCCACAGGTCCCTTCTGCTTGGTGAACAACACAGTGTGGTCGCTGCCGTCCATGTTGGCCATGCTGATGTTGTCACCATCTGTCCAATACAGCTTCCTACAGCACAAACAGGGGGGGGACAGCAAAGGTCAAACACATTCCATCTGTATACAGAACTATGTGGTCGCCCCACAGTTAGTGGATTGGTATTGTGTGATTGAGTTCATGTATTTGAGTGGGTTTATGAGTGAGCATGTGTACATGCTTGTGTGTGTGTGAGTGTGTGTATAGGTGTGTGTGTGTGTAACTCACCCCAGTATAGGGTGCAGCACTAGACAGTGGGGTTTATCCAGGCCCTGGATGACTGCGTTCTTAAAGGACCCGTCCAGTCTGGCCACATTGATCTGCTTCTTGTTGGCGTCATAGCTGGTCCAGAACAGGTTCCTGGACACCCAGTCCACTGCCAGCCCATGAGCACTGGGAAGGTCTGGCCAGGGAGCAGAGGTTACAGGTCACTCAGAGCAGATCAGAGCATTTCTGCATCAATGAATAATCCAAGGTTTATACTGTGGATAGAATATACAATCACCCCAAAATGTATGCATACATACATTTTCTACTGCGATCCCTGTGAGGGATCGCAGTGCCGCTTGTTCCCCATTTGGGGTCATGGGTGATTGGAGCCTAACCCAGTAACTTCGGGCCATAGGCGGGGTACGCCCTGGACTGGTGCCAGCAAGTCGCAGGGCTAACCCAAAATGTATGCGTACTTTACATAAAGTGCGATGCCCTTTCTAATAAAGACACTCTGCTCTGAAGCGTCTAAGGGTGAAAGGGTGTAACCAGAACACGTCATGTCCCAGCGGTCCCTACCGGCCGACACCACTGTCTCCACCCCCGTCCCATTGATGAAGGCCCTCTTGATGGTCTGAGTTCGGACATCCAGCCAGTAGATGCGGTGCTCCTGGGAGTCGTAGTCCACAGATGTGACGTTGTCGATGTCCGGCAGGGTGAAGGAGATGATGTAGTTGTAGTAGGGGTTGTCTATGTCCACGCCCCGGATCTCTATCTGACGGGCGTACAGCAGGAACTGCCGAGACTCTGAGGTAACATGAGATTTAAACACGGAGGGGGGAAGGATTTAATTGTGACGCAGCTTTCAAACTCAGCACTGGTTTTTAGGAATTGTTCTAGGACAAGTCTGTGATTAGATTATGGTCAATTAACTCCACTGTGTCTCAACTTCCAGACTTACATATGAACTACTACTTCTGGGGAATGACAGGAACCACAGGCACACGTTCACGCACTGTGATCATTTCCTGTTTGAGACTGGATTACTGTGACCTAACCACATTACCAAACTCATTAGTGACTGGACTTTTCCATGGCTTTAAATATAGAAGAATTCTGACTGAAGTTATGTCACAGATGGTGAGCCTCTCGACACACAACTGTCTCCCTCACCGCGCCTCATCACAGAATGACCTGATTGGCCAGCTATGTCTGACCCAAAAGAGAGTGTGCGTGTGTGCTTGTGTGCGTGTGTGTGTCCAACATCAGTGTTAATAGCAGGCTGCACCTGGGGCTCTCTTCAAATCCCCCATCAGATCCACACAGCAGGGACAGACTCGGAGCAGAATACTAAACATGCGCGCGTGCGCAAGCTTGCAGAAACACGCACACGCTCACACTCTAAGCTCCCACTCTAAACCGTCCCCCATCTTGCTAATAAAATCCCCACTACAACAGACGAGGGCTTTAGCACACATCGCTAGTGACAATCTATGATATGGGAATGAAACAGAAATCGAATTAAAGCCGTCTGCGGAGCACAAACAGAGGCAGGATAATGAGATCTCCCTCGTGGAAGACGGCAGGCATGGCAGCTGACGCCCCTCGGGCAAGAAACAACATCAAGACACTGCAGCACTGGACCTGAATCCTAACCTTCCTCCTCTCTTTTCCATCAATACACCCTCAGAAACCAAACAGGACGGTGTGTGGGTGTGTCGGCACATGTCTGTGAGCTCATGTCTCTGTGCGAGTGTGCGTGTGTGTATCTGGGCACGTGTGCGCAGGTGTGTGTGTGTTGGTTCCAGCGGGCTCGTACCTTTGCAGGTGCGTTTGTCAGGCTGCAGCTTCATGAGGTGCGGGCAGGCGCAGGAGTAGGTCTGGTTGTAGTTGATCAGACACAGGTGCGAGCAGGGGTTCCTCCCCTCGCCGATGTCACAGGGGTTAGGAGCTGACAGACAGACACAGACAGACAGACAGACAGACAGAGGGTTATGATCCCATCTACAAACAAAACCTGCGATTGAAAACCACACCAGCCTCAATTCCCTTCTGTCGTGTATGAAGCCTTTCACCCAGTGATAAAGATTTTTCGAGCAGCCATGGAAACTTAACAGGAGTGTCACCCTGGAAATGAATCAAGAAGCTCCTCCATCAAGAGACACGGAGGGAGAGAGGGAGATAAAGAGAGGGAGAGGGGGAGACAGACACTGAGGGGGAGAGGGAGATAAAGAGAGAGAGGTAAAGAGATAGACAGACACGGAGGGAGATAAAGAGAGAGAAGGAGAGAGGGAGACAGACACTGAGGGGAGAGGGAGAGGGAGAGAGGGAGACAGACACTGAGGGGGAGAGGGAGAGGGAGAGAGGGAGACAGACACGGAGGGGGAGAGGGAGAGGGAGAGAAAGAGAGAGAGAGGGAGACAGACACGGAAAGAGAGAGGGAGAGAGAGGGAGAGAAAGAGAGAGAGAGGGAGACAGACACGGAGAGGGAGAGAGATAGAGAAAAATAAAGAGCTTGTCAATCCCTAGCTTGTCTGTCAATGTCAGAGCAACTGGGGAAAGCTGTCAGAATACGGAGCACGCACACGCACGTACACGCACGCACACGCACGCACGCACACGCACACACATACGCACACGCTGCCGAACAGTCAGAATGACACCGTCAGGGGCTAGAATGGCACAGGTACAATACAAACTGTGAACGCGAGCGACGAGGCACACGACACCTCGCAAGGTGGCACGTTCGTCATCCTCCAAGCCGTTCGTCCCCTGCCCCTCTAACAGGCCTTAAACCGACGTGACGCATCTAAGCCACCGCTAAAAGCTTCCAACATAGAGCGGTGGCCTTTTTTGAACCGCAGCGTGCGACCGCTGGAGGTGTCAAAACCACTGGCTCGTTACAGTGGGAGGAGGCGGTACTTGTGCAGATAAAGGTCAGCTGTCTGTGGGGATGTGAGCAGTGGAGCCCTTCACATCTCCACTGAGCAGCTAAGCTCTGCTGGCCTTTCACTTCAAAGAGCTTTTGAGAGTCCCAGAAGACTGGGACGCTGGCATCCACTTGCTTTTATGTGGGTCTGTGTCATGCATGTGGGCATATCGTGGGTGTGTGTCTGAGCAAGTGTATGTTTGTGAGTCCATGTGGGTTTCTATGTGTGTGGGTGGGTGCGTTTGTGAGAGAGACACATACCCTGGGGCTGTCTAGAGGGGTGGTACACCTGGAGGTCGAAGGGCTGCGTGTTGGTGCGTTGGACCACAGTGACGTTGTGTCCGGTCCACTTGTTGGCCTTGGCCAGAGTGTTGGTGCGCCAGTCAGTCCAGTACACCTCTCCTCCATACATGGTGACAGCGAAGGGGTGGGACAGGTACTCATGCCCCCGCAGCACTTCGATCAGCCCCGAGCCATTGTACAGAGCTGAGTAGATGGCATCAGACCTGGATGGAGAGGAGAGTGGGTAGAGGTGTGTGCGTGTTTGGATGCAAGCGTACCCAAATAAGAGAGCATTTTGTGGATGAGCGTCAGTCTGGAAGTAACTGTTCGGTGTGCGTTTGTGTGTGTCCTGCGACTGGTCTTCAGGGCCTGATGTTACCTGGCGTCGATCCAGACGATGCGTCTCTCCATGTAGTCTACAGTCAGGCCGTTGGGCCAGCCCCCGCTGCCTGTCTCCTTGTGGACCGTCCTCCTGCCCTCCCCACTCATGGAGGCTGCCTCTATCCTGGGCAGGCTGGCATCCCAGTCTGTCCAGAACAGAATCCTACCAGGACAGGGGGACAGCGGAGAGACCCACACGCACTCAAAGAGATATAAAGGATATCCTGGTATTTAACTAGTGATCCTCTCTACTGTAGTCAAAACGTAAATAAATGACAAGGCACAGCATCCTTTAACCATAGAGCCAGTAGCTGTTGTTCACTGCTATCCATGTGGATGGAAGGGATCAAGGCTCACCATAAGCACCCCCACCACACACACACACACACACCACGTACCCGTCGCGGGGGTCCAGGGCGATGGCGCGGGGGTGCTCTACGTCCCCAGCCAGCAGGGTGGTCCGCATGGTGCCGTCCAGCTTGGCCACCTCGATCTGGTCCAGGTTGCTCTCCACCCAGTAGATGTTCCCTGCGATCCAGTCCACCGCCAGGCCCTCTGGTGTGGCCAGCCCATACTGGATCACAACCTCAAAACTGGTCAGGGCTGCTGGCCAGGGGGTGTAGGAGAGAGGGGGGGAGAACAGAGAGAGAGGAGGGGAGAGTCAGAGAGAGAGAGGGGGGGGGACAGAGAGAGACAGAGAGAAAGAAGTACTTAGTTATGGGGGAGAGTTATTGATTTAATATCCAATCTGACCAGCCTTTACATATCGTGAAGAAAACACTTCTTTATTTAGAATAAAGAAACTCAAGACAGATGATGCTGTCAAGGGGAAACCTTCCAGGGAAAGCCTGCAGAAAGCCTGACCGGTTAAGTGAACAGTTGACACAATGTGTCATGTGAAAACTGATCGGTATGAACTGAGAGTACAGGTTTCTGTGCAGCCTGACCACTGGCAAATACACAACTGTTTGGAATTCTTGCTCTGTGTAATCAAAGAATGGCACAAACTGTTCTGTGTGGTTTCCAACAACAATAACCATAACCTCCCTTCCAAAAACCCAAACTCCGAGCCAGCAACTCCCTTTCAGTATCGGCGTGCAGTTCATTCGTTCCCATGTTCCCCTGCAACTGGCTCTTGCAACAGAAGGGTGAAAAGCGGGTGAGAACGGGTTCCTCTCAGGCAGAGAGAGATCGGAACCCCTCCTGCCCTCCTTCCCCTCCCATCCCCTCCCCGCGATCCTTCACAAGGCTGGGCATGAGCCCTCGTTAGGAGGGGACACACGTCTCCTCACAGCTCAGCTTATTGTCATGCTGGAGCCAAACCTGCCTTTCCTGGACAGGGGAGGTTTCTGTCTGGAGTTGGCAGTACACTGAAACTGTTTGTTCAACAGTCGCAAAAGGCGCTGCAAAATAGGAGTCCTCCATGAAGAAGCAAAGGGAGCTGATCTATGTGAGTCAGACACAATAGGCTCGGAGGAGGGCTGCTGTTTTTCCCTGTTGCTGGGAACACAAACACCCCCCCCCCCCCCCCCCCCCCCCCCCCCCCCACCCGCCTCACCTCCTCTTCATCTTACTCTTTACGGGGGGAAAAATGGCCGTGTTAGCCGGCTGCAGTCACGCAAGGCGAGCGACTGAGACAAATGGGAAGAGACAAAGCCTTCCGTGTGCCCCTGAACCACCGCGGTGCTAGCCTGGGAACAGCCTTGATTGGTGGAGAGACCCGGAGTTTGGGATCAGCCAAGGCCAACCGTGACCAAGGAGATTGGGGCTTGGAACACAAACAGGCACCCTGGACTGGAGCAGCCAAGGTAAGGAACAGGACTGTTGTTTGAGGAAAGGGCATTAGTTCACAACAAGTGATCTGGAAGCTGACTTCACTTGTCGGGTGGAATACGCTCCTTTTTTTGAAGACATCGTCAAATGTCATTAACAGCAGGATTTCATGTTCATTTCAGATGATTTCTAAACAGGCCCAAAAGGGTTAACCTATAAAAACGTGTGTAAACATGACAGTGTGATCATCTCCCCCTGCCGTCAAAAGATACGGCTCCAGTGTCATCATGACCAGTCCCAAGACAAAAATATCAAACAAAAGCTCACAAGTAATCAGTCCTTGACACTACATTTCTCAGTGTGAAAACTGCCCTTGATACACCGATGCTCCTCGGGGGCCTCTAAACATCCTCTAGCACCCAGCCTCGAAACGCTAGCTGCCGTCTCACCTCCGTTCTCAGACAGCTTCCCACGGTAGATCTTGTCCTCCACCACGTCGGTCCAGTACAAGGTGCTCTGGCTGAGGTGGAAGTCCAGGGCAATGGTGTTCCTCAGGGCAGGCACCAGGACGCTGAACTCCCCCTTGTGGAGATCGATACGGCGGATCTCGTGGCGGTTGGAGAAGATGATGAAGGGCTTGAAGGGATCTGAGAGAGAGAGAGACGGAGAGAGAGAGAGAGTGAGAGTGAAAGAGAGTGAGAGAGTGAGTGGGAAGGTTGGACGTCACCCACCCATCCTCATTAGTGCCCCGTGCCCTGACCCCCTGCTGTGCTCCAGCCCTCAGTCCTCACCAACGCTCTTGCAGCTCTCCATGTCAGGCTCCAGCTCCCAGCCCTCGTAGCAGGAGCACTTCACCGAGGCCTTATCCTGATCGCAGCGCTGGCTGCACTTCAGGTGCTTGGCGCAGAAGCTCTGAATCTGGCAGGTCTTGTTGTCTCGACCCAGCTCCATCCCCAGCGGGCAGGAGCACATGAAGCCCTCCCCAGGGATGATGCTGCAGTTGTGGCTGCAGCCACCGTTGTCCAGAGCACACAGATCTGGAGGAGGAGGGAGGTGGAGGAGGAGAGAGGAGAGAGTGGGGGGTTTAGTGAGCAGTGAGGGATGTGAGTGAGTGTGTGTGGACGTGGACGTGTGCAGTCACGCCGCTGGAGGACGCGTACCACAGAGCTTCTCGTCGGAGCCATCGGGGCAGTCGTCAGTGCCGTCACACAGCTTCTCCGGGGGCAGGCAGATGGAGACGTTGGTGGCACACACATGGTGGGAGAGCTTGCACACCAGCTCCTCGCAGTTGTCCTCATCCGAGTTGTCCTCGCAGTCGCTGTCCCCGTCGCACACCCAGGCCTTGCTGATGCAGCGGGCTGGGGACACGACAACGACAGCAGGGACCCAGTGTGACACAATCTTCCAAGGCACCACAAAATGTGTGTCGACTCATCATTAAACCATCTATAATCAGCAGACGGTTTCATCCAAAGCAACACACAAACAGCATCAGCCAAACGACATGCGTTCTTGTCCGGTTAAATGTTTCGATTAGAGGAGCTTGAAATCCCAACCATCCACTACCACTGGGGATGTGAACTAAGGACCTAAAGCACATCATCGCTGTGTGTTCATTCTATGGAATCCTCCATTCTATGGGATGCTTGGTGTAGGTTCTGACTACATTTTTCCTCACCAGAATCCTTGCAGCTGAACTTGACGGCAGGGTCACACGTGTGAGTCACTCCTTCGCAGTTGCTTTCGTCGCTCAGGTCCATGCAGTCGGTGTTGCCGTCGCAGCGCCAGCGCATGGGGATGCACAGCCCATCCATCCGACACTGGAACTCATCCACGTGACAACCACCAGGGGGACGAGTGGCTGGAGGGAGAGAGGGAGGGAGAGAGAGACAGAGAGGGGATGAGAGAGAGAGAGAGAGGGGGATGAGAGAGAGGTTACCAAAAAGAGGGAAAGCACACCGAGATAGAATATTATCCACTAATGTAAAGTGAGGACTAGAAAAAGAATGCGTTCAATTGCAGAGACTGGAGGAAGTGGGGAGTGCATCGTAACATGGAGCTAGTCAACCCTGAAACATAGGAGCAATTTCGACTTCATTAGTAGCCAGTCGAAGACCTGCAGACCAGTAAGAAAACTGTGAGCACATCTTGGATAACAGCCTTGACTAGTCAACCACCAGAACAAAGCAACCAAGATCAATAGGTCAACTAACTCACATAAGCTGGACCGAAACTGACAGGGTGAATATGTGGGTCACTGAACAATACCAGAGGTAGATTAAAGGCATCATTTAGGCAAGTTGCATTTAAGCCACAAAGACAGTAATCCCTAGATGCTTCATATGGGGAAGGTGATACTTGTAGGTTAAGTCAAGCATATTAGCTTTCCAAACACACTAATGAAGCCTAGACAGAGGGCCCAACACACAGTCATTATCTCCTACTGGGCACAGATATCTAATTAGGCCACTGCTGAGACTACAGAAGGAGAGGAGGCCTCAAAACTCCAGAATACAAACACACTTTCATTCCAGAGTAGGATGAGAGCATGGCTATTAGCAACTTGACTCAAACCAAAACAAGATAGAGAGGGAGGGATGGAGAGAGAGAGAGGGATGGATGGAGAGAGAGAGAGGGATGGATGGAGAGAGAGAGAGAGAGAGAGAGAGAGAGAGGGAGGGAACAGGGACTGAGACAGGAAACGCAGAGTGCTTAGTCGTTCTCCATGGGGCCAACCCAAACAGAGCTTGACTAAGCCATTACCTCTCTGTGTCTCACTCTCTCTGTCTCTGTCTGTCTGTCTCTCTCACACACACACACACACACACACACACACACACACACACACACACACACACCTCCATTCCCCACCTCCAGCACAAACCAAGGGAAAGGTTGACCCGTTACTCCAGCGTGGCTAAAATGCTAACAAGCCTCTACATGAGACACCACAAGAGCATCCATGTGGATTTATGACCTATCCGCCTGACCCCGAGGGTTCCAGATCACTTAGCATGAAATAAATGTCAGATCACTTCAAGTTATCATCGCAAAAAAAAGCCCCCTTGGCCCTGGAGGCTGGCTGGATGCAGCCGAACATCAACACTTCCACACTGTGCTCCCCACCATCTGAAAGAACAGCCTCATTGTTGAGCCCAGTTTGGTTTTCACATCCAGCTGAGGGCTCATCTGACCACGAAACGTAAACACATCCCCGGCCCATGGAGACGGAGGGTTTGTTTAGAAGGAGAGCGCACACGTGAGCGCCCGGGCGCGAGGGCCTGTGCGCCATAGATCTCCATCCTAGCTGAAACAACCACTCTGGTCTTCCAAACAATGATACATAAACACGGCTGAAACTGGATCCACACACACTTTCTGGAGTGTGTTGACAGTACCGTCTCCAGTTGGGGTGAAGCAATGTGCTGGTCTGCAATAAACGAAGTGGACTGGATTAATATGGACGGGGGGCTGAGATTCCTGGCCAATACCTTCATAACGCCATGCCACTGCCACCTTATGAAGATGGTCGAGAGCTGAAAGCAGGGATGTGGTTTTAACCAGGTCTGGTAAACCACAGGTCAGAAGGACAGGCACTCCAGAGAGCCAGGAGCAGTACTTCCAAGCCAGTCAGACCCAACAAGGCTAGTCTGTCCCTGGGTCTAGTCGGGCTGGTACTCACCCTGGTTGGTGCAGTTGGCGTGGGTCTCGTCGCTGTAGTCTCCGCAGTCGTTTTCCCCGTCGCAGGTCCAGTACTCTGGGATGCAGCGGCCGCTGTTACACTTGAACTGCACGCTGGAGCAGGAGTGGCTGCAGCCTGCTTCATCACTGTTGTCCCCACAGTCATTATCTGTGGAACGCACAAGAAACACTGAAGGCACGGGCTAACTAAGGTATAGATAGAAATACTGTGTATGTATGTATATACATATATATATATATATATAGTTTGTGTGTTTGTATATATTCATATATTGTATGGTGTAAGGTTTCCACAACATCAAGATCAAACAAACAGCACACAGCCACACCATTCCCATGCAGTATCTTTAAACTGTCACATACATCACAAATCTCTGGTCACGCTCCCTCTTATATGCAAACACTCAATCAATTCATCGCTCAACGAGACACAGCATGTCTCATTACTGCAGGAAGTCCCTACATGGCTTGTGGGTAGAGCCGACGGGGCTGCCAGCTATCTTCCCTCGATCGCTACTCCCCTCACGTCTCCCCGCTGCCTGCCATCACGGCTATCAAAACCGAGATATACAAAACTGTTGGCGCAGATAAGCTGACACGCCCCGGAGGACTGTGGATTCTCACCGTTGTCGCAGCGCCAGTTGACGTTGATGCAGCGGCCATTGGCGCAGGTGAACTGGGTGAGGGGGAAGCACTTGGGGTAGGCTGGGGGAACAGAGCACAGACACAACATGAACGTTCCACCACGACAAAACGCAACCAAGCAAACCTGCGTTGGTGGTTTCAACCGCTAACTGCCGTGGAGTTGTGTCGAAACATATTCCCTACTTTCATTCGGCACCATTATTTAGCACACTTTTAATAAAAGCAGACAGTCCAGGGTGAATTTAACCCTGTGACTATATTACGTAGTCAAATGCTCTAACCTCAGAGCTGAACCCACTCCTTCTATCACACCAGGGTTGGGAACAGTCAGAAGGTGTGGGGTGGAGAGAGAGGACCTACCACAGGAGGCGGGCTCGTCAGAGCGGTCTCCACAGTCATCGTCCAGATCACATGTCCAGGAGATGGGGATGCAGCGGCCGCTGGCACATGGGTATTGGTTAGGCGGGCACGTTCGGGCTGATGAGAGGGTGAGGGTGGCACGGTTAGAAGGACCGGGAGTACAACTGTCAAAGTGTAGATCTGTGTGTATGTGTAAGTGTAAGTGTTGATGCATCTGTATGACAATGGGTGTGTGGGTGTGGGTGTGTGAGTGGGGGAGTGGGTGTGAGTATGCATATGTTCGTGTGTGTGTGTGTGTGTGCACGTGCGTGTGTGTGTGTGCGCTCGCGTGTGTGTGCGTGTGTGCGTGCTTGCGCACCTGAGCAGGTAGTGTTGGACTCGTCCTCGCCGTTGCCACAGTCGTTATCTCCGTCACACAGCCAGCGGTTCGGGATGCAGCGGTTGTTCTGGCACTTGAATCTGTCTTCCGGGCACATGTGCTGGTCTGCAGGGAGGGACGGACAGACAGACAGGGAGACAGACAGGGAGACAGGGAGATACACGGACAGACAGACAGACAGACAGACAGACAGACAGACAGACAAACAGGGAGACAGGGAGATACACAGACAGACAGGGAGACAGACAGACAGACAGACAAACAGGGAGACGAACAGGGAGACAGGGAGATACACAGACAGACAGGGAGACAGACAGACAAACAGACAGACAAACAGGGAGACAAACAGAGAGACAGGGAGATACACAGACAGACAGACAGACAGACAGACAAACAGGGAGACAAACAGGGAGACAGGGAGAGATGGGGAGAGACTGTGTTAGATCCTAAGCAGACATCCTTCAAACCTACAGAAGGCACCATCGAGATAACCCGTTTGTTTGGCGCTACACATCTAACTACCAGATAACATGACATCTAAAAACGACATGAAAAACAGTGAAGAGGCGTCACACAGATGTCTAAACACGTCTCTTCATTATCTAAGTAAGTAAGTCTGGATGGAGATACGTGCACATCAAATCAAAGGAGAAAGGAGATACGGCTTATCGGTCATTGATGCTGATACTTGTATGACCTTGTGAAGTCCTTGAACGTGTTTGGGTGTGTGTGTGTGTGCACACTCAGCCTGGCACTCACGGCAGAGTTCCGGGGCCTCGTCACTCTTGTCCAGACAGTCGTTGTCACCGTCACACTTCCAGCGTTCCTGGATGCAGCGGTTGTTCTTGCAGGCAAACTCGCCTGGCTGGCACTGGGGGGGAGGGAAGTAGGACGGGTTGGCTGCAGGGGGGAGGCGAGGGGGCGCAGGAGAGATGAGAAAGAGGGGAGGGGGGGGGGGAGGAACAGGGGAGAGGGGAGAGTTGAAGGTACATTAGACAGCGAGATGAAGAAAGAGAGAGAAAGTCTCTTAACAGCAGTTCTCCTCAGTCGGGTATTGTGGAAACTAGTTGAACAAAAACTCTAAAACCTTGCAGTGAGGACAGTCATGGTCTTGCTCCTAGCGGAGGGTGAGGCTGGTTACCTTTGCAGGTGACATTGTCAGTGTCTAGAATCTGGTCGTCGGCACAACCACAGGAGCGCCCGTCTGGGATGGCCAGACACAGGCTGCTGCAGCCTCCATTGTTGACCCTGCATGCATTGGTGCCTGTTCCAAACACACACACACATATACATTATACACATACACACAGAATGCTGGATTTCCAGAGAGGGTGTAAGGGGGGAATGAGAGATGAAAGGAGAAGGGGGGAAGGAGAGATGAAATGGCCTGCCTTGCTGCTGCTGGGCGTCGTACACACGGATCTCAAAGATGGGAGGCCTCTCGTTGCGGAGCAGGGTGACGTTCATGGTGTTGGTATCCAGCTTGTAGATGCCGCCGCTACGGTACTCGCTCCAAAACAGGAAGTGTTTGTAGTGGCACAGACCGAAGGTGTGGCTTAGCTCAGGCCCATCGTACAGTACCTGGCCAATCAGAAAATAGGGAATCTTACCATTTGGCCAAAAGTGGTCAAAAAAAATTCCCTTGTCATTCTCCACCCCCCTCAGCCATCTCACTGAGTCTCCATCCCCTCCCCCCTCAGCCCAGGACCTAACCTTGCGTTCGGTGGTGTTGAGGTAGATCATCTCGATGCGGTCATAGTAGGCGTCCACCCAGTACAGCAGCCCCTGAGGGATGTCCAGACTCAGGCCGTTAGGCCACAACACCGTCTTACTAGTCAGGAGGACCTGGTGATTAGAGCCGTCCATCCAAGCCTTCTTGATCTTCCCTCGGTTGCTCTCCGAAGGCTCCTCCTCCCAGTCCGTCCAGTACATCCACCTGGAGCAGAGGAGGTCGGGCCAGTGAGTACGGTCTGGTTCCAGCTCCACCCCCCCAGTCCCAGTTGTGATGGTGCTATAGGAGCATGATGGACTGGTTCTAGCTCCACCCCCCCAGTCCCAGTTGTGATGGTGCTATAGGAGCATGATGGGCTGGTTCTAGCTCCACCCCCCCAGTCCCAGTTGTGATGGTGCTATAGGAGCATGATGGGCTGGTTCCAGCTCCACCCCCCCAGTCCCAGTTGTGATGGTGCTATAGGAGCATGATGGACTGGTTCCAGCTCCACCCATGGGCTGGTTCTAACAAAGGCTCTAGGCCTCAGCCTATGGGATTAGACCCTTGGCTTGTTCAGGATGTTTAGGTAGAGCATGTACTACATAGGAAATGAATAAAGCCCTAAAAGGCAAACTGATAGAGAACAAAATACGAAACAAAACAAACGTTCTATTTCAAAGACCTCTGATCTGAACCCCCTTTTGCCCCCCCCCATCCTGTGTGCTCAGTGTTACCCATGTTGAGGGTCCACCACAATGGCGCGGGGATGGGTCATCTTGCCCTCGATGAGGGTCTTGTGTGTCTGGGAGGCCTTCCCCAACCGGGCCACGCTGATGGTCTTCTTGGGCCCATCCTCCGTCCAGTACAGGTTCCCCCCCATCCAGTCCACTGCTATGCCCTCCACTGTATGAATACCTTAGGGCCAGCGCAGGGTGGGAGGAGAGAAATTAGGGAGGGAGGAAGGGATAGGTGGGAGATCTGTAGTTATCCGAGCAATTGTTTCCACACCATCAGCACAGAAAATGAACAAAGAAAGAGATAGCTGAATCTCCCATCTCGAAAAGGTAGTTGGCATCCCCTGGATACGAGCGTAGCCAATGGGATGAAGAGGCAGGTATTTTCCCAGCTCACAATCCCAGGATGAAAAGCTAGTTAAATAGGTAACATTGTTGACACTGACTACTGCATATGGACATATGATGCATGTCCATAACCAGCACGTCCTGTGACTCACCTTCCTTTAGGATGGTGTCTCTCTCTGTGCCGTCAATCTTTTGCCGGCCGATGATGTAGTTGGTGGAGTCGGCGAAGTAGATGAACTCGCTGGCGGCGTGGAAGTCCAACGCTCTCGGGTTCATCAGGTTCTCGATGGGAATCATGTACTCGTCGGGAACCTTGGCGTTCATGTCCATGCCCCGGATGATGCCAGGGCGGCCCTTCCCGTACAGCAGGAACAGCTCATGGTCGGGCTCTGTAGACGGCAGGGGAGGGTTGTCACCACGGTCACATGGTAATTGCATTTAAAAATTCCATGATCTATCTGCAAATTAACGATCGATCTTTTCTGTCATCGTCCTCGTTGTCATCGTAGATAAATCTCTGGACGGCTACAAGGGTTTATTAGCAGCAGACTCAGACTTGGCTGTCGCTCGTGTGTGTGTGTGTGTGTGTGTGTGTGTGCGTGTGTGTGTGTGTGTGCGTGTGTGTGTGTGTGTGCGTGTGTGTGTGTGTGTGTGTGTGTGTGTGCGTGTGTGTGTGCGTGTGCAGGGGTACCGTGTGGTACTCACTCTTGCAGGTCCTGCCGTCGCTGCCCAGGCTGAACCCGGAGCGACAGCGGCAGGTGCGGCTCTTGTGGCTGTTGCCCAGGAGACAGATGTCTGAGCAGCCTCCAGCCTTGCCAAACTGGTCTTCAGCGCAAGCATGGCTCCTCACTGAGGAAGGACGGGCAAGAGGGGACATGGGCACCATAACGTTCCACAATCAGACAAGGTTCCACCCTGAACATGACATGGTCGACCAAGAACGGTGCTAATCCTGGCTGTGCTTAGACGGCTCTGCCGGTGGGTGTGTCAGGAGGGGTACCTGTGGGCTGGCATCTCTGGTGGTACACGTGCAGGGCGCCACCCCTGTCCAGGCGTGTCACCACGTGGAAGTCAGAGCTGTTGAAGCGGTTGACCCGGACCACGCTGGTCTTGATGTTGAGGTTCCCCTCGTCAGAGTTGGTGGAGTACAGGTAGTTCTCAAACACAGTCAGACCATACAGGTGCTCAATCTGTCAAGGAAACAATTCAACCTATTTAAAACCACGTTCGCGACAACAGTTGCAGATGGAATGACAGCGGTGTTGTCTTTCGAACGACCCAGAACTGCTGCACGGCTTCAGAGGGAGATGGCCGTGTCAGACAGGTGCTTCAAATGAACTTCACAGTAACACATTTGCATGTATGCTTTCATTCGAGAGGAGAGCGCCATGCATTTTTTATCAACTGGGACTAAGTTGTGTTGCTGTTAGTGAGAATGACTAAAAGCTCCTAATGTAGTCTGTCTGTCTCGCCCGCTCTCTCTCCAGACAACAAGCCTCCCCTCCAACATTCACCATCATAAACGGTTCTCATGATCTAAATCATCACTAAATGATCAAACTTCACTACAACGTGTGTGTGTGTGTGTATGTGAGATAGAGAGGGAGAGAGTGGGGGAGGGATACATATAGAAAGAGAGGGAGAGAGACCTATAAAGAGAGACTGAGAGAGCTGAAAGTGTAGCGGCTAGCCTCATCATCTCCCAGCTTAACTGGGTTTTGTTTGGCACCGGTTGCTTCAACAAAGCTCCTTGGACTGTCAGTGACAAACAGCAGAGGGATTAAACATCCCCTCAGCAAGTACAAACAAGCACACACACACACACACTCACAAACATACATACACACACACACACATACACACTTGGTGTGCTTGATTTAATTAAGATCGTCATTGCGCAATAGGCAGCTAGCATCAAGTCTCGCTAATATGTTTAAAAAGGGTACAAGCCAGAAACATCAAACTGTTCAATGATATCAATTAAGGCTCTAAATGAGGGGATTGAACCACTCTCGTGGGGGGTTGAGTTGGCTGTTGAAACACAAAGGAGGACTGTATTGACTATATAAAGTGTTATTAGTAATGGGACACATCATTCAGCTTGGGATTTCACAATAAGTGGAGCTTGCAAGTGGTTCTGGTGCTTCATAAAGAGGGAGCACTAAACATTGGTTCTGACAGGGAGAGAGACTAGCACATAATGAAACTACATTTCCCACTCTTCCTTTCTTCCCGCTTAGACTGATCCCTCCTCACCATTAAGCCCTGGATGATGGTGTGTCTGTTCCTGCCCTCGTAGTCCACCACTTCGATGTAGTCCAGGTAGGCGTCAGCCCAGTAGACCAGCCGGTTGACCAGGTCCAGGGTGACACCGTGGGGGAACACGATCTTGGTGTCAACCAGTTTGGTCCGGTTCTGGCCGTCCATGTCACAGCGCTCCACCTTGGGAGCATGTCCGTAGTCGGTGAAAAACACCTTCCTGGGACGAGAGAAAGAGACACAGGAAGGGTGTTGCAGATGACAGGGAGATGGAAAAGAAGGGGAGAGGTGAGTGATTAGACTGACGGAGGAAGTGAAAGAAGCCGAATGGATTTCACGGGAATGATTTTGGTTCCGGTGCGAGGTGCGAAACGGCAGACAGATTTGTCACCCAGGGACATTTTCTGACAAATTGAGAAGCGGCCCTTTAGAAAAGGGGAAGAGCACACAGGGTGACTCGGGTCAATGTCTTTAAATCGGTGCGAGTGTAGACGTGTGTGTGCGCGCGTGTGCGTGTGTCAACCAATCTGTTTGGTCTCAAAAGGAAATGTCACAAGAGCTCCAGCTCAATTACCTCCTTACTTAGCATCTGTCTTCTCCACTCTGCTCCTAGGAGCACGGCAAAGCCTGTCTGAAAACCTGAGAGCAGGCTTGATTCTCTGCTAGCTTGGACCTCGAAGAGCGGCCAGTGTGTGACCCGGTGCTTACCCCATGGTGGGGTCCAGGGCGATGCCTTTGGGGCTGTAGAGTTCCTGGTCCAGCAGGGTCACGCACGTCTGCCCGTGCTTGTTGCACACAAACACCCGGTCGTCCACGTCATCCACAAAGTAGAAGTTTCCGGTGAGCCAGTCGATAGCCATCTGCTCCACATCTGTCGACAAGGGAGAGAAGGGGAGAGACAGTGAGTGTGTGTGTGTGCGTGTGTGTGAGAGAGAAAGAAAGAGAAGAAAGGGATACTGAGACAGACAGAGGAAGAAGGAGATGGTGAGCATGAAAGAGAGAAAGAAAGAGAGCAAGTTAGAGAGAGTGGAAGAAAGAGAGAAAGACAGAGAGAAAGACAGAACAGAGAGTGAAAGAACAAGGGCAGTGTAATTGATGAGTTCCTGTCGGAGTGCTGTTACAGTATGACCATTCCAGGGGGAGATGTCCATCACTGGCTGCACACATGTTTGATTAAGGTGAGCAAGGGAGACGGAAGGGGCGAAGGCAGAGTGAATGATGGAGGGATGGAGGAGTGGGGGAGTGAGCGATGGCTGTCTCTGAGGTGAATCCTCAATCAGAAAAATGCTGCAGCAACATGAACCCTTTACACTCCAGGGCCGTGAATTCTGAAACCTTGTCCGAGACTTGGAATGAAAAAAAAATCTCACATTTTCAGATGAGACTGTGAAACTCTGAAAGTCTTCTGTTACTGTTTAGGTAACTCAACTGAGTTAGACAAAACCCAGGGGCTTAGTTACGGGGGAGGTTTACTGCAACCACAACACAATCCTCATAGTGAAAAAGGAGAACAGTGTCACTGTGGCCTAGAGCTGGCGTGCTGGCCTTTGAAATGCTAATGGTGTTAATATTGGACACTGCCAAAGCCTCTCTCTCTTTCTCTCCCATCCTACCCTCCTCCCCCCTCTGACTTCCGCCCTGAGCTCTAACAATGGCAGTCTATATCTGAGAACATGGGGGGGGGGGGTAGTCTGAGGGGGCTCGGGGCAGGGGTCCAGGGTCTGGGACAAGGCTAGGGAAGGGTGACAGGAGGGCCCAGCTGTAGAAGGGTGGTAGGAGGAGGGAAGGTGTGTGTTTGTGTGTTTGTGTGTGTGTGTGTGGGGGGTGGGGGTTTATCGACTCCCATGCTGCCTTGTGTTGAAACAGCTGCCGCTTGCAAACTGGGGCTCAGACAGAACATGCTCCATCTCACTCACACACACACACAAGCGTGGGATCCATGCACACTTGAAGCCACTCAGAATCACAGCCACAGTTCCAGTTCAGTTTCCAGGTCAGTTCTGAGATTGGGACACTGTGCTCCCCTTGATAGTGGTGAGTACTAGAGCCACTCCCCCTACACACACACACACACACACACACACACACACACACACAAGGATGGAGACAGACGGATACATCTGGGCCTATCTTCTGGTCTCCAGATGGAACCAGCGCTTTAGTGCTGAAACACAAGTAGTCCTGAGGTGTGTGTGTACGAGTGGGCGTATGTGTGAAAGTGTTTGTGTGCTTGGGAAAGAACACCAGGGTGTGTTTGTTTGTCTGCATGTAGCAATTGTGGTACAGGTGAGTACTTAATACCCAGTTGGACCACTCTAACAGCTCCTACCAGCCCAGAGAGCTTTTCAGTTCAAACATTCAGCGTTTTGATGCTATTCCAAGTAGAAATCAATCACTGACAAACACCCTGTAGTTTTGGCATATTGCTCCTCTCATGCTCCCAGGGAGGTAACCGTGAATATAGGATCTCATAAAACATTTGCCCTGGAGGAGGGGAGAGAACACATGATAAGGAGAGGAGAAACAGCTTTACTGACTGTTCCGCAAGGGCAACATAACTCCTCGGTCTGGGTTCTGACAAAGGAGTGAGGTGGACGTGTGTGTGTGTGTGTATGTGTGTGTGTGTGTGTGTGTGTGTGTGTGTGTGTGTGTGCATGCATGCGTGTAGCTTGGTGGTAGTGGTAGTGATACTCCCATTGCTATCATTTCTAATCCATTGCCCACCACTAAGCATTCCCAGCTGCTTGTTGCAGCAGGTATTGATTAGACTCAGACTGAGAACAAAAAGGAGTGGAGGAATGGTGTTTGTGTGTGTTTGTGTGTGTGAACATGAAGGTGGGAACAAGGGAAAGGAAGAGAGAGAGAGAAAGTGTGTTGCGCAATCCATTGAAAAATAAAAGCTCCTCGCCTTCTCTTTGAACCCTTGTTTCATTTTCTTGTAAATAGACAGCAAGCTTGCTGGGAAATGTAAACTAAGCCCCGCCCCTTACATTCCCCCCCCCCCTCTTCCAGGACCTTTGCCACTTCCTGCCTCAACACCCACCTTACCCTGTCAGGAAGAAACAGTCTTCCATGGCCTACACACACACACACACACACAAACAAACACCAAGGGTTATAAATAAATGCACAAATACACAGATGTAAACACATATATCACACTCACACGCGCGCGCTTGCAAGCTTCCTTCACCTACAAACTGGTGACACCTATTTCCTCAACACAGGCTGCTTTCTCCAGCTGCTTTGACAGTGGTGCAGTTCAGCTCAAGACTGAGTAGCACCCAAAGACCTATGTTCCATCAGCCTCCATCTCCTGTGGTCAATAGCTGGATTGTATCTTTGTATGTGTACAGGTCAGTTATGGCCTGCACACATGCATGGCCTTCACACTGAGGTTCACATGCACTAAAACACCCCAATGACCCTCTGTGTTCTGAGAGTCTGTCATCGCCTCTTCCAGCTTTCTGGGCTGTGCCATGGCATGCCAAAGGAGAAGGCATGAGAAGGTGGCGAACAAAAAGGGAAACAGACCTGGCAAACAGGAAACACACCATGATGATTCAGAGTTAAAGAACCATGCTGCTCAGGAAGCATCCCAATGTGGTGTGTGTGTTTCAGCTTGTGTGTGTGTGTGTGTGTGTGTGTTTCAGCTTGTGTGTGTGTGTGTGTGTTTCAGCTTGTGTGAGTGGGTGTGTTTCAGCTTGTGTGTGTGTGTTTCAGCTTGTGTGTGTGTGTGTGTGTGTGTATGTATGTTTCAGCTTGTATGTGTGTGTTTCAGCTTTTGTGAGTGTGTGTGTGTGTTTCAGCTTGTGTGAGTGTGTGTTTCAGCTTTTGTGAGTGTGTGTGTTTCAGCTTGTGTGTGTGTGTGTGTGTGTGTGAGTGTGTGAGTGAGTAAGTGAGTGAGAGAGCGTGAGCTTGTGTGTGTTGAGGTCTAGACCATCAGGACACAGACAAACCACATCTGGAGTACTAATTTCAGAATGTGCGCACACACACCCACATATATATGTGGGTATATATGTGGGTATATATGTGGTATATATATATATATATATATATACCCAAGAACACATTTAAAGACAGATAAATGACCAAAAGCCCAACTGTGTGAAACCAGGATCCTTCCCTAGATATATACAGGCAGGAGTGTGACCTGCTAATGTGGCTAAAACAAGGAAAGATGTGTTATGTGTGTAATAACAAACTACCAACTCAAAAGTTACATTTGTTGATCATCACCTAGTTGATCTGTAGCTGGAGCCTTCATACAAGGTCTCACCCTTGACCCATATAGAATACTGTGGACCTACATCCGTGTGACGGCTCTCTCTTTTTAACAGGGTTCAGACCATTTGTGTGAACTCATGATCTCAGCCCCTGTAGACCCAGAAACTCCCTTGTCATTCCCAGTTCTCTGCCTGAATGCTGCTAATACATAACTTAGTAGGTTACAATGTGTACAGTACAGACAGCAGAGTGCTGGCACTCAAGAGAGACGGTAGGATGTGGGTCAAAGGGGCAGGGTCCGGAGGGTGTGTGGGTGTGTGTGTGTGTGTGTGTCTGTGTCTGTGTGTGTGTGTGCGTGTGTGATGACTGCAGAGTAGCCTGACAGAACTGTACCGGAGCGAGGAAGTATGTGATCGCGTTGCTTGACATTCACTGGCAAATAAATGGATATACCATCTGCATTACCTCTGCAGCACGGAACTGCACACATGCTCACGCACACATGCACCATGCTCACCTCAATACAGACTCCCTCAGCTGGTGTTCCATTTCTATTCTTCTCAATATCTCTATAACCTTCCCCCATTCCCTCTATCATCCCCCATTCCCTCTATCATCTCCCATTCCCTCTACCCTTCCTCATTCCCTCTACCCTTCCCCATTCCCTCTATCATCTCCCATTCCCTCTATCATCTCCCATTCCCTCTATCATCTCCCATTCCCTCTATCATCTCCCATTCCCTCTACCATCTCCCATTCCCTCTATCATCTCCCATTCCCTCTACCCTTCCCCATTCCCTCTACCCTTCCCCATTCCCTCTACCCTTCCCCATTCCCTCTATCATCTCCCATTCCCTCTATCCTCCCTCCTTTCTTCCATCACCCTCCTATCCTCCCTCCGTCTATTTTCCCCTCCTTCTATCCTCCCTCCTTCTATCCTTCCTCCCTCCTTCTATCCTCCCTCCTTCCTTCCCGGCAACCCAGTTCTCCTGACTTCTCTTCCCTGCTCCTTGTGTTCCTGGTTCCCCTCACAGAAGGCTGCGTTTCAAAGCTGAGTCGGGAAGACTAACACGGCTGAATTGCAAAAGTCAGACAATACTAACAGACACCTAAATTAGCAAAGGATACCTTTACATTGACTGTATGCACTCTGAGTGCCAGTGCAAGGGATTATGTCAGACTAATTTGATGACATAATGCCATGAGTTGAGGCATGTACGAGGTAGGTCATAAACGGTCACATTCTAGGTCGACACCCAAATCAAAGCTTGTTTTCTCAATTTCTGAATATTCTATGACTAACGCTTCTATCTTAATCATACGCCAGGGGATAAACTATATTTATCCTTTTTTAAGTCTTTTAAATACATGATACGTCCAGATACCGACAGGCACACAGAATCACCGTTCTAAAACAAAAAAAAAACAAGCATATGGAAAAGCCGGTTTGGTTGTTGTATTGTTTGGTCTACGTTGCCGATCACTCTTCTCAGAGTGTCAGCCAGGCAAGCGAAAACAAACCTTGTCAGACGGTCCCTGCAGATCCCGTGTACGTCGAGAGAGAGGAGAGGACGAGGAGAGGACAGAGGGGGTGGGCTAAGCTAAGGGGAATGCCGGTATTTCCCAAGAGACATGCAGGTATGAGTTACTGCAGAGCCTGTGCCTATGAGGACCGCTGGCCAGAAATGTCCCTTGTCATCGTTTGTCAGGGCGGGGCAGTGCCACATCCTAGCCTGGGACATGGTGGGAAGATTTACAGTGAAGCGTTCTGGGAAAAGAATCCATCGCAAACGGCCATCATTCAATCCAAGTAATGATAAGTGAGTACATCTATATCGGGAAGGCTATTTAGAATGGATCTGGTGCTGGCTGTTTACAAGCCAAGCGAGGTCGGTGAAAATAATAAATACTTAAAGTAACGCTTGTAAATACACAGCGAGTACACTGTGGTGCACTGTACACTGTGGTCGGTATATCAGGCCCCGGGGCTGTGTTCATGTCAACACATCTTGCGAGCTACAAGACTGTGGTGTAGACTTTATCGCATCTTTCTGGAATGTCAGCGTCGACACCCCACTCCCCCCCCCCCGCCACCCTGCTCTCCCCTTCCCACCACCCCCCCACAGGATGATTTAGAGGGCTGTCAGGGGCACCCTTGTTCTTTAACAGTTACCTTTAGAGGATTTCTGCTGGGCGCAGCAGCTCGTGGGATTCTACATTTCTGCTGAGCCCAGCAGCTCTTTGCTGCGGGACGCTGGTGTTGCGTCACGTCCTTCATCACATTACCACCCTCCTGCCCCACCCCCCCCCCACCCCCACACATCCCCCCCCCCTGCCCACCCACCGGAACAACAGCCGAATCTCAATGTGACGCGATGAGGAAAGGTTTACCCACCGGAAATCGAGGGAACAATCCAGACCACGCGTACAAACACGGCGGCTGCCTAATAAACACGCCAAGTCAGCACTCACGGTGCAGGCTGAGGGAGATGTTGATGGTCCGCACGTCCGTCACGCTCTTCAGGTCTGGGATGCGGGCGCACTTGAGCTGGGTGGCTGCGGGCGTGTCACCGAGGGTGACCCAGCACACCTTCTCCTCGGCATAGATGAAGTCCATGGCCATGGTCTGCTTGGTCTCGATGGCGGGCAGCCGCGTCGGGGCCCCCGACAGGGAGGTGCAGCGGATGTCATGGAGGTTGACGATCAGGAGCATGGGGAGGCGGTCCACTGGGACTGGGGGGACGAAGGGGGGGGGGCAGTTAGAGAGACAAGAGAGTGAGACAGCATTATAGGGAGATATCTGGAGAGGGTGAGGGAGCCAGTCAGACATCCCCACTTCCTCCCCACCCACACTTGCCCTTTTTAATTCAATTGTTCCAGTATGAGAGAAAGTGTCACAGCATGCAAATCTGATTAGATCAATGGAATACAGCATGACGAGCCTTCAGATGCGCACGGAGATATTGAGAAGACAGCATTATTAGTCAATGAAGGAGTTGACCTCGGGAATAGCTCTGGTCTAACACTCAGGCTATACACACGAGAGTGTTATTGGTGACAGTGGCGTGTGCCTGTTTGTGCATGCGTATGTGTATCTGAAAAACCGTGCTAGCCCCTCTGTCTGCGTGCGTGCCTGTATGCACAGCTTCCTGTATGTTGCAGGGGGTTCTGCCTGCATGCCTCTCTTATTGTCTGCCTGCTTGTCTGTGCGTCTGGCTGCCTCCGAGTGCTCTCCTACCGTTCTTGGCCTTGCAGGAGCGGTTGTCTGGCTGCAGCAGGTAGCCCTCCACACAGCTGCATTTGTGCGAGCCCTCAGTGTTGGAACACGACTGGCTGCAAGTCCCGTACACGCTGCACTCGTTGAAGTCTGTGGAGATTAAAACAGGCAGTACACACACACACACACACACCCACACACAGTCATTTAACTGTGGATCTGATGGCATCACCTGAGTAATGCCCTTTCATCAGAGGATGCGTACAAAGCTAGGTAACTGCCTTGTTAGCTAGCTTCCTGGTTAAATAATCGGTCCATCTCCACTAGAATGATGTGACCAACGGATTAGGTTTGGGGTGCATAAGTATTACACAACCACCTATTCTCTAGAAATGTTCTGGAGCCTGGTTTCTTTCGATACTGACCTTAGCGGTGAACCGTGGGAACTGTAAGCCTAGCCTAGCGTCCCTCACCTTTGCATGCCTTGCCGTCTGCAGCAACCTCATAGCCAGGGTTGCAGTAGCACTTGGGTCCTTCATGCGTCACAGAGCAGTTGACATGGCAGCCGTGGGTGGCACAGTCTGGCGCGCCTTCTGGAAGTCAGACAGACGAGGAAACTAGAGTCTGTACAGATGCAGTATGAGATTCCAAGAAGGAGGATGTCTAGACAGAAACAAACAAATATTGTGGGCCTGTACAGCCTACACACAGCCTTCTGGATCATCAGGCTGATCTACAGGGGGGGGGGAACCCCTTAAAAAATGGAAGAAGTGAATAGTTCATCGCTTCCAATTGTGAGTGAATGGAGAACAAGCTTGTTTGCATATCTGCTTTCAGACTCTTATCTTAATTCCAGCACTTCACACTCAAGTCATATTCAAACCTGATTTTCCAGGTCCATGTGTGTCTAAGCGTATTAGCGCGTCTTTGTATGTAGTGTATGTTTCTAAACTGACATGTGTGGCTCCGTCTGAGGGTGTGTGTGAGTGTCCTTGCATGTGTGTGAACAGTTCGTATGTCTAAAGCTCTGAGCTGTGTGTGTGTTGGTAAGCATGTACAGGTGTGTCAGTCTGAAACGCAGAGTCCTTACCTGTGTGTGTCTAAGCGTGTTCGTGTGTGTTTGTACCTTCGCGTGTTTGTATGTGTGTGTATGGCTGAAGCTATGTGGGTGTGTACGTATGGGTGTGTACGTGTGTGGGCAGACGATGCCAGATGAGGTGATTAGGATGCAGAGACAGAGGTCCTTCTCTCTCAGAGGTAACTCAAGGACACAGCCTTCTGACAGGCAAGACAAGAGTCTTGAAATGTATGATACCAACGTGCTTATGGATTACTTTTCTGATACTGACATGATTCAGTACACACACAGTACGTGGCCCTTCACAGACACAAACATGCCTGTTTATAGATTAACTCATGCACATATCCTAGAGTTGGCATGATAACACTGATAAGACCAACATAAAACAGAACAAGCTGTGAGCAACGCAATCAAAGCATCAAACCAGACCAATTAATACTACTGGCAGATATCGACGCTGGGAAATTCCCTGTCTTTCCAACATGGTCCAAATAAGTGTCATCCTTCAAAGGTTCAACATTTGTCACAAAATACACTGATGTTTAAATGCAAACAAGCCAACACACACACACACTGAGGATGTAAAGGGTTTCATGCTGGTCGATTTTGGCCAGAGGAGAGTGAACCTTAGCCCAAAGAAGGACCCTCCTCCTGAAGCCTGTGGCTTCCTGGGTCACAATGTCCCTTTGTGTGTGGCGGGTCCCAGAGGAAGAGCCCTCGTCACACACAGTGGCCCCGTATCAAATCCCTTCACACACACTCACACATATATATCCACGCAGCCAAAGGCTGTACATGGCACGGCTCTGAACAACAAGACAACATTCCTGTCCAGGAGAGGAGAGGTCTGGGCTGAGCCAGCCAGCCAGCCAGCCAGCCAGCCAGCCTCACACTCAGGCACTGATGCTGCTGCTCAGGGGACACCTGCCAGCAAGGCCAAACACACAGGAACTGGATCATGGTTGAAGACAAACAGAATTAGGATGATGTGAACTGAGCCTTCTGGTCCTATTTTGAACCTTACACACACACACACACACACACACACACACAACTAATGCTGCTCGAGGTTGTCCAAAGTGAGAAGCTGACGAAACATGAACGGTTCGATGTTTCCTCCAGCAGTCCTGGAGCACTGTGTCCTTACATTAGTGTTTACCCAGTCCTGAACAAGCTGGTTAGGAGGCGGGGCCTGTCCAGTCCTGAGCAAGCTGGTGTGGAGGCGGGGCCTGTCCCATGCACCAGACTGAGCTCTCATAGGACCTCTCATTTACACCATTATAACTGAAAAAAACATTTTAGTAATGTTGTCTGTCAATGTTTTCTGTCTATGTCTATTCCCATGCATGTATATCAACACACTTGACTGAGAACAAGGGGTTGTCAGATTACAGACAGGAGGACAACAATCATGTGTCCAATTACAAACAGTGGTACACAAGTGGTACTTAAACAGTGAGGAAGTGTTCTATGTCTTGGGACGAGACATTCCAAAACTGTCTGGCAAACATGTCTGGACATGTCCCTGTTCAGCAGCCATGAGTAATAGGAGCATGACTTTTCCTATAGGACTACATTATAGAGAGTAGTGTTTGATGTGGGACTACATTATGCAGGACTGCATTATCCAAAGTAGTGTTTGATATAGTTTTATATTGTCTGAGTCGTATTTGATATAGGTCTACATTACCCAGGGCAGTGAAAGATATAGTACTACTACTGATATAGTACCCAGCAGCATGTCCTATTCGTTAACAACGTTCAAAAATTATTCGAAAAGGTTTCAAGATGCATTAACATAATAGTGAATTCTATAAACTCCAATTACCACCATGCTCTGCTACCTAGATGGACGAATTTACAACCAAACCAAGGAAATATATCACTACCCTCTGTAACAAGGAAGAGTTTGAAACTCTGCAGTCTCAACCATTTAGTGTGAAATAGCTTTAGAACAAGTGGAGCAAGATTTGTTCCTTAGACAATCTACTGAACAGGCTATGAAATGCTGTTGATAGAAAATGCTGTATGGATAGTATGGAGCATTTTCAGGGCGTGAGGGTATAATGCATACAGTAGTTAACTGTGATAAATCACACTACAGGTAGGTAACAACGTGTCTGTCTACGTGTTACGTGTGTGTGTGCGCGTGTGTGTGTGTGCGCGCGCCTGCCTTTGTGTGTGTCTGCATGCCTGTGTGTTTGTGTGTGCCTTCCTGAGTGTGTCTGCATGTCTGTGTGTGTGTGTGTGTGTGTACATGTAAACGAGCACGCTGTGTCTTCGCGTCCAGGCAGCTGTTTGCAGTCCCAGTTGAGTCGAGAGGACAAAGTAACCGTGAGCAAACAAGCCGGGCAGACACCAGACTGGAGAGCAAAGAGGGGCTAATGCAGAGCCAAACACTGGCAGCATGCTGCTGCTAGCTCATCTGCTAGCGCACACACACACGCACACACACACGCGCACACACACACACACACACGGGCCCCCACACAAGCAGCGTATGCACCAAACACGTATACACCCATGCCACATTCATACCCTGACACCAATCGCACTTCCAAACACACATTCGAATCAAGACCCAAACTCACACACAAACATGTGTGCTGCCATGACAGCAAGCAAGATATGTTCCAGTCCGAACTAAACACAGCCTCCCCTGCTTTTCTACAAGCAACACAGAGCACAACATTGATCCTCTATCAATCGCCTGAGGTGCATTCCAGAAACAGATAGATACAGATAAGTAGATAGGTACTTTATTCATCCCCAGGGGAAATGGAAGATGAATGACCAATAGCCACTACGAAGGCCCTTAAAAACACACTGCTTCGTTTTGAAGTTCCTGGCTAATTCCATGAGGCAATAGGTGCCATAAAACAGGTCCGATACTGACAGCATGGCCATAAAGGCAGTCGCTGCAGTCATTTGGGTCAATAACTAACACAGACAACAATGTGAACCAGGATGACTCGTGGATAGCGAGATAGTCTGGCTAACTTTAACACGCACTGATAAAAGGCCTTACACTTCTGAGAGGTTTGGACTGTGACAGCAAGGAAAGAGATGAGCGCTCATGATTGGAGCGCTCGGTCGCCCTGACTGAGGTTCTTCCTCACCCTAACCCTGGGGAGGTCTCTACCCCTGAACAGGTCTATTGACCCTGAGGGAGGAGGGGGGAGGAGGGGGAGCGAGGCAGGGGAACACACGGTCCCCTTGAGCCTGGGGACCCGCTGAAGAGACCCTCTATTCCACCTCAGGTGTTTGCGGTGGCTGTGGAGAACAAACATGTCATTCAGCCGGAGGGAGGTCAAACCTCTACTCTGGCCTGTCGGTGCCTGAGACAGGAGACACTGCGTGCAGCTTCCCTGTTTGAGAGCTGGGCAACGATCAAAAGATACCTAAGTAGCCACATGTTCATTTGGACAGGCTCCATAGATCACATCAGACAGGCAGTTAGCAAGCTAAAGCTAACCCAGTACCAGACTTGACAGACTATAGAGAGACCACAAGTAGGCCGACCTAGGGCAAATTCTGGCTAATCTCCCCGCGAAAAACCACCCAACCGCCCACAACCCCATATCTTTAGCGCGGCAGGGGAATTTATCGTAGTGCGATCAAATCTTTTCCTGACGAACATGTCTGCTGTCCTTCCTTCCCTAACCCATCCAGTCAACAACTTGGGCATAATGATTTGGACACACAATATGACAAAGTCTGCTATTCAGACATCAGTAGAGTGTGTGTGTTTGTATGTGTGTGTGGGTGTATGTGTAGGGAGCGTTTGCACAACCCTGCAGTTTGTTAAGGCAAACACTGGAATGCTTGTGAAATGGCAGAAGCAAAGAGGGGGGGACTAGGTTTCGCTATACTGTTCCTGTGTTTGTGTGTGTGAGAGAGAGTTAGTACGTATGTGCATGTACGTATGTGTGTGTGTGTGTGTGGGACTTTGTGCTTGGTCTAGGGACAGCTGGGTCTGTGTACTTGGTGACAGGCGGTAAGTGTGTCATCCGACGTGACTTCATCAGCATCGAGTCCAACAGGGTTTGATCCAATTGGTCCTCTATGCCTACGTCCTACAATGCTACTGATTCGTCATTATCAAGACAAATGAGCATTTATCTGTGTGGTGTATAAGTATGGTGGGGCACTTGTTTGTGTTCTTGGTTGAGTCTGAGTCATGCCGTCTGGTCAGTAACCAGAACTTGTTCCAGGACTTTGGCCACATGAATCTGGCCTTACAGAAATGTTGGTTGTCAATATTTGTTTTCACGATACACGTTAGAATATATCAGATTCTGGGAAAGGACTTTAAGCGAACTGAATTTCTAACAGAGAACGGACATATCAATCTTCTACCAACTGGCAGAGTGGGGAGATTGGCAGATGGTAGTTTACACACACACACACTTGGGCAGATTCCTCTCAACTCCAGTCAGTATTCCGTCCATCGTTTAATGTGAACAGGCACAACATGGGGCAGCTATTTTTAGGGGCCTCCATCCGATGAAACACCTTCCCTCTGCTTTTGTCTGCGTCCACAAGACTTCATGGACTCACTGTGTCCTACTCCATAGGACCCATATCAGCCGTTTGATGGGATTCTCCCTCGGCTTATCGGGATGAATGCTCAACTTGCTAGCGTCAGAAAAAAGCCCCAGAGTCTGGCTGGCTTGATTGATAAATTAATGACTTTCTCTCCGGGAGAGAAGAGAGCCATTGTGATAATGGGGGCCAGCTCATTACAGTGGCTGATGGGACCATGTATTGGCAGGAGATTGCAGTTGGGGTAAGCAGACAAAAGGGGCAAGAAAAGGGAAAAGGGAAGAGGGAAGACAGAGAGACAGAGAGAGAGAGAGAGAGAGAGAGCACAGGCACTGACAGACTGCAGAAGGAAAGGACTATCATCTGGCCTTCATGGTCCCATGAAGGATAGGAGGGAATTAGTGTGAATGTGTGATGTTTAAGGAGCATGGACACTTTTGTTGTGTTAGTGACTAGGCAAAGAGTAAAGGAGGTGTGTTTGAGCATGTGGGAGTGTATATTTAAGTGTGTTCTACCTCGGCAGAAGGGCCCTTCATCCCAGCCGTCATTGCAGTCAGGGACTCCGTCACACACCTTGCTCATGGGGATACACTGATCCATGTCCAGGCAGCCATATTCGTTGGCTGGGCACTGGGACACTCGGTTATGTGGACCTGGAGAACAAGACATAAAAGCATAAACCTTTGAACCTTGCGCCCAAATCTCTATCAAATCAACATCCTACATACATTTGCATGGTCAGATTCTCAAACAAAACTGCTACCATTACAAGACAAACTTGTAAACTGTTGGACAAGTCATTATTCAATACTTGAATTCAATTGCGATTGGGATCGGAAAATCAGTTCATTCTTCATAGCTTGAAATCGATTCTACACATCCGGAAAACAAACTCAAATCCACGACAGACAAAAAAGAGTGTCTTCAGCCTACTATTTCGATACATTCCGAGACCAATTCAAAGTCAAATGTAAAATGAAAGCATCACTGGGTACATAAGAGAGAGAGAGATATGTTGATATATATGTTCTATGTTTGCACTTCCCTGCCACAGGAAATTCTGTGCTTGTGTATCTTGCATGGCGAATAAAAACCGATTCCAATGAGGAGTGTGAGCCAACATGTTTCCATCTCATCTCTACTGTGTCTAGTATTCTGTGTCGTCTGGCATGCTAGGCTCCAGCCTGGTGACTTGCTTCTCATGGAGGGAGCTGGGCAGAGTGGAGTTACCAGGAGAGGGAGTGACAGGGTTCAACACCTCCAGTCTCTAAATCCAACAGGTCGTACAGTATAGGCTGGCCAGGAGGTCATACTGTATAGGCTGGCCAGGAGGTCGTACTGTATAGGCTGGCCAGGAGATCGTACTGTATAGGCTGGCCAGGAGATCGTACTGTATAGGCTGGCCAGGAGGTCATACTGTATAGGCTGGCCAGGAGGTCATACTGTATAGGCTGGGCAGGAGGTCGTACTGTATAGGCTGGCCAGGAGATTGTACAGTATAGGCTGGCCAGGAGATCGTACTGTATAGGCTGGCCAGGAGGTCGTACTGTATAGGCTGGCCAGGAGATCGTACAGTATAGGCTGGCCAGGAGATCGTACAGTATAGGCTGGCCAGGAGGTCGTACAGTATAGGCTGGCCAGGAGATCGTACTGTATAGGCTGGCCAGGAGATCTTGCTCCCCCTCAAAGCAGGCAGGCACACGTACATCCGCGTACATCCACAGGCACACACATAGCACGCATGGAACATGTACTTGTGCATAATCTAGGCAGTAGATACAAAATCGCAGAGCAGGTTTTAGCACAACCACTGATGATGTTGTGTACTAGACGCAGGAATCACAGAAATGAGAGTGGGACGGTCTATTCCAGAAAACACATCAATATTTCTCCTCCGCGTCGAAAAGAACAGAATGCACACGTCTCTTTCTCCTTTCCTTCCTTCCTTCCTTTCTTTCTTCGTCTCTTCATTCTGCCCACGCAACTAAGCAAACTGTTTGTCTTGGCTGTTTTTCTTCCTCCTCCTCCTCCTCCTCCTCCTCCTCCACCTCCACCTCCTTCTATAACATCTGCTGACCCATTTTAGAAAAATACGAGAGAGAATGAAGTTCACCTTCTGCACAGGAAAGAGATCTTCGTGACTGTGGCATCCACTGGCAGCGAGCTGAGACCTGATGAGCATGTTCTGACAGAGCCAGGGGTGGCTCGCATAGGGCTGACCATTAGGGCTGACCACCTCTGTTCCATCCCTGTCTTTATCCTTTTATCTCCTGTACCAGAGGTTCATCTGCCTCTCCGCCTGTGTCTGAAATGTACCGGCGCTTCGATTAAAGTTTGATTGGATTTGAAATTCCCCTCCGAAGCCAACGATGAAACTAAAACTCTCATAAAAACAGTTGTCTTTTAGATGGGAGTTGGGAGGCAATTCAGTTGAACTAGATTGTGGAAAACAGAAATATATATATATATATATATTTTTTTTTAACCATGTTTTCATTCTGGAATAACAACTTGAATAACATTAGCTTTGGAGTGTATTGCCAGGTTACAGCACATTTCATTAAAAGCACATGAGATATCTTAAATATATTTATTTTCTTCATGTGAAGTTCAGCAAAACCAGATGTGAAACAGTTACAGTCGAGCAGTGTGATGTGAGGGTGGAAACCCCTGAAGCCGTGCTAGCCACTGGCACAGCACAGCCTCAACGCACCCAGTCACCCGCAAGCACTCGACCATCCCTCGGCCCCAGCCTGACCAGTAGATGAACTGCGCGCACCGTGCGCTGTTAAAAACGATAGCTAAGGGATAACAACAACAGCTAGGAAGAAACCCAGTCATTTCCGCGACAGCTTGCTACGACCAGAGCGCCGAAAAGAAGTGAGCTTGCGTGTTGAATATACCTGGAGCTAGAACAGCAGGTATCCCCTCTTTTGGGGCCTTCGGACATATTACTAGCAGGCCTCCCACTGACTCCCTCTCTAAGCTGCTGTGCTTTACATTCAATAAACTCTGGACAGGAGGGCTTTCACGGTAACTAGGCCACAGCACACAGACATGCTGTAGAGCAAGGGAACCCCTGAGGAAAGCTACTTTATGACAATATTGTCTCATTGTTTTTTTGGACTGGCATCAAGGCAGTGCTACCGTTGACTGTTTAGCTAGAGCATGAGACAGTGCAGCATGCGCTGTGGGGTATCTGAAGAGAAGCTCACGACGACAGACTCCACGTTTGACATCCCCAACAAGGTAAGAGGCAGCTCTGTGCGTTTCCCCGCAGTCGAATTCAAGTGAAGTAGAGTCGGCAGGCTGCACGGCAGCCGTGCCTTCGCTCCTGAAGGAGACAATGACACAGACAGGCTGTCAGAATGCCAGCCCTTTCCATTCCATCTTCTCTGGCTCCACACGCCGCAGAAAATGATACACAACAAACAAAAGAAAAACACACAAAGTAGCTAGAGGCCATAGTGGAATCAGAAGCAGCAGCGTTAAGGTCAACACTTGCTGGGACCGAAGTTCAAGGGATGATGTTCAGGAAGTTGTTGGAGGTCGTGATGTGACACGGTCTGCCTGACACAGGCAGACAGCTTCCTTCCTAGTCTGTGAGTTGTGTCATGTGTGCAGCCAGAGACACCCCGAGCTAACACTTCTGCAATCTCTCTCTGCACAAACTAACACAATCTCTCTCTACACAAATGAACACAATTTCTCTCTACACAAACGAACACAATCTCTCTCTACACAAACTAACACAATCTCTCTCTACACAAAATAACACAATCTCTCTCTACACAAAATAACACAATCTCTCTCTACACAAACGAACACAATCTCTCTTGACACAAACTAACACCATTTCTCTTTACACAAACTAACACAATCTCTCTCTACACAAACTAACACAATCTCTCTCTACACAAACTAACACAATCTCTCTTTATGCTAACTAATGCAATCTCTCTCTACAAAAACAAACACAATCTCTCTACACAAACTAACGCAATCTCTCTCTACACAAACAAACAGCAATCTCTCTCTACACAAACAAACAGCAATCTCTCTCTACACAAACGAACGCAATCTTTCTTTACACAAACTGACGCAATCTCTCTTTACACAAACTAACACATTCATACAAGCACTTGACGCACATGCCTCACACTCAGACGCACTCCCACACACGCAGATGTAGACTCCTGTTGATGGCTCAGAGTAAAACATTCTGGCAATGGATAATGACTCATCTATTATTATTATTATTATTATTATTATATACTCAAATCCATATTCAATTGAAACTATTTGATTTCCTAAGTGTTTGGAGATTTCCCCTCTACAGCTGCCACATTGGAAAATGAGGTGCAATTACAGAGCAGCCATCAAACAAACATTGATAAACGCATCGGTCTTAATGGGCTTTTAAAAATCTTTCTATATGGATGGGGGGAGACTCATCTTTGAATTCATCTTGAAATAAAAACGCTAGCGATCTCAGCAGAACCACATTACAGTCATTAATTCCAGGGTTATTCCACAGAGTGGCTGTGACCAGTCAATAATACGTACTCTATTCCATGACAATTAATTTCTCTCGAAATTATCTTGTTTCATTTTAATACAGTGCAGGGAGTAAGGGAGCGAACGAGGCAGCTTTGAGTAGTACAAAGCCGGGGGAGAGAGCCAGAACAATGTATGGAGTGTGATGATGGTGGTGAGGAGGGCTTCATGCATGGTGAGAGATGGAAAATTACCTCCCTTATACCTATCAGTAGCCCCGAATGAGGATAATCATGTTACGCCAACGCACAGTGCTTGTCCATCACACTGATACTAAATTGCCGAGGGAGAGAGGGAGGGATAGAGGGAGGGAGGGAGAGCTACCCTGGGCTCTCTGCTTCACCAAGGTTTCTCTCTCTCTCTGCCTCGTGTGAAAGATGTGGCGCGGTCTCTGCCTTTGTTCTTTGAGTGTGTTTGAGAGTGATTGAGGTGTCCGATAAGGATCACGTTGACAAAGCAAGTGACATCTGACAGGGGGTTTTCAACTGGCTTACAAGGTGGAAAACAAAGAAGATGATTTGTTCAAAATTCTATATGTCTCCAAGCACACAAGCACCGAAGCAGAGGACTCAAATGTGATTGTCAGCCATGGGGGAGGGAGTGAAGCATTAGCCTGGTGATCCTTTGTCAGAAGTCATTTGTTGCTACCTGGGTGTTCCCTTGAAATTCACCCCCCCCTCTCTCTCCCACCCCCCCTCCCCAGAGGCTTGGTGTTCCAGCCCTGCTAACCAGGGAAGGTCAGTCAGAGAGACCATCTTATTCATTGTTTACCACCACCGACATCTCCAAAAACATTACTACACACACACACACACTTCCCTTCCCCGCTGTCCCCGCCGTGACATAATAACGTTGAATTGTGATTCCATGTTGAGCTTTTGTCCCCACCATAAAAGCCTGAGTTTACCCCGGCGCCCCCTCATCCCCCCTCCTGACCCTCAACCCTGCGCCAGGGGCTCCATTGTGCCCCACCAGTCGGCCTCTGTCAGCTCTGATGAACACGTCCTGCAGGGGGGCCGGAGGCGGGGTCTGGGGTTACCAGCGACTGGGCTGGAATCACAGTGTACAGTAGCTAGCCTACACGAGTTGGCTCCACCCCCCGTAGCCCCACCAGGGCCTCTGTGGGTTAGCGCATGAGGGATGAAGGGGCTGATATATCTAACTATCACAGAGTAATAACATCCTTTGATGATACAAATCTGAAGCTCAAAAGGAGATGATTTAGTGAACAGCGATTCAAGCTTCAAATCAAGCAATCAGAGACTTTTCAGTGAAGCAACGGTGACGAATCTTTTAGTCAGTGGCTGTGTTTACACTCTCCTGTCATGGTTGAAGGTTACCATGACTTCCTTCCATGTATAGAGAGTATACACATGCGGAGAGACCGTGGAGGGAGATGGGGAGGGAAGAAACAGACTGACACACAGACAGACGGGAGTGGACGGACAGACAGCAGGGAGGACAGCGGTGCCTGGCTGGCGTGAGGAAGACCTGAGTAACCTGCCTGCTGATAGGCCGGTGAGTCAGAGGAGGGCTCAGCGCCACAGAGCTGGAGGGGGATCGACTGGGCTTTGATCCCTCTGTAGATGCAGCATTGCCTGCCCAGCTTCCTGATATGACACTGTGCTCCTGGATTCCCCCATACGCAGACACACGCACACTCACCTGCATAGACACATGGATGCGTACGGCAACATACGCCCGCACACGCCTCAAAAAGTCCCAGTCTCATACTCTGAGAGACACTCACATGCATGCACGAGCGTGTGCACACAGAGGTAGAAATCCCCTACTTCTACTGTACATGACTATTCATTTACAAAGGATTTTGGGGGTAGCTTGGCAAACCTTTTTCTACTTTCTTCTAAAGCTTTAAAGCTGGTTTGCTCATTTTGCTCCTCTACAATAAGCCTCCTTTTTCACTGAATCAGCCATGCACTCAGCTTACTCGATCCCTCCATCCCTCCTCCACCATCCTTCGTCCTCCATCATCTCTCCTCCTCCTCCTCCATCTCTCCTCCTCCCTCTGTCCCTGCCCCCATAGCTGCCAGACCAACAGTGACTCAGGAAGCCCTGAAGGGCTTGGCCAGGTGTGACTGGGTACGATGCAGACAGCAGTCCTCCCTCGCTGGATCAGAAGCCAGCCTCTGACCTCCAGCTTCCAGCCTCCAGCCTCCGGCCTGGGGCTCAAGGCCACCAGATGGACAGATAACCTTGATGTGTGGCCCTGCTGCCCAGGGCAGCTGCCGGGGGAAGATAACTCAATCTCCCAGCCTGCCTCCCTGTCCTCATTCCCCTCTGTCTCTGCTCAGCCAGACCTGCACATTCCCTCAGGCAGAAGATGTACTGTAGAGAGCCACTGTATACGGGGCCATGATGAGCAACAGTGTGTGTGTACGTGTGTGTGTGTGTGTGTGTGTGTGTGCGCTCGTGTGTATGTGTGTGTGTGGCTATAAATCATACCTTGGGATAGGCATGCCACCGCTGTCTAAGCCCCTGCGGCCATCCATTGTCATCATGATTCCATTACAAGATAACATTCCGTAGTTTATCCTCTGAATATTACTTTGTCGTGTTACGCGAAATGAAAAACACATTATCAACGGTCCAGACATCAGCCTATACGAGCGCGTACGTGTCCGTGGGTGGGTTTCAATCATTACGCCCTTGAGACAATCAAGGTATACTGAGGGGGACTCCCGAAGAGGGGATGAGTGTGAAAATACGTCTGTGAGAGCGTGCTGTTATTGTGTGAGTGAGAGTAAAGTGCTGTTGCAAGTGTGTTTTCCAGAGAGGCTACAAAGAGCCGCAGTCTGGTGCGGCTACAGGACACACTAACGAGCCCTATTTGTTTAGAGTTATCAGCTCATTTACTCCCCTTGAATGGGACTGGTTAACATGCCATGTCAACATAACAACCGGCTATTTCCATGACACACGCTCTTAAACCCCCCCCACCCCCCACCCATCATAGCTCCACTCGCAGACATGTACATAGTAAATAAAGGAGAGAGTTGGATAAAGGATGAAAGGGGAGTAAACCGCAGAGTAAGCGGGCACAGCAGTGAGAGGTGAGTGGCGGCTCTCATGAAGGAGCTTGCTTCTCTTCTCTGACATCTGTTCTCATTTGCAGATAAAAAACACAATGACTGTTTCTCATGGGTTTCTCATGCTGCCATTGTCTAATTGCGAACAGGCTTCATGAGTTGTTTTTGTGTTCCTCGGCGCAATTATTTGACAGAAATCACGCAAATCGATCTGTTCTCTTTGAATCTATCTCAACCTTCGTTGAGGCAGATTCGAAGAGGCTGAAGTGGTTCGAGGGAAATGCAAATGTGTTGAGAAGAAAAATATATGAATAGTAACTCGAAAACCAATGAATAGCAGCTGTCAACTTACAGAGAAAAGGCCTCAGAAGGATTGTAGTTCTTCAATTGTGCATAAATGAAGGTTGGCAGAGGTCGAGGATTTCTGTTGAGTTATTCATGTTTGCAAATAATAGAAAACAGTCTGACAAACCCCTGGCCTGTAAAATGTCATGACCTCATTACAGTACACTCCATTATCCACACGGAGACAGACGGAACAGAGAAGAAAACGGAAATAAAGACGTGAGTTTTCGCTGATGCTGCACTGGCCAAACGGCTAAAATAGCACCGAGACATGGGAGCTGGCATTGCAGTTTGTCTGAATGGATCCTTTTTATTTTCGTTTCCTGATATGTACCAGCAAAAAAGACACCCCTCACCATACACACATCCAAGTCCTCCCACAGACACACACACACTCTCATGAGGAGTTGTGGCGTAAGAACCAACATCTTTGTTGCTCCAGCCCTGGCCTTGAGTCAGTCACTTCCTGTACCCCAGGGTTGATGGGTAATTGCTGTGAAGGAGCTTGTCAAGCAATTGAAAGCTCTGTCCAAGACAGAGAGAGGAGAGGGTGAGGATAAGTACATTCACACCTCCACCCATGGCCTGGGGGTGAGAGGAGGGCAAGAAGAGGGAGGGAGAGAGAAAGAGAGAGTGAGAAAAAACACTGAGGCAGGATATGGCCCACAGCAGACAGCTCACTAACCTGGACCTGCCACACACACACACATACACGCAAACACATACCTAACACAGACACGTACACAAACACACACACACCACCCTTCCTTGGCAAAAACAGACCCTGGAGGTTTCAAACAATCCCAACAAGCCAGCCACAGCTCCTAAACACAGCGGAAGAAAAGGATGATGTGCTTCAACAGCCTCCCAGCATCAACAGAGTGTGTGTCAAAGAGCTGTGATAGGGGCCTGGCTCCCTCGCAGCTTGTCAGAGACCCAGGCTATCTTTACCCTCTCAGCATAATAACAGCCTAGGTGCATAGTTGAGGGGAACCACAGTGCCAGTAGGTTCTGGGATGCAGCAGCAGCAGCAGCAGCAGCAGCAGCAGCAGCAGCAGCAGCAGCAGCAGCACTGCACTACTCTCCTCTTCCACAGGTAGCTAGCCGCCATAGATCAAACAATCGTCGCGAGGCAAAACCACACACGTTCATACCTCCCCCCCCCCCCTCTATCTCTAGACAGCAGGCAGGCGGGTTTACGGGGGGCTGTAAAGCAAACAGGTGGGATTTTACCCTGAAATCTAAGCTAGATGGTTATCACCGAATACCTATTAGGGCACTGCTAACGCTAACAAGCGGTTGTGCGGATGTTAGATGTAGCGTTCGTGGGAAGAGCCGGACCGTCGACTTGACTGTCGATTGAAGGCTGTGGAGGAAAGAGCCTTGAAGGAGAAAGGGAGCGAGGGGAGAGGAGCTCCCATGTTGCATTTCTGTCTCTATTCTTCTGGCCTTTTAAGAAAGCAGCTAGGTCTGTGTTGGCTGCGAGCACAGCCTGGGCTGTCACTATCTCTGATATACAGAGGAGCCAGCCCGCAGAGTGATCCTGCTCGCAGATAGGAAGACAGCCTGCCAAGGTGGAAGGAAGACAACCTAACAGAGATAGAATGATGGCGAAGGAGCAATAGAAAAAGAGAGAGTGAGGGAGGGAGAGAGCGATGGACTCAGAGAGACAGAACGGATTAAGAGACAAGAACCCAGGCAGAGAAGGACAAAACCGCAGCAAGAAAAACTGGAGACATAAAGAAAGGTGAAAGAAAAAATGTCAAATCTGGGTGAGCCCTACCTCGAAGACAACCTCCTGGTTAGTAATTAACTTGAACTCGAGATAATGTTTTAATTACAGCGGCAATCTTCAGCTCTAATTCAACCTCAGAACCAGACAGTTTGGTCAGCCGACATGTTTAGACAAACCCCCACAGACATGGGAATTTGGTCTGCACCCCCTGACTTCCAACTACGCTTTCTAACCCCAGAGTGGAAATACTAGCTCTTATAACATCTTTAAAGTCTCACAAAACAACCTTCTATCACCGGGGAATGCATACAACTACAAGGACACCTTGAACTCCCCAAACACAAACAAATAAGATTCCCAGGGGTTAGGCTTGACTTTGCAAACATCAACCCATACTAATTCACTGTGGGAGTGATTTGTGATGTTTCGAACCCTGATGCATTGCTCTGCTACCTCCGTACAGGAGCTGGGGCTGTTGTCAGGCCAGTGGGCTAGGTTGTTTACAGCCCGTTAAGCCGAGTGGCAGTTATTCAAGCAGGGGAGAATCCTGTCCACGGATCTCCCAAACAGCTCCGAACATCCTAATGGGAATAGCAGAGACCAAAAATCTAACAGCACGGTTAACTTCTCCTCCAATCCTCCGGCAAGCTTTGTTCATGTTTTCTGTTTTGAGCAGACCATACAATCAACGGAGACATCCTAAGTTCGACACACGAATAAATAAAACACCCACCCCAAAAAACCCATACAGGTAATTAAACTGTATGTTATTTTTCTTCCCTCGTATATCATCAGGGTTGCATGCGGAGCAGACTCTATAAAAGCCTCGTGCCAGACCCTCCTACTACCTTCCCCTGCTCTAGTCTAGACACCAAACCACTCCATCCATCTTTATCTTCACCCCCCCCCCCTTCCAAAGAAAACGAACATTCCTACTGCTCCCCTCTGAGTGATAATCTCACTGAAGAGAACGACAGGTTGATACACAAAACCTATTTCAGTCCTGCTGGAAAGGTTGATGACAATAACTTTACGGGCCGCCCGTAATAGCTGGCTTGGCGTCACGACAGACCCGGAGAAATGAATAGCTTGAGATAACTCGCATGTACAAATATAGCAGCGCAAGAGGAAGGAGATAGAGCGAACCGCACACTCCACATGAGGTCACGCTCATAGGGTGCTGGTCTGGAACCATAAGGAACAGTCCTACTGTTTACTCATATGAATCAAGGAGGGGTCTCTCCCTTTCAGACGAGGTTGCGCTAAAGCCCAAGGGAAATACGTAACCGAGCAACAGGAATCAAGACATTCTCCTCAAACATGGCTCCTCGTATGGTTCGCTCAGACTAGATGAATCGCCACATTGTCCGTGTGGACAAATGACAGAAGTCCTATGGAACTTTCACTTGAGCTCGATGGCTCTGGATGACAGGAACAGGAGAGCGGAAGAAAGATACATTCAGCTGATGAGAACAACGTGCAGCTGGACAACAGCAGAGGTTGGGTTGCACAACTCTTCCACTGCTGAGTTCACGTAGAGTAACATAATTGCCGAAGAGCGGCAAAGTACGCGGAGAAGAGGAGGAATATTGACCGGTTTAACCGACTCTTTCGTGTTTATCTCCATGCAACACATGGACTCTGAAGCGACAGAGGTTTGAAATGGGCTGTCTGTGGCTGAAACTTGCCAAAGATAGCAAATTCCTGAGAGTGACATGAAAAATATCTGAGCTGTAAACCCATAAGGGGAAAGCCTGACAACTCAAGAGGATGAAGATGAACTCTTATACCCACAACGAGATGAACTTTCACAACTCTAACGGCGACGCTGATGGTACATTTCGCTATCAACAAAACAACAGATGACGATTGACGGCCAACTTTTTCATCCGCGTTGAAACCAAATGGCCATCTGTGAATAGTAAATCAGGTTTGCTCCACCAACAACTGATCCCTTGATGTTGGGTGTCAGCCACTCGTCTGTGCACGCCACACTGTTGTTGAGAATGTTTGTGGCGTGACGGGTGGAAGGTGTGGCACACGGAGATGCACACGCTCGCCCAAACACACACACACACACACACACACACGCAGTATGACAGACACAGAGAGATGGATCAATCTTTCAGGCACCCTATCACTATTTCTGTCTCACACAAAGATATAATGCTCAACACACACATACAGAAAGAGACACCATTAGGCCTCAGCATACTGTAAGCAATGTCAGATGTTTTCCCAGTGAAAGTGTGTAAGTATGCGTGTCTGTCAGATGTGAGTCTCTAAGACAGGGAACTCCCAGGCCAGACAGTTCAGGCCTGGGCACACTCATACAGACTAAACAAGGTCCAGTCATAAGAGCTACAGTCCAAGGCAGCTGCAGCCAGATGAGGTTGGTGTCCTTCACGTTGACAGCAGAATCTGACCCTCCACGTAGACCCTTACTGCACTGAAACCTCACTTCAACAGCACCGATTTGGATTCACGCATCATTCCTGGTTTCGGTCTGCCTCAGCTTTGATCAATAATTAAAGGTTTGTATTTGATTTTCTTCTTTTTTTTAAATCATAATTCTAACTAGATCTACAAAACTCTGCAGGAACTCTATGACAAATTACAGCAAATATGTATTCATTTATAATAACAACAGCACTTGTGAATATAATTGAGAATATCCTTGTTAAAACCTGGTTGGTTTGACTGTGTCTTCAGGCATCCATGCAGTACTTACAGAGATCAGGCGACTCATCCGAGCCATCTGGGCAGTCCTTGTCCCCGTCACAAAGCCAGCCCTTAGAGATACACGTCTCCTGGTCCTCTCTACACACAAACTGTTTTGGGCTGCAGGTATTTGGAGCTGGAAATGAAGAAGAAAAACTATCTGTTAACATACATGTACATATCGCAGTGCCTGCTAAAAACGTGACACAATTGCCTGAAGGATTTACCCCAAACAAATAGTAAACATTTAATCTTTAACAGTTGCAGTGAACTAACTGAACCCTTATCACACTGCTTATCAATATTTTACGTCATGCAGGACCCACTACCAGCTTGTTTCCCTCAGACGTTCCCCTTCTGGAATCTTCCAGCTTCAAGGAAGCCGATTATTGGCATAGCAGGTTAGAGTGACATTCAAGGGGGTCAAGTTAAGTTAACTTCAAGGCTTTGTTTCAAAAGCTACACGGAGACACCTCACTCAGCGAACAAACTCCTCGACTTCAAACTGACTCCTCAACTTGGCTGCCTCGTTTGTTGTTACATTTCTCATTATGCAAACATGGCACTATTGTCAGCTGTTCTGCTTTTTGATTGGCCCTTTGATGTTTGTCTCCACTCATTCTGACCTCAACAAAGCTTTAATGTGGTACTTTTTTTCAGGGCAGTCATTCAGAGGAGATTTCTGAGGTGTACCGCAGGGTAGAACCACAAGTTTAGCCTTCATAAACTACAATACTTTGGCACTCTACTGCTGGCTTAGACTCGACCACACTGAGAAACATAGCGAACGTATAGCGAATGATGGGGAATCAATGAACTCAGAAATCGGTCCCTCAAGTTCTCTGAAGCAATGTGTCTGTGTGGAACTAAACTACTAAAGCAGTTGGAGAAATCGATTTCGGTTTTAAACTTCTCTTTATACCCCTTCCTTTTTGGTGCAGTTTAGTATCAATCATTTCTTGTCTAGTACACAATTATGATTAGATATCTAATAATGGCAAAATGTGATACATTTGGAGTCTATTTCGCTGGGTTTGACAAGAATCACTGAAGAATAGCAATTGTCATGTTTGTAAATATGTTATCTGACAACTCCCAGGTACTGTAATGTACTGGTGTTAGCGAGAAGCAGCGTCCTGGAATGGACAACACAGAGCAGAGTAGACTGTCTCATTGGGATTCTCTGTGGGAACCTGCACCAGACCTCTCCCACTTTCTGTCTGTATCTATCTTCCTCACCCACCCTCCCTCCCTCCCTCCCTCGCCCTGGTTGACTTACCTCCCTCTACACTTGGCAGACTGGAGGTGTTTGGGGGAAGGGAGGCAGGGAGGCAGGGGGGGGGGGCAAACCGCAAGGGGGCTGGGATGTGACTGCAATCACAAGAGGACTACAGGGAGGAGGGCAGTGTATCATTGCGGTCTCGTTTCCCTGTACGCTGTCAGGCCGAGAGATTTAAGCGCGAGCCTCTTTGTGCACTGTCGAGAGTCTGAGCGTGTGTGCGCGTGGGGCGGTGAGGGGGTCCGACCACTGCATCTTATGAGTGTCAGGTTATTAAAAGTGCAATTAGAAGCTAAAAGCCTGCTGAGATCCGATCACGTCTTTATTGCACTAGCACCACTTTTTGGTCAGAGCAGTTCAGCAGGCAGAAGGATGGAAGTTAAAATGCAGCACCACCTCTCCACTCCTCTGGCTCATTCCAGCTGCATTTAGACCGAGTGACACAGCAGCAAGCGTAGAAGAAGCAGGCAAACGTCTCGAGGAGGTAATGTTTGAGTACAAAGTGGAAAGTACACATAAACTTTACAAGGCCATAACAGCAGCATGGGGGAAGAGAAAAATAAAGAGACTGAGAGGGAGGGAGGGAGAGCTGTAAAAAAGCGTGGCTGGAGGCCAGCGTGTGAATCGACTCCGACGACACGCACACACCCAGTCCCACGAGCACAGACAGCGGGAAGGACTAACCCTCGTCTGAAGGCCAGCGGCAGCAAACTAAACAGCATCGCCGAGAAAAAGCCAAGTGTTGCGATCCGTTGCTACACCAAGCAGTGATGTGAGCTCAAACACTGGTTGTTCCTTGGCAGTCCGACCGATTCATGAGCCTAAACAACGTTGCCTCGCACAACCAACCAGCCAACCACACGCCAGGATCAGTGGAGGTATTGAAGTCCAGAACAAGCTCCTATGTGTGGGCAGTCCCCCCCCAGGCCTCTCAGGGCGGCTTTGCCCCTTAGCAGCTGGGCTGAGGAACTTGTTCCTCATGACTGGGCAGAAAAACTGGAAATAAAACATTGCGGCTTCTAATTTTATCGCAGCTCCGCACACCAGCGCTGAGAGACTCAGACGAGGAGAACCTTCAGGCCTAATTGGAGGTTGCGGACTGGGGAGTAAAGGGATGAGGAGGGATGGGGGGGAGGAGGGGGGTTCTGGCAACGTTTCCCTCCTTTCGGCAAGCTCCTTTCAAAGCTCGCTGAAATATCTCAAACAGAGATGGGGATTGTGAATTCAGTCAGGCTCACTTTTTTCTCTCTCTTTTTTTTTTTCCTAAGGCCCAGCCAAAAAACGCTGACAATTTCTGGAAGGTGCAAATCAACCTGGGGACGTTGACCAGAGTCCCACAACTCGGAACAGGAGAAGAAGGGAAGGCGTTCTAACCCTCTTATGGGACAGAACTCCCAAACTGAACACCATGGTCAATTCAGTCAAGAGGCACGAAAAGCTCCCGCCACAACCAGCCTGTACGTTGCTGGGCTTCCTTCTTTGTCTTGCGGTGGAGGTTCCACCTGGCACGCTCCAACCGACCACCCTCCCTCCTGCCTCTGCTCAAAAGGTGATTTGATGACACTGCCATCACTGGAAGCCTGGAAAGTGGCCATCGCTCAATACTGTTAATCCACTTACTTTCATTTAACAGGTCCATCCCGGGACTTGGTTTCACGTGGTAATAAAGTCAGCTGCAATTCATTTAATATATACGCATAATATCGCTAATGCACATTTATAGTGGAGTGATCAAAAGATGCCATAATCCAATTTGATCTCCTCAGATTACTCACTAAGTGTTAGTAACTATGGAACACACTCTTGATGGCAAGAAAAGGTACCGTATGCAATAATCCAAAACAAGTAGATCTCACAGTCAGAATAAAAAGTGGACTTTTTCCTCTTCATATTAGAAAGGAGAAGGGTTCCCTCATGTCTTCCATAAGTCTCTGGAGTCTAACAGGACTTATGAGTTATTGTTTTAATTTGAAGGGAAAATGTAAATGATTTGTTTATCATTATGAGGACGTGTGGCAGTTGTAGCATGATCATACTACTGTTCATTTTCTTTATGAAGTCAGTTAGAGAGCCGTTATGTTTCATCCTCTACGATGTCTCCAGACACCCTGATCTGCATCAAACAGTTTCTCCCCGACACTGATGAAGTTGCTGCATGTTGTGCTGGCAGTATTTTTCATTTTGCAAAGCTCTAAGGGCAAGTCAGTAAAGCCCTTAAATATGGATACACTCCCTCTCCCTCTACCCCTCCCCCTACCTCCCTTCCTCCCTTGCTCCCTCCCTCCCTCACTCACTCACTCACTCACTCTCTCTCTCTCTCTCTCTCTCTCTCTCTTTCTCTCTTTCTCTCTCTCTGGGCCAGGAATGCTTCATGTCTGGCCCACTTTGTAGAAATTGTCATAATATTTGTCTAAGACATACCTGAGAAGTGGGAGTCTTTTCACACGTCTGTGATTAGGTCACAGAAGGCTACTGTACCAGCGACTGGGACTCGCCAGTCCAAGAGGAAGTATCACCCTCCTAATGGGTAGTAATACTGTACATTGGCAATACGCAGCAAACTACAATCTAGGTTAATGACTTTGGCATTGTGCAACGAGAGAAAGAGGGGGTTTGTTAGCTCGCAGTATCAGATCTTGATATGCGGAACTAATGGAGCTGTGTCCGTGTATATATCCTCGAACAAATTTAGCACATAAGTACTGCTGGTGAATGAGAAGGAACATATTAATTTGAGAGTTTAAGAGAGAGACAGGGAGAGAGAGAGAGTGTGTGTGAGAGAGAGAGAGAGAGAGAGAGAGAGATAGGCAGACAGAGAGAGAGACAGGGAGATAGGCAGACAGAGAGAGAGAGACAGAGAGACAGAGACAGAGACAGAGACAGAGACAGAGAGACAGATAGATAGATAGATAGATAGACACACAGACAGAGAGACATCTATTACCGAGACACTGTGACAGGGAGATACACAGTACAGAGAGAGTGGTGTAGCCTCCTCTCCATCAGGCAGCAGTCAATCAGATGACGGAGGCCTCGTCTCCCTCCAGACACCCTGCTCAGCTGGGATACACCGCTGACCCACTTTCCCTCCCTCTCCATCGGCCTCCTCTCAATGTGGCCATCCCAGCTCCGCAAATCATCTCCAGATCCCCACGCAGAGCATTCCAGCACCTTTTAATTGATTTCATGTGTCTGCCTCAGACCAACTGTCACTCTTCTCAAAGATGTTCAGAAGCGTTGGCGTCGATGGAAAGGTTGAGGGATTAGGAACTTGGAGGACAAGTTGTTACCGTTTGGCTGTGGAGTACAAGTTGCATCTGGTACATTTTGTATGTAATGTGATAAGTGTACAATGTGTTCTGTCAGGACTAAGAAAGGTCTTTAATGCCTTCCCTCAGAGAGTCAGATTACACCTTCGTCCTAGTTTATGGTTCCCAGGAGCATGCCAGGATGAAAACGACTGCAACTGTCTTCATAACTACGGATGTTTGGACACACAGACAGAAAACCTACGTACAGTGAGCTCATCAACGTGGAATTACAGACAGCATCTCCCAAATCTAGGTCCACTGGGAGTAACTCCCAGATTGGAAGTCATTTCAGAATGGGAGTGGTTTCAGAGGCTGTAATACGACTGTACAAGACTGAAGAATGATAAGTCGCAAATGGAAATCTTGAATGGACTGAGCGTATGAATAGGCCTTAGGGTTGGGACTGTCTGTCTTAGTCTGTGTGAGTAGGTGACAGCGATGTACTGGGAATGCTGCCGGGAAAACTCTGTTTCCCATCACCCATCACTTCACTCCGCTCCACATTCAGAAGAATTTGGAATCTTTCAGCGAGCACCACTGCCTACATCAACTAAAAAAACGGAAAAAACCCACAGCATGTAATTGGGCCCTTGAGGTCAAGTTTGAAATAATTTCTCTGTCTCTTCTTTTAGAGATTTTTCAAAGCAAGAATCTTTGTTTCAAAAGAAGTAACAATTAAAACCAAACAAAGACCTTGGGAAGGAAGGCGAGGGCAGAGAAACTACTTGTTATTCCTGGTTTTATGGAGCATTTATTATTCTGTTGGATTTTTGCAGAGCCGCAAAGCCAAAAGTCAAAGTTCTTTCAGATGTAAAGGAATGCTTTGTCCTGCATATTATTATGGGTGAACTTTAGGAACTGGCACTTTTACACCAAACGTCAAACAATGTATCGTCAGGCATTGATTAATTAGGGAACTAAACAGATATGTCCCTTGAACAAAGACAAATGTACTATGTCCTGTACAGCAAAATATTTTTTTAAGTGACACACACACCAAGGCTTGGTCACTCGATCACAGCTTCTTCAATGGAGGCACTGTGCAGTGTCCATCCAACAGGAACACCCACTTAGCTTTGTGCCCACCTAGCCTCTGCCTAGTATCTGCACAGCATTAACCGGCTTACTGACCACACACAATATCCATGGGCCATTCAAGTTCTAATCCTCAACAGTCATTTTCAAAGTGATTGAACATGCATACAAACAACAGCTGAACTTGGAGGCGGTTAGTTTCCACCCCCAGTGCCCCACAGCGCCCCACAGCACCCCCAGCGCCCCACAGCGCCATTCTGGGTCGACAAAAGAAGGCCGCCAGTGACCTCAGAGGTAAGACAACACTCGACAAGACGAAGCTCGTCATGCTGTCCCCATCTTGGTGGAAACACGGCAGACAGTGAACCAGAGAGCGAGAGGGAGAGCAGGAGAGAGAAACGCCCAGGAAAACCCAGAGGGAAAGAGAGATCTACATTTCTAGATGGGTCTATATAGTTGGGGGCAGAGCGGTCATTCCGAAACCCCTCACTCTAACGCAGCTCTGTGCACCCATGGCAGACAGGTCTACCCTGGTCCAGCTGGAATTAAAACAGAACACAGGGGCCACCGACATAACAGCCCACTTCCTAAATCCAGCCATTCATTACAACTGAGATAGCCGTGCAGTCTTGCTGGCTTGCGTCTCGTGAGGATTTCAGCAATAAAACAAACCTGGAACCCTAGAATTAGGCCATGGTGAATGTTTGATGAACACGCAGGCGAACAACAGAATATCTTGCAGATCAAAAGATTCTTTGTGGAAAATGTGATTGTTTTCTATGACGGGTGCATTTCACTGATTGTCTTCCATTCCGACCCCATTTATTAAATTATGATATAGAGTTCCAGCTGTGGACAACATGCCAAACAGTTTATTGGAGTTTAGGGATGAATTCCAATAGACACACCCTATAATCTAGTTCAGAGATGGGTCTTTTTTCAGCCTTTGTCTTCGAATTGTGGAACGGAGCCGTAGGAACAGGAATTCCACAGCCATCAGGACAGTATTGAGAGAGCAGATAATGTATGCCACATGCATAGACAGCCCCCTGTGAGAGAGTTCAATGGCTGTGGGTTTGATAGAAGCAGACAGGTTTGACACATGGCAGCCGCCCATGAAATTGGAATCTTATCACCAAACATCAGCTCACTCTCTCTCTCTCCTGCTGCAGGTCAGAAAGCTCACTGAATATCCTCGCGTTCAATCGATTCTCCGCTCGAGCGCAAACCCAAACCCCAGCCTGCGTGGGGAGACGCATCGGAGGTGTGCGCGAGTGTTTGTGTCAACGTGCATTTGAATATATCGGAGCGTGTGCATTCGTGCTGGGGGGCCTGAACAAAGATTGACCAATGAGAACGACTGCAGCGTCACCAGAGGACAAGGGGGAGATCCAGTCCAGTTGTGCAGACAGAGGACCCTGAGGTTCAGGTGAAGAGTTCATCACGCAGCAATAAGAAAACAGTTACAAAGCCTGTATCCACACATTTGTGCTGGATGTCAGGCAAACGTTACGAACAAGCACCGCATTCAAACAGTTATGTGGTCTTGTGAAATACATGGAATATCTGTGTAGACTTTTCTCCCAATGGGGGAAGTGTTTACGCATGTCTTTAATCTTTTACCAAGTCAAACAATCTGTCATTGATGGTTTCTTGTCCAAGTGAAAATGATTTTTTTTAAATCTTTCGAAACTTCAAAGACTCATGGCATCATAACATGCCACACTGACACTCATGGTCACCATTTGACTCAATATACAGATTTAGTTCCTTCTGGGTCTTAGCGAGCTAAACTGAATAGACACTGATGTGGCAGCAAGAAAACACCCATTATAGTACACCCCTGCTATTCACCGACAATAAACAGTCTTTCATCTAAGGCCTCACGCCTTCTCCGGATATAGGGAGAACATGTACAAGACATTTATGCTAATCTGGCTTTAGCCTCTAGTCTGTTCTGAAGTCTACCATGCATTAGAGAAAGGAGGGGAGGGGGAAAAAGGATATGTTTTGACAGTTATTGTCAAGACTATTGCTTGCGGGTATTACTATTTCACAAATGACTTTGACTGGAGGTTACAATACCACGCCAAGCCCAACTTTGTGCATGAATATCACTGGAAGTAATACAGAACCAGACAGTGATGGGAGAAGACATTCTCATCTCAACACACGAGATGCACTTCTATAGTAGATTTACTGGCTGCAGACAGCTCAAGGGGGGAGGTGGAGATGTGTCATTCTTGCATGACAGGACAGGTAAAGACGAGAGTAATGGACATTCTTTTATCTGTTGAATTTGTGTTAAAGGTGCCACATTTTTCTTCCTAATGTTTCTGGTACTAGTTCTGAGCAGAAGTCAAACCCATACCCCTCCCAGTAATGACCCCCTTCATCCCACACAACCCACATAACCATACCTGACCACTGGGATTCCAATTCCCTGCCAGATTTTTGGTTCCCATTCTCCCTTTCAACTCAGGGACTGTGGGGGGAATTGTATCGTCTTTCATGACAAAGAAATAGTAGATGTGCGTGTGTATATCACAGTAAAACACAAAGGTATGACAGTGAAATAGGCCTGACACTGACATGACGCCCACGATTTAATACTTAACCGCCTCATCCTACAATAAACGATGTCTCCAATCCTCCTGCCATTCTCACAGCGCTTAGATCAAGTGTGCCCATCAGGTCACCTCGTGGATTTGCATCTGTAAGAGGATCATCGCCTCACTTCCACGGTGTGAGGAAAGTCGTGTTGATATGCCACCAGACACAAACAGCCCGTGGAGACAGGATGGTAATAAAGCAGGGACATAACCCTCTGACCTTGACCTCGCCAATCCCCTCGCCAATCCCCGGTTTACGCTCTAACCAACCAGGACAAATCCACGTGCTTTAGCTCAAGTGGCCGACCCTAGCCTTAAAAATCCATCCACTTGTTCACTCACTCATCCCCCCCCCCCTTCCCCCAACATCCTCTTTCCCCTGCTTTGTCTGGCTTTGAGGCTGGACAGCTGGCTGGTCATGGGGCATGGCACCAGCATGACATCAAGTTCAGCTGTCTAGTTCTACCCAGGGGAGGATGGCGCTCTCTAATCACTCGTTTTTCCAGAGGCTACAACAATGTTTGTCAGGCCTGTACCCCTAAGTAATGGTTTCTGGTGAAGTTTGCTTTAGTTGCATCCCCTTGTCCTGCCCTCTGGAGTCCCTCCCCCACAGACACCTCCTTGAAGGACCTGTGAGCTCCCTCCGGCCAGATGTTCCAGGCTCATGGAGGTGGTGGGTGAGAGGAGCAGGCAGCTCCCTGCTCACTTGCTAAGTTCTAAGGCCTTAGCCAGCAGCCCTCAGTAAGCAGCCCTCAGCCAGCAGCCCTCAGCAAGCAGCCCTCAGTAAGCAACCCTCAGCCAGCAGCCCTCAGCCAGCAGCCCTCAGCAAGCAGCCCTCAGTAAGCAACCCTCAGCCAGCAGCCCTCAGCCAGCAGCCCTCAGAGAGCAGCCCTCAGCCAGCAGCCCTCAGCGAGCAGCCCTCCTGTCGTGTTCAGGAGCTGACCAAGCTCCAGGCCTGGCTGTTCTGACACTGGCAGAGCACACTAGAAGAGATGAACACCCTAAGAAAATCACAAAAACATTCTCATGCATAATAGAATTTGTTGTTGTTTTGGTTTGTGACAGTGTTTGTGTGTACAGCTCTATGGCATCCACTTAGGATGACATCTTTATAGCAAACTTTCAAGGGATATGCATAAGTGGAGTAATATCTTTATCAGCTGGTCACTCATCAGCATTCTGAAGGCCTTACAATTCCAATCTATAAAACGGGTAGATGTCAAAGCAAAGTATTTGGGGTATTTTTGCAAAGGCATTCAGTGGGTTGACATTTTGAGAGGAGTAATGTTTTTACAGCTGTATGGTGACAGTGGGTCCCAACCCCTCCAGCGCACAAGTAGCCAGAGACTTGTGGCAACAATGTCCATTAGACTGACACTTATTATCACTACGGGCCATTAAGGCAGGCTCACAATTAAGTTTAAAATTACAACTGCCCGATTATTTAATGGGTATCATTGAGCATGTCACTATATGGTACATTTTCAGCTTTCAGATCTCAGTTCAACGGTGGTGCACGTCGAGGCAAGCCACAACTAGCCTCACGACTGAACGCCAATAACATTGTTTTCCTATTGTAAGTAGCATGGCACTCTAAACAAATATGCAAAGTGACACGCCAATCTTCAACAATGGGATCGATAGATGTGGGAGTAATACGATTGATAAGCAAGACAGCCGTCTGAAACATGCTTCAATCTCCTCGACAAAAAGCGAAGACGAATTCCTAGAACCTAACGCTACATTCTCGTTTGACATTTGTGCCATAACGTCAACTATGCTGAAACCGTTTAAAATAACGATTTGTCTATTAGCCTTTTGTTGGTCAGCAGGATGAAAAGCTAGTCAAATGGTTAATATCGTCGATATCGACTACAGCAAATTGTATATAATGCATATCATATTGACATAACCAGGCCCTAATTGCATTGAGATTGTGCCATAGACTGTTCACCTGTGCCATAGGCTGGCCACCCTGGATAATATTGTCATACTAGGCAACAAAGTATTACCTTGTAAATGGCTCAACTTTAAGCTTTTCCGAAATCGAGTATCAAGCCTACTGTGATAAAGATCTTTGATTTCTGTATTGATTAGCATTGGTAACATTTAGCAAAAGAACAAAATATGTTTTGTTGTGAAGGGACTGCGGTTGAGGTAAACACAGTTTGAATTATTCGAAATAGACAGTACACAGGTGGTTACACAATTGGCACAGGCTTCTTACTTTGATAAAGAAACAAACATTAATTGCATGTATACTCAGAATCAGAACACTGCTCAACAATCAATAACATTTGCCTTCGTAGCCTGAGGCCCGATAGCAAACACGGGACTATTATCCTACGGTTTAAATACACTGGTATCTTGAACTCAGTTATGTGGAACATGAGTAGAAAGTGGACACATGCAGTCGAGTTGCACAAGACAGGAGAACACAAGAATGCCTTACCTTCAATTGCTCCGGTAGGTAATATGATCTCCAAAATGAGAATAAATCCCACGTAGAACAACCCCATTTCCATCACCTCTGCAATGCCCTGTGGCACTGCTGTTATAAAAGAATGTCGACTAAAATTCTAAAATCAAGCAATCTGTTCCAACACCTCATCCGAGCCCCCCCCAGTAGTCCGGTGCGATTGTCCGTCCTTTGCGCCCTCAGTCACGTTCTGCAAGGGTAGGTTATGGTACAGATGTAGCCTTCCAGCCTAAAACTAGAAGAAAGGGGCTTGCTACAGCCTGTCGAGGCTATAGGTTACGCTGCTGTACAGTCATCTATATGTCATTGATTATCAGCATGCAAAAATTAATGCACATTGCCCTATGCTATTCTACAATCTGTTGTGGTCACAACGTGACTACTCCACACCGCTAAAATTGTTAAACCTAGCACCCAAGTTCTCGGCCGTCAAGAATATATTTAATGCCAAACTAAAATAAAAAAAAGTGAAAGCGTCTTTTCCTCTGGAGCTCCACAGCCTTGGTTGCTGGTGGCCACGGTTTCAATGGATGGTGAATCTGGAGCTCCAGCGATGTAGACCTGCGCATGACGTCACCAATTCTATTGCTTAAAAAATGGGCAAACTACGCGGCAATCCGTCTTTGCGCAAGCGCCAACACTCCTTTTCTCCTATTTCATGCGCTTTTCAGTTTCAGAAACTGCCGCTGCTCTATCAGCCATGTTGGCGCAGCAAAAGCAGTTTTATCTGCTGTGTGACAAACAAGTGCACTTGTGGCATCATCACAGCAAAACGGTCTCCCGCTTTACATGACAACAACTCCGTAAGAATTTGCCTAAATTGGCCAAACCATAAGATTGGATGTGGTGTCACGTTGTTGTATATGACAAATGTGTCCTGATAAAACTACATGATGAGTAATATGGTATGTCACCTTGTGTGTGCACTCAGCAAAATTGTCTAATCATCTAAAGGTTAACCCAGTTGGTTGATTTGTTTAGCAACAACTGACGATATACTTTTTAAATCGCTATAACAGCAATTAAAAGTAGGCTATATCGACACGTGTCATGTAGTCACATAATTCGAAATTCTGGCCAAACTGTAAGTATAAAAAACTAAAATCATCTGGTCACACTTTACTAGTTTATGGATTGAACGTTGAGGTTGGAACTGCTTTGGCATTTTGTATTAAGCAGTACCCTCTAGTGGTACAGACAGCACACGACATACATGTATTATTCAAAGATCGGCAACAAATCCAGAACTTTCGGCATGGATGGTTCGAGGGTATAAATGTCACTGTTCGCAAAAAGAGAGTAGCATCAAATGTGTAACAGGCAACGACCGACCTTGCCATACAACTGGCCATGACAAAACTGAAAGATTTTCGTTTGGTGGTGTCCACAAACTTTATCATGCTTTCTCAAAAAGTCAAGGAGTTCATCGATACCCACAGAGGGAATTCATAATTCCGTTGCTAAATGTGTTTTTCAATCATATTTGGACTACATTATGTTTCCAGTCTCTGCAAATGCATATTATTAGGACATTTCCACATCGTGTCAATCCCATCTCAGTACATTTTACATTAGTATTCCATTTTCTTGTGTAGTCCTCATGAAATCAACTTGATGGTGAGTGGATAGACGTGTTTCTGCTTGAGATCAAATGTTGGGACATTAAAATCAGCTAATTTTGAAGTTTGTTTTCTATGCTTTTCTTATGTTTTGATTTTCACAGACACTGTGAACACAGTGTTTGCAATTAAATAGATCAACTCAATGGTGTGACTCATCGCACGCACACACATTCACACATACACACACACACACATCTGCACTGGTCAATAGCTCCTATTTCTAGACCTATAGGGGGCACTGAACACCTAATTTAGCATGCTGTTAACACCATTTCTCAGGTTGTGATGTTAAACAGTTCTCAATACAAGAGATTAACATCTCTGATGATTGAACATACAAAATGATGAGTACTCTTGGCACCCACATTGAACTAGCAGGTAAACTACTTAAATACGCGTTAAATAGTCTGGAAACCACTCTCAGTTTCCGATGTGGTATTGAGCATCAAATTGGGCTCATTTGTATTTTTTCCCCATAAATGCAGTGCTCCAGTAACATCCCACAAGAGATCAAGTCAGATGAAGAATGTTGCTCTCGCCTGTGCCTCTCTTGAACGCGCTTTTCCCCTTCATTGTTAGTGAAGACATAACACTGTCAGGAGGTCGCGAGCAGAAGCATCTGTCATGATAACAGTAAGACAAGCTGCTCAATGGACATATGTGAAACCATCTATAACGCTGCTTGTAAAAAAGGGCTTCACAAGTTAACACGGATATGATTTCAATGGAAGTCGTGGAAGTGTATTTCCAGCCATATGTACGAAGCAGCTCCTATTCCCTCATTGTGGTTTTGGTTACGAGTTCCCGAGTGTCTGCAGACACGTCCGCCTCCTGCAGATGGTCACTGTAGACCAGGAGTACTAAAGACAAGGAGAATGTGAGGTATGTGGAAAATCTGTGCATAGACTGACTGAAGTCTCCTGTGCAGCTCCCCTGTGTCAGATCATCATGTTCCCCCTGGGAACCCTCGGGGGGAACATAGACAAGAATGGGAATGTGGGATTTAGTTCACTGTGAAAGTAAAACATTGTTATGCTCCTTGTAGTTACACAAGTGTCCATCTATATCCAGTATCCATATATCTGCTTCCACTGTGTCTCTCATTTTTTTTGTGAACTGGCACATGTGCAGAATTCTGTCAACACAATTAGTCAGCTATGATAATTGGTCATGCCTTAATGCCACTTGGTTGGTGGAAGGGAAGAGGATTCTAGGTTTTGAACCTTGAGTGAGACCAAAGCCATGCATTGTGTTTGTGTGTGCGCATGTGTGCATGCGTGTGTTTTGTGTGTGAGTCTGTGTGCGTGTGTATATGCGCGCGTGTGTGGGAGAGACAGTGTTGAGTGGGTGCCAGCGTAAACAGACCACATGTTCTCCCAGGGCAAAGGACCTGGCCATTCTCCAGGCACATCTGCACACAATCCCCCAAGCTTTAATCACCCAGATATGGAGACGGACCAGAGGAGGGATGAAGGTAGAGAGGATGGGGGGGGGGGGGTGGAGCCTACATAGGCATTTTCCCAGACTGTGACAACCTGCTCTCAGAGTTGATCCCTCATGTGAACGGCTGCAGAGGACGGACAGATGGGACCCTTTGTAATTTAGAGGGTGAAATGATGGTGGAGATACCAGTTTTACTGCAGAGAGTGTTAATGACTGAATAACCCATCTTTCCACTCCAAGCATGTCTTTTACACAAGCAGGTGCACTGAGATTGAAACATTTTTTATATCGCTAGGTTTTCAGTTTCGTCAGTGGTCTAGATGACTGGTGCAGTGTGTGTGTGTGTGTGTGTGTGTGTGTTTGTTGACCAATGCTGTACCTCAGGGGGCCAGCTGTATGGCATCACAGCACTGCACTGTATGCAGTATGCTTGGCTAACAACCAGCCCTCGGCCTTGGAACAAGATTGATTGTTGTTGCATAAATCATGTCTCAGAACTCTCTCTCACTCTCTTTCACACACACTAACACACAGTCCCACACACACAGACACACGCGCACACACGCGTGCACATGCACACACACACATACACATACCTACATAATACACTCAGCATGCATCCCCAAATGTCCTCTAAACAAAACTATTTAAAGGAATTCAATAGTATGTTAAAAGTTTATACACCTGGCCTCAATCTGTTCCTGAGAAACTATGACTACCGACAAATGAGTGTGCGTGCTTCTGCAGAGAGCTGATTTCTGAGTCGGCTATACTGACAACACCTGAGGAATGTGTAGCATGCAGTGACAGCAGCCAGAAAGCCCCTCCCGCCCCTCCCTACCCTCCCTCCCCCCTCCCTCCCTCCCTCCCCTTCCTCCCCCCCACCAAGCATTCTCTTGGCTGCAGCACCAGGATCGAACAAAGTTCACTTCCTACTCTTTCACAGGATTCATAGATTACCGGGACACAAATGCCTGGCATGTATGTGGTAACAGGATGCCTTTACATCCTGTTGCCACAATTGTAATTATGTCTATAGCCAATGACTGTGTGATGCTGCCTTGCTGTAAACTAAAGCAAAAACTCACATAGGTATTCTAAAATGGAGTTGAATGATTTTGCAACAGAATGTCATTGGCAGTGATTTCTCTGTTGTAACTTACTTACAGGGAAATTTCTGTTTTTACAAGCCTTCTTTTCCCCATCCTCTTTCAAGCCTCTTACCAGAACACTCAGTTTCTTGGTACTGGTGAACTGTGTGGGCAGACTGGCTGGCTGGCTGGCAGGCTGGCTGGCTGGCTGACTCTGATGGACTCTACACTGAGTCACAGACCAAACTGTCCTTGAGCACAGTGGAACTCCCACCTATTTGGCTCCAACATCAACACTACATTTTTTTAAAACTACGTTATTGTTTTATAAAAACCCGGAATGCTACCACGTGATATTCAAT
>BROE01000021.1:15249884-15326952 GCA_036571765.1 Plecoglossus altivelis | reverse complement strand
TCCCTCCCCTCCCTCCCCTTCCTCCCCCCCACCAAGCATTCTCTTGGCTGCAGCACCAGGATCGAACAAAGTTCACTTCCTACTCTTTCACAGGATTCATAGATTACCGGGACACAAATGCCTGGCATGTATGTGGTAACAGGATGCCTTTACATCCTGTTGCCACAATTGTAATTATGTCTATAGCCAATGACTGTGTGATGCTGCCTTGCTGTAAACTAAAGCAAAAACTCACATAGGTATTCTAAAATGGAGTTGAATGATTTTGCAACAGAATGTCATTGGCAGTGATTTCTCTGTTGTAACTTACTTACAGGGAAATTTCTGTTTTTACAAGCCTTCTTTTCCCCATCCTCTTTCAAGCCTCTTACCAGAACACTCAGTTTCTTGGTACTGGTGAACTGTGTGGGCAGACTGGCTGGCTGGCTGGCAGGCTGGCTGGCTGGCTGACTCTGATGGACTCTACACTGAGTCACAGACCAAACTGTCCTTGAGCACAGTGGAACTCCCACCTATTTGGCTCCAACATCAACACTACATTTTTTTAAAACTACGTTATTGTTTTATAAAAACCCGGAATGCTACCACGTGATATTCAATCACAAATAATGTGGGGTCCACACAATGCTTCTCCTAGTTAAGGAGTAAGGCATTCATAAGATCAAACAACAGCAAGTGTATCCTTTTATCCTTGTCTGACTTGACAAGGTGTAGCCTAGACCTAATGATGAAGTCTGGATGAAATTCATGAGTCATCGGAAGTGTCACCTGCATGGGCTATTAAACTATTGTCAGTCATAACAACAATGTGCAGATTTTCAGGCCGATGTGAGAGAGTGAACTCTTGCATTGGCCTACACTGCACACTTGAGGGCTAATCAGCCTGGTAGACAAGCCATTGCAAGGAGTCGAGGGACTTAGTTGCCAAGCAACTTGCGTTGATTATGAAAACACTTGTCATTCACATGGATATGAGAGCCATCCAAGGACACTATTGTCTTAGACTTTACATGGTGTTACCCATTGCCATAGGCTACTTTATAATTTTTTATCAAAATCTTTCTTTCCACTATCTCCCACCCGGTTTGTCTAGGACGTTTGCCATAAAAGTGATATAATTAAGCAATATGAAAATCAATTCATAGAGATAATTACAGTTGGTCTGATTCATAGAGTCTAACCCTAAAACATTCAGCACACACATACACACAGCCCAAGACAACACAACACAGTTAAGTATCTGTATAACTTACAACCATAGCCATCAGAAATACATCATGGAAGAAAATCATTGCTTTTTTCTTCTCAAGCGCGCACAGCAGATGCTAAAAGCGCGACTTCCAATCACTATCACATATTCCAAACTGAATTTCCCTGGCTGACGTCAGCTGACTGGCTTGGCTGTGCTCTCCACTCCGGACATAGTGCTGCAAAAATGCTGCTCTCCGTACCGCCAAGGACAGGAATCAACCCATACGGCGGTTATACCAGCAGAAATAGTAAGAAGGTAAAACAATGCCTTATTATACCCTTTTCGAACAGTAGATATTTGATTGTGGAGTAATTCGTACATTTGTATCGGCAGTCATGTTGCTCGACATTAATCTGCAGTGTCCTTGAAAGTGGATCATTCAACACATCAACTAAAGTCGGGGTTACTATTCCACTCTGTTTAATTTATCACTGTAATAATGTTGTGCAAATGCGTTTATTGACCGTTATGGCCATTAATTTATTATCATGCGGATGTAAAATCGTTCGGCTCTATCCATGTTTAAAGAGGGATATAGTCAATGAAAGGATTCAACTTGCTAAGCAAATTGTGTGGAAATAATTATAAGCTTTTACTTTGGAATCCAACCTTGACTAAAAGGTGAACTATGAACTTCTCAACGAAATAGAATCCCTCCAGCTTTAGTGATGGATTTTCTGTTCAATAGGGTTCATTGAATAAACCGCAAGTTAACCGAAAGTTTTTTTTACGCGTAAAGGCTAGCCTATGCTCCACCCCTTAGAAATTCTATGATGATGGCTGGAAACGTCCGTCTGCCAGAATGAAAAAGTAGGAGGCTACCCAATGAACAGTAGGCTAACAGTTACTGAAATGTAGGCTTTAACGTTACTGTAATTATTCTTATGAATTCATATTGTGCCAATGTTCATGAAATGTAGGTGAAATGACCCTACACATTTACGTTGGCTGGCGTACGTTTATTGACAAATTTCAAACAATGTAAGTTTCCACTGAGTAGATAACAATAATTCATTGGTATTAATACAGGAAGTCCTTCTCTATCAAGTGTCAAACATTTATTTGATTGCTTTCATAATGCAGTTGACATAAATGTGGTTTCTCTGTTGGTGATTGAAAACTTGTGTGTTTGGGTTGGCCATGGATTTCAATGATGGCTAAAGAAATTGTATGCTTCTAACTGTAAAATGTTGTCTAGTGTTGGAAGGTTTATTATTTCTGGCAGAACACACCATTGCAGATGCAGTGTGTCTATACTGAAATTCAACCCCTAACTCCCTCTCCTAGCTATGTTATTCCTTTCCCTGCCTCATGGTTGGCAGGAATTCAGATTGCACAGATTAATGACCTGGAATTCCTGGAATTCTAGCTTCTAACAAAATGTGCTTATTTCAAGAAGGGTGTCTGCTTTTTCAAGTCTTTTTGCAAAAAAAAAAAGACTGCTTTAGTTTCACGGTGTGAGAGCTGAAAAGTCTCACAGAGAGAAATCGGACAACGTCAAGTGGTCACCTCTGGTTTATGTCTTTTAGTACATGGAAAAGAGTGGGGGAACAAAAGGATTAAGAGATTTTTCTCCCTCCCTTTCTTCTGCTTTCGATTTACCGCCCCTCCCCGCTTTCCCTGGTTTTCTTTCCCCCCTCTCTCTCTCTCTCTCTCTCCCTTTTCGCATACCTTTATTTCTTGGCTGTCACTGATTCAGTTCACTTGGATCAGACAGACAGAGTTTTTCTTCAGTAAAGCGGGTGTTAATCTCCCTCCATGTTTTATGGGTTGAGGGTTCTTTTTCTGTTCATCACAGAACTGTTTGCTTGCTCTTGGGCTTTGCCTGTTTGAAGTTGGAACTGAACGAGGAGTCGGCCAAACCAGCTCCCACCTGCTCGCTTCGATTGAAGATTTGGTGGCACAGGTTGAAAATAGTCAGCAGTTTTTTTGTTTTTTTCCAACTCTGGTTTTTCTTGGAGCTCAGCTGTAACAGCTTTGCCATTTTCATCAACATGATCTTTTCCACTGTGCCTTTTAAAATTCCTTTTACCAAGCAGGTAGGACAGAATGTTTCATGGTATTTTGTCTGTATGAGAAATGTGTGCATTGTAAATCAGTGTGTTAGAAATGTCTATAAAAATGTGTTATACTTTCAGCAGTAAATTGTTCTGGGACATAATTTATGTTGTGAGTCACCTATGTGTGATGTTCTTGTAACAGAAATTTGTTGACAAATTATGTGCCGGGAGCTTGTAAGTCAATAGTTTGCAGTGTGTTTAATTGTATTTTTAATAGTCTTATGGTTGCATAAGAATGTTCTAGTACAAAATAGTACCCTGTCTCCAGGGCATCAATTATGAATCAATTATGTACATGTACAGTCAAGTACATCTAAATATACTATAATTGTATTTGCTTGGTTGTATACATTCTATAATGATGAATACAGTCGCAAATATGTTACTCTGAATATGAAGAACAACTGGAACACTGAAAACTGCTGTAGTTTAAATGTACTTTTTAATCCAGTACACTACCTTGGCTGAAAGCCAGTGATTAGGCCGTTGTTACCCTCAGTAATTCTCTTATCTATTGTCCCTAAATCACCTGCATCCCTTGGGAATCCCCCCATGTCCAACAGTCAACAACCATCAGCTCATCAGTCCCCAGACTGTAGCACACACACACACACACCCACACACCATCACACACATACACACACCATCACACACACAAACACACACACACACACACCATCCCACAAACACCATCACACACACCATCACACACACCATCTCACACACACACACACACACCATCACACACACCATCACACACACACACACATACACACACCATCACACACACACCCACACACACACCATCACACCCACCATCACACACCTACACACACACAAACACACACACACACACACCATCCCACAAACACACACACACACACACCATCACACACACACACCATCACACACACCATCACATACACACCATCACACAACCACACACACACACACACCACCACAAGCACCATCACACACACACACCATCACACACACACACACACCATCACACACACACACACACTCACACACACAGACCCCCCCACACACACGACTGTGGCCATGTTTTATTTGTGGTACTTAGTCGTTCAGATAGCTGCCTCCTCTATCTGCTACAGGAATCCCAGGCATGCTGCTGAACCTAGTTTGCGTGCTGGTGACTGCAACCTACTGCTCCTCTAACATCCTCTAAATGAGACCACACTGGAGGTCGTGGACAAACATTTGTTTACCGCATGGGAATGTAAAGAATGCCAAGACTTCCCATTGTGGTGCATGTATGGAGATGTGAGAGAGAGGGTTTCCTGGGGGTCTGCAGAGGGAAGCCTGAAGCCCAAGGCAGGAAGAACACCCATTTAGATGGCCAATGGGTCAAGCTCACGGCGTCCGCTAACTGGGAGTTCAACTCATTTATGCTGACAAGACAGTCCAATGGTGCTGGTGTAAGCACTAGGGCAGAGCAGTAACGTGAGACTCGTGACTCATGGTCATGCATGCACGATCCTCTGCTTCCCATACACACAGGCTCCCTGCATTGCACAAGGGTGACCTGCTCATGCAGGGGGGGTCAAAAGGAGGGGTCTGGTTCTGTAGTGTGCTGCTGCAGTGGAACATTGTTTACAGTAGGTCCCTTTACATCATGGTTGTAATAACAGCGATAAGGCGATTGTGGATATCAGCCTTGGCCAGTTGAGAAGTGCTTGGCGTCAATGTGCTGTGTTGACTCAACGGCTTGCTTATTTACTTCACTGCCCATAGGGACAGTTATGTTTTTGCATGCGGGGCATTAAACACCTGGCACGGTCGGGCTCTGCCCGGTCAGATGGGGGGATGGGGGGGGGATGGGGGGGGGCTGGTGGGGGTGCAGGGACTGGTTCTTCCTCAGAAGCAGCCAAACAGAGCGCTCCTTAATGAGACAGTCTACCTTCTGACCGGAGAGCACATGAGAGGGATTAGCACTTTACGCTAACAAGCTCCGTTGCCAATTAGAAAGCGCTGGATGTGCCCAGGACTAGAAGCAGTACCCCAGTAGTACCAGACCCGCAACCCCAGGTCCTCCCTTCCCCAGGCCTCCCCATGCAGGAGTGTGGATGGCCTGATACACTGGCCTTTATCACTCCTCTCTGGAGGAGGAACAGGCTGCGATGCTGGGAAAACAAATAGCGGTAAATTGATGCAAAGAACAGGGGGAGATTAGAGAGGAGAGTTTGCTCATTTGCGTTTGCAGAGGAAAATGTATGCACACCCACAGGGAAGGAGTCCTTAAGCGTGCGTGCAGAGCAGTGGCTGGGATTGACCTCAGAGATGGAGATCACAATTCATATTCCTACCAAAATACATTATGGAATCCTATAATCATCATTAGATAATCTGCTCAAAGATGATATCAGAAGTTGAACACAGAAAAACTGGCTCCAAGATTAGCAAATGATAGATTCTTGAATTTGGCTTAGTAAAGATAATATTATTAAAGATAAACAATATGAGTAGGATGACGCTGTTGAAACAGTTTAAAGCTAGTTCTAAGTCTACTCCCATAATACAATAAATGCATAACAACAATAAGTGGGTGTTTCAAGAAGTCATTTTACAGGAAGAGGATAATAAGCAGTGTTCCCGCTCTGCTGCTGCTCTGTTAATAGGCCAGTGGTCCTCAACTGACCTTCTGGTGTTCAACAAGCCAGCCCTTTGTTGCTGCGGGTGGGTTTAGTGACCCTCACTAATGAAAAAGTTCCTCCTCTAAGACCGATGGCAAGTCAGTGAGAGAGCCAAACACAGGCCAAACACCAAGACTCAGGGCCACAGTATTACAAAGCCAAACCATCGGGTCAGTTTCAGGCACGGATATGGATCCCTAGTCTAAGATCAGGAAGCTGTACTAATGGGGATTCTTCCATTGATGTGGCTTTCATCAAAGACTATGCTTAACCCCAACAGTCTGTTGTCCTTTTCAAAGTAGTCCTGTTTTGAAACAAGACCATGTGTTCTCTTAATGAGAGCAAGAGATTGGACCCGTACTTGGTTCATCATAGTGTATTCTCACTTTCCAACTTCATCCGTCCTTTCTCTCAGGTTTTTCAGTGAAAGTGAATATTGACTCGTGTGGCCTGTGACTTGTCGAATTTGCTAATGATTTTACTCCAAAGCAGGGTTAACTCAATATCGAACTGTTGCGAGCAGGCAGCCCAAATGTAATTCATGTAAAAGGCAATAGTTGTAGATTTCAAAGTGTTTCAATTACATTCCAGTCGCAGGTGAAGTTGACATTTGACTGTGATGCTCTTGTTATCCGACCGGTACAAACTCCAGAACGATGAAAGTCGCCCACAGAGATGGAGGACTTGAATTTGTATTGATCGCTGGGAAGTGACCCTGGCCCCTGTGAGCTGCTATTGACAGCATGCCTTTAGCTTAACCAGCCCTTGTAACTGGTGATCCAACTAATTGTGTTCTTAATTGATCTTCTCCAATGTAGCCCCAAGGTGAGAGAGAGGTAGTGGGCCGTGAGAAGCGTGCTGCTGGCCAGTCAAGACTGCTGCCTGAATAAACAAGCATTGGGGAATCGTTATTGTGTCATTTGATTGTCCAACAAAATATACATGTTTTTAATATGGATTTTTTTCCCTGAATAGTCGAGTTTGACAATCACTTAAGCCTCGTATGCTCCTAAAATCTCCCAGTTCTATTCTCAGGAAGGCGTTATCTTGCGAACGCGTGGAAAACACCACTGATCACAGCATCGCTTCAGCTGCTCACTAGCTTGTCTGCTCTTTCCTCCTGTCTTCTCCCAGCAAACGTATGTGTCCTCCAACTATCAGATGGCCCCAACTAGTCCCAACACCACCCCTGGGAGCAGCAGCAATGGCAGCAGCAGCAGCGGAGGAGGAGGTGGAGGTGGAGACCAGCTGAGTAAAACCAACCTCTACATCCGTGGCCTCCACCCAGGAACCACAGACCAGGACCTGGTCAATCTCTGTCAGCCGTGAGTACCTCACCGTCTCATCGCTGCTCTACACACACACACACACACACACACACACACACACACAAGCCACCGTCTGGCTGAGCACTCACTGTCAAACAGAGGAGGAGAGAACAAGAGAGGGGAGGAAGGGTGGGGACGAGAAAGCAGGATAAAAACAGATGGCTTTTAAGTGATATTGACTCGCTCCAAATCTTGATGTGCTACCGAAACGTCCCGTGAACTCTGTACATCCAGTATATTCTGAAATACATATACACGCATCATGTAAAATATACATTTTTGACACACCATTTACATAGTTGAATTATATATGACATTACCATAATACATGCTAAGACTGAAACCACAAGCATGTACAGTTCTCACACTGCAATGCGGCTAAGCTGCTCCACTCGCTCTTCCTGTGCCATCACCAGTCAGTGGCCTTCTGGAAAGATCAACATCAGTTTGGGCCCCCGATCTAAGAACCTTTCAGCTCAGCCCAACCAAGGGTAGACTTTCCAACACCGAGGCCCTCAGAGTGTTTAGTCTCTGGCCCTCATACGCCGGCAGTTTTTTTCCTCTCCTATACTATATGATTCACTGTTCCCTTTGGTACAGTACAGCACACCAGAGGGTTTAGGGGCCTCACATAGAGTAGGAGGGTCTTGTCATCGCAAGATAACGGGTCCCTTATTCTGGACTGAGATGTCTCCGTGTAACGTCATCTGTGCTGGGTGGAGAACGCCCAGATACTGGGATGTTTGAGGCCTGTGATGCAGAAAGCGTGCGATCAGAAGGCAGGCGGCAGGGATCACGTGACTTGTGTTTGTTAGATCTTGATGCAGACAGATCAAAACAAGTTGGGTTGAGATGAATGAGCTGGTTTCTTCTTAATTGGATACTGGAGCCTGGTGATGAGAAACAGAGCAGCAGGGAGACGTTAGCGAGGAGAGGAGAGAGATCAAGAGAGAGTGAGAAACACAGACGGAAAGAGAGATATGGGAGAGACAGAAAGAGAGAGAGAGAGAGACGTAAGAGAGAGGGAGAGCGAGTGGGAGAAGCTTGCTGTTTTACAGCTGTCTGGAAGATATGGCTCACATGAGGCTGTTCAGCCCTACAGGAAACAGTGAGCCCAGGGGAAAGAGAAAGACAAACAAGGGCAACGACACGAGGAGAGGGAGATGGAGGGGAGGGAGGGAGAGAGAGAGGGGGAGGAGGAGAGAGGGAGGGAGGGAGAGAGGGGGAGGAGGGACGGAGCAAGGGAGGGAGGGAGGGAGGGGGAGGAGTGGTTGAAGGCTGAAGGTTTCTATGTCAGGTGGTGCGCTTTAGTGGGAGGGGTCTCATATTTCTGGCATTACAGAGCCGCAGAATTCACTGCAGGGTATCTTGCTTCTTAGTGGAGCTGATGAAATCATGCTTCATGCCGGAATGACCCTCTAACTGAATTTCCAAAATGACTGGAAGCCTCCGCCTACACTTAATGATGCACACAACGAAAAAGAAAGTTTAGGAGTCACAGATATTGTTTATTCTTGCGTTATAGAGCAGCAACAGATATGCCCGCACAATAACCAGGAACCAGCAACCCCTCCCCCTTCCAAAGCTGACAGAACTCAGTGGAAGTTGCTGCACGCATGCTCTCTGAAGTGTGGGAATGGAGGAAGTGAGAGAGCCAGGGGTGAGGGAGGGACTACGTTCCCTTTCTCGCTCTCCCTCTCTCTCTCGCTCCATCTCTGGATGACTGACCGCAGATCGAGCTTCATCTCCGCTAGCTTGACCAATGAGATTCCTGACCCAGCGCTCTCTCTCTTCCTCACATGGCTGGCTCTGTGTTCCGGATGTGTGGTGCGCTCCGCATCGCAGCCCTCCCAGGTGAACACTCCCCAGCGCTCCAGAGCACAAGGGGGCTGGCCAACATTGGAGCGAGAGCCTAGATCACTAGCAACTGTCTCTGCTAAAGCATATTACAGTCTGGCACTCGGAACAAACATACATGTGAAACGCATGCGGCTGTTTTACACGGCCCCTTAAGGTGATGCTGTGAAATGAAGATTTATGTATGTTCTTGTAGTCGTCAACTTAAGTCTTAAGATCGGAATATCATAAAATAGTAATGATAGGGTGGAATCCTATATTTATATGCTCCAGACTTTCGACTTTCTACTGTTGTTTTAGTGTCCATTTGAAAGTCTGATTTATTTAACACCAATATGAGGTACTTTAATGGAAACGCTGGAGTCTATAAAATACACTGCACATGCCAATATGTACTCCTTATGCAGCAGACTGATGACAGGAAGCTGACTCAAGCAAGGCTGTTTTTATTATTGGATGTTTTATCTACAATATTAAATCATAGATTGTTCCTCTACCTGAACTAATAGACTGCTGAAGTTGTCTTCAAAATGCCTGTAGTCAAAATGTCAACCAAGCAACACTTTGCTCACATTTCCCTCACATTTTAATTTGATTTACAGTGATATATTGCGGCATAATTCAGTGCATATGCCAACAGACTGTAATAACAGAGTAATATTTCTCCTATTCTGCCTGAGGTAACCTATTAAAACCATGACGACTGTAACCCAGACTTCAGGAAGCTACCTACACATGAGAAAACAGCGAGGGCCACTAGGACCCAGGAGAGAAGGGGCGCTGTGTAGTGTGGCTGTAGTGGTAGCGAGCTGTAGGGGGATGTTAGTAGCGTGATAGTGTGGGTGGGAGCCAGCTTCAGTGCTATCCAGGACAGCCAGGGAGAGGGGGATCAGGTTACACTGCAGATGCATGCTGGGAGAGATGTGCGCAGATAGAGCTTCAGGGATGGATGAATCCCCCAGGCCTGCAGTAGCTCAGCGCTCATGCTGTAAGGAGAATCCTATAGACCTGCAGGATACTTAGGGCCAGACAGACGATATGGGCCCTTTATTTACTGCTAATGCATTGGGACGCGAATGGGAAATGGATGCGCTTGCATTCTGTGCCATGTCCCTTGCAACATGGCTGTAAACGATACAATAGTCCAGAGAAATGGACGTTTCGACGTGTCTTCGCTCCAACAGACTTTGATGTAGGAAACCATCACATAGAATCTTGCTTAAAGTCAAAATAGGTGGGCAGTCCAGATTTCAGTCTGCTTCACTTTGCTTTCCAGGAAGTCCTGTAGTATTTTCAGCTGGTATTCTGTGTATTTTAACAGACATGTAGATTGATAAATCTCTCCCTAGTTGAGTGTAACTACGCAGACAAGTCTGTCAACCATAACCAACTACTTCTGAATTTTTACAGCTATGGGAAAATCGTATCCACCAAAGCCATCTTGGATAAGTCTACCAACAAGTGCAAAGGTGAGGCCAACATTAGGTGACGGTAGGTTGATGGTGTGTTCCTGTGACAGACAGGGAAAGGGCCCCTAGCTGATGTGTTCCAGACAGGGTGCATGTTCTTCCTTGTTCAGTTAATGTGTGTGTGTGTTGTCATGTAACACTATTAAGTTACGTGGGTACAGTTGTAGTGCGACACATCTGTCTACTGTAGTTGCACACACACGATCCCCCACACCCCTTTCTAAATATGCCCTGTTTGTCTACTCCTAACTATACCTTCATGTGATATGCCAGATCTGAGTGTAGATTTCCTTGTGTGTGTGTGTATGTATGTGTGCGCGTGCGTGTGTGTAGGGTATGGCTTTGTTGACTTTGACAGTCCAGCCGCAGCACAGAAGGCGGTGACAGCGCTGAAGGCAGGGGGCGTCCAGGCCCAGATGGCCAAGGTAAGATGACCCCCACATGCGCTCACACACACACACACTCACACACACACTCACACACACACTCACACACACACCATGATCTGTTCTCTGGGCCCCACAGACACAGCAGTCAGGCTATAGCCACCTGCCACTCAACTTCCTCTTTTGCTGTCGCTCTGTTTCTCTCTCACTCTCTTCCTCTCCCTCCCTCTTTCACCTTTTCTCTCTCCCTCTCTTTCTCCCTGTCCCTCCCTCTCTCTCTCTCTCTGGCATGCCAGGCCTCAGGGTTCGACTTGTTTTGGTTATCCTTGGGCCCCTGTGTTGACAGTACCTCAGGAGAGAAGCTGTAGCGTGTGTACATACGCGCGTGTCTATGTACATTTGTGTGTGTGAAGTTACAGACACGCTTGCGAATTCACATGCGTGAGCATGCATGTAGTGTTTGCGCTTGCACGTGCGTGCACTACAGGGGATAGCTCAGTGACAGTGCTGAGGGACTGTGTCCCTGAGCCTGTTTCTAGAGCTCCCTACACAAAGAGCTCGTCTGTTCTCCCTTGTGGTGTCTGAGTCAGTGTCTGAGCAGCTCCACGCTCTGCAGGGCCCCACGCCCAGCCACCCGCCCCGTCCACACACACACACACACACACTCTGAGTACACTTGGCAACCACACACTCCACCACCACCCTCCCCTCCCCCTGCCTCCAACCCCAGCTCAGCTGGAACATCGACACACACACCTAACACCCAGGAAAAGCCGATCTCTGTCTCTCCCTAAGCTGGATCACTGACATTCTCACTCACAAAAATAACCCGATTTCGCTCGGGTGTCGGCCATGAAGGTTTTACAACTTGACTTACATTTACGTCAGCCCAATCCTCTGACTCACGGTGAGTAATTCCTGGTGAAACCCACAGTCCTCCTCTCCTCCTGGTTTCAATTGGCACTTCCTGTCACCTCATCGTGGTGTGGGGGACGAGGGAGGGGGATTCACCTTCAACACAGGTTGCAGCAATCACAAATGCATTATTCATGAGGTGGAAATGAATTTGAAAATGCATTTACAGCTTTTTAATCACATCTGCACACCCAAGTAATGAATATGCAAAGCAGCCACTCGGGAGAGCCCCAGATTGGATATCGCCGGGCTATCTTTAGCTGTTTACCTCCGCAGATTCAATTTGTTTGGGCAGGTAGCAGACGGATAGGGATCAAATCAATCAAACTCTTGCGACGTAAAACAAGAATTTCGCAAGCCTGTCTCTGAGGACTACGCTTTAAGTGTTGACAAATCTGCATGATTTGACTAACGCATGTAAGCCTACAGAACTGGCCCTGCCCGGCGTACGGATTCTAGGTCGGGATAGACAGATGTATGAACAAGTCTGCATGTGAAGAACCCAGAGATACAGGTCTCTGCCTGAGGACATACGTGAGGACGGGCCTGTTGAGAACATGCTAGATGTTTGAACACATGACATCCATTAACTGTAGATTGCATCCGGAGACGCCGATGAAATCAGGCTCTGTTGAGTCTGACTCATGTTTGACACCTGCCTCTGCGCCTACCAGTTTCCCTTGTCTTGTCTTTCTGTACTAGAAGGGAGAGAGAGAGACAGAGAGACAGAGAGAGACAGAGATGGAAAGGGAGAGAGAGTGAGAGAGATCAGTTGAAATCGAGCAAGAGACTGTTATGTCAAGTCCACCGTTACTTCTCGGAATCTTTTATCACATAATTATACTCTATCCAAATCTCATATTATTTCAAGTCCTCCTCTCCTCCTCCTCCTCTCCTCCTCCTCTCCTCCTCCTCCTCTCATCCTTCTGGGAATCAATGAAAAACATGCCAAAGGAAAAGCCATGGATCTGTTGACACAAATACCCATTGCAGTTTTGGCTACATTTCCAATGAGAGAAGCAACGTTTCGTGTGGTTGAGGTAGGCGAGGCCAAGCTGTCATCCAGACACGTCCTGTCTGTTAGTCAGGTGTTAAGAGCATCTCTCTGCACTCCAACCCTACTTCCGTTTCCCTCCAAACAAGTACCATGTCCTCAAGCTGAAAGCAGCAATCCAATGGCAGTTGGGCTGGTCTGCTTTCAAGCATAGGTGACTCATGGTTATGACATTTTTCCGATGGGCCTGTCCCCACTCACACTTATCTCCTCTCTTTCCCTCTCCATCGACGTCCCTCCCATAGCAACAGGAACAGGACCCCACCAACCTGTACATCTCCAACCTGCCGGTGTCCATGGATGAGCAGGAGCTGGAGAGCATGCTGAAGCCCTTCAGCCAGGTCATCTCCACACGCATCCTCCGCGATGCCGGAGGGAACAGCAGGGGAGTGGGCTTCGCCAGGTAAAACACTGCAGCCCTCCTTCTCATCACCAGGATAGATTCTCTGATAGGATTCGTAGGTGAGAAATGCGTGGTGTCTTGGAGGTAGTTTGAAGACGGGCTCGTTTCGCTGTTAGTTTGACCCAATCAATTTGAGGGGAAATGTGAAATTGTGGGAGGGAGATTCCTTATCCTTCATGGCCTTAGAACAAGGACTGAAAACCTCCCCTAGCGTGAGAAGGGAGACTCAACTATCTGCAGCGAGAGCCACCTGGTGGCCACAGCGGTCAGTGCATACTGTACTAATCACTCCAGCTGACAGCTGTCTGGTATTTGCAAGAAAACAGCACCTAAATGTATGAGGTGTTTTGAGCAGTTCAAAGTCAGTCCGTTTTTTTTCTCCAAATTCCGTCAAAGATTCAAAAGGGCCAAAAATATGTCCCCTTCCTCCCTCCTCTCCCACCCCCCCTCCCTCCCCCCTTTCCCTCAGGATGGAGTCGAAAGAGAAATGTGAGACCATCATTCAGCACTTCAACGGCAAATATATCAAAACCCCACCAGGAGTTCCCGGTGAGGCTCCTCCGCACAGCACTTCTCACTGCACAGATGTTTTGCATTGGCAACTTTGACAGCAAATCAAAGAACCCTCTTCATCATACGATACAGCTGATGATAAAGCCCTCCTCACAGTGTCTGACCCCACACAGAGGAGGGTGACCCTTGGGTGCTGTGCGTAATAACACCACTGCTTCCCATCTCTCCTACTTCCAGTTCCAGCGGAGCCCCTCCTCTGTAAGTTTGCAGACGGAGGCCAGAAGAAGCGGCTCAGCCAGGGGAAGTACCTCCAGAACGGCCGGCCTTGGGCCAGAGACGGAGACACGGTGAGGACGAGGCGCTTAGTTACTGTGGGGAAGTACTGATGTGAATGTCTGGCTTCCCCGTGCTTCCCAGTGCTTCCCTGTGCTTCCCTGTGCTGCCCCATGCTTCCCCGTGCTTCCCAGTGCTTCCCTGTGCTTCCCTGTGCTTCCCTGTGCTTCCCCGTGCTTCCCAGTGCTTCCCTGTGCTTCCCTGTGCTGCCCCATGCTTCCCTGTGCTTCCCAGTGCTTCCCTGTGCTTCCCTGTGCTGCCCCATGCTTCCCTGTGCTTCCCTGTGCTTCCCTGTGCTTCCTTGTGCTTCCCAGTGCTTCCCTGTGCTTCCCTGTGCTTCCTTGTGCTTCCCTGTGCTTCCCTGTGCTTCCCTGTGCTTCCTTGTGCTTCCCTGTGCTTCCCTGTGCTTCCCTGTGCTTCCCTGTGCTTCCCTGTGCTCTGGAACGGTCGTCAAGGCTGGTTCCTTTCTGCTGTGTGCTAATGGTGTGGGTTGCTTAGCTTAGGACAGTATACAAGATACACAGTGAATATATGACAATATGCATAGTGTGTTTAGCAAACAGGTGACTTGTTTGTCCACAGGGAGGTATGACATTGGCTTATGACCCCACCACAGCCTTACAGAATGGGTAAGTCTATCCGGTAATGTTAAATCATTGAAACGTGTCATACATTATAATCATTACATACCGGTAAACGAATATATGACAACTGATCAATATCTAGATCTGCAATTAGATCTGTAATATTATGAGGCTCAGTATTGAATACCAAAGTGGACCTGTGGCCTGAAATACATTATGGTTACTGACGCATTGAAGCTATCTTTCTCTCTCTCTCTCTCTCACTCTCTCCCTCTCCTTCTGTCTCCCTCACTCTCTCTATCTCTCTCTCTCTCTCTCTCCAGATTCTACTCTTCTCCCTACAGCATGGCTCCTAACAGGATGATTGCCCAGACCTCCCTCTCTCCGTACATGCATTCCCCAGTGTCTACCTACCAGGTCTATACCCACTCTGTTGTACAGCTGTGTCTAGAATCAGAGCAGTGAAGCCCCATTAGGTGGGCGAGCTAAGAACCTACCCTTGAAATGCTCATCTATTATTCATGACTTTAGGAATCAGGATTTTCATGACTTTTTATGCAGGTGTTTGTTAAAGAGGGACAGTACTGACTGTAGCTGTATCAGTCTGTGATGCCGAGGTGTAGATCTGTAAAGATCTGTGTGTGTGCATGTGTGTGTGTGTGTATGTGCTCGTGCGTGCGTGTGTGTGTGTGTATGTGCGTGCGTGCGTGTGTGTGTGTATGTGCTCGTGCGTGTGTGTTCTACAGGTTCATAACCCCTCCTGGATGCATCACCAGTCATACCTCATGCAGCCAACGGTGAGTGATCAGTGAAAAGACTATAATGCCAGGAATCTGTGTGTGTGTGTTTGTGTGTGTGTGTGTGTGTGTGTGTGTGTGTGTGTGTGTGTGTGTGTAGTAACCATGTCTGTGTCTGTAGGGGGCAGTCTTGACGCCAGGGATTGACCACACCATGTCTATCCAGCCTACTTCAATGATGGGCCCTCTCACCCAACAGCTTAGTCACCTCTCCATGGCCAACACTGGCACGGTGAGACACACATAAACACACACACACATTACATTACATTATATCAGATCACATTACATCACATCACATCACATCACATTACATTACAAATACTCTGTTGTTGACACTCCAGTGTACTGGAGGTAGTTATTTAAAACCACTCTTAATAGCCTACTATCTAACAGCCTGTGTGTATACTTTGCAAAGCATCCACGAGTGCTTAGCGCTATACAAAGCAAATGTATTCATATTGCTATTGTTGTGAAGTGTGAAGTGCTAAGTGTCCTTCCTGGTTTCCCCCTCAGTACATGCCTGCTAATACAGCTATGCAGGGGACCTTCATACCCCAGTACACACAAGTGCCTCCTGCCAACGTTTCAGTTGAGGTAAGAAGCCAAACAGCATCTCACCTGATTCCTCTTTACATGAAGGTGCATGTTAACGTTTGCATGTTAGTATGCAGAGTTGGGATTTGTGACTTTTGTCTGAAAAACTGTCCCTTTTTTCATCTCTTTCAGGAAAGTGCCGTCCAACAAGTTGCCATAGAGACGCCCACAGAACACACAACCTACTCTTACCAGCATAGCAAGTGAGGCAAACAGAGGTGGGTTGTGCTACTGTAGTTGTACCAGTGCTGCTGAGCGCGTGATATATTTATCAGTACTTTTGATGTTACTAGGGTGGTGATTTCATGCTGATATAACTGATCTGAGATAACTGATTAGACCGAGATGTGGAACTAAAGTGTCTTTATCCATGTTTCCGGAGGCTTATTTTGATGTGGCATCCTCTGTCTATTTCTTCCTGTAGAGCTGGAGTCATTGTCACGGGCCTCTGCCCACTGTCCAGCTCAGCGTGTGGACTGGGGGCCCTGGGGGAGGACTATGAACTGTTGCACAGTGGACCTTTACTTTACAATATGAACTATACTTTAACCAGACAGGAGGATGACAGTGGAAAATGTTTAAGTGGAACAAGAATGGAGCATCTATTTTGATAAGAGAAACTACTCGTCCAGTCAACAAAAAACACCCAAAACAAAGCAGAATGACACGTGCGTGTGTGTGTGATTGCGTGTGTGTGATTGCGTGTGTGTGATTGTGTGTGTGTGATTGTGTGTGTGTGTATAGTTATATCAAGAGATTTTCTACAAAACTTCTGGGGCGTTGTAATGGAACCAGGAACAGGGAAGCGACGTGTCATGTACATTTTCTTCTTTTTTTTCTATTCGGTTTTCTATTGCTTTTAATCTGTATGTTTTGTACATATTTCAAGAGTCTCTTTTAGGTTTCCTTCTCCTTTATTCTGCCTTGTTCTATTTAAAGACTTTGAGGTGTTTTGCAGAAGGCTAAGTGCTCGAAGATGGGTGGAATTGGGGCCAGCGTTGGTGCTATCAAGCACAGGTTCAACTCGGAACAAATATTTCAGAATAGAATCGAATTAAAAGTGTTCTTACCTCGTTATTTTGGCACTTGAGATAATACGTCGCAAAAAAAAAGCATCGCTAAAAACGTATTCTATGTTATAACATAGCAACAGTCTGAATATGCGGAAAAGCTACAGACAATCGATACATGGATGGATCTGATTGTTAATGTTGAGGTATACACAGCTAATTGCTTGTAAGTGTATTGATGAGCATTTCTCAAAGATTAGCTGTCCATTCCTACAGAGTGGTACAACGAACTGGCTTCCTCTACCGGCTTCAGAACGTCCTTCACACACTTCGAGTTTCTTTTAGTCAAAGTCTTCGAATGAGATGACAATGTTATTTTGATAATGCCATTACCTATGGCTTTTTTGGGGTGTTTCTCTTTACGGATTGGTCTTTAACATTCATCATTTTTTTAAATCTTGATTTACAGACTTTTATTTAAAGAATGTTCCCAGAGATTTTTTATTCAATTTTAATACTTTTTAGATCAACCATATTTTTTCAAGAGGTTTTGACTTTATTTTTGGTAGTGTGCTATGTGCTTAAAGTAGTGAAATGTTCTTTTGGACAGTAGATATAAGTTGTTTTTTTAAAGATTTCCAGTTGCTCTGTCTGTGTAATAATGCTGTAATTACACATTTCTTTACATTCACTTTCTATTTATTAATTTATATTGAATTCGAACTGTCATTATTTTATATTGACCAAAACATATCTTTTTGCAAATATTATATTAGTCAACATCATAAAACTATTGATGAATTACAGCATTATTAAACAGAAGTAGAGTAGCTATGTACAGTGTGATCAATCCTACTTTTATATTAGTATTGTGTTTGGCATTTGGCTATTTTGATGATCGTTTGTCTGGTTTTCTTGTTGAACAGATCTGAAGGCTGGATGGGTCAGATGTTTGGAAACTCTGCATCACACCGGCACTTCGGTACTTTCACTCAAGTGAACAAAAATAAGTCTGGGAAGTCAAATATTTGAACTGGAATTTTCTCCCAAGTGGTTAGGGGATGATTCAAGATAAATGTTATTACAGGTTACTCATGCTATTGAACTATACAGTCAGCTGAGTGTTTCAAAGCAAGGCTATGGGATGTTCTGAAAGGTAGTAACCACAGTAGACCTCAAACCTGCCCACAGCTGGTACTGTGGCTGTAGAATCCTCACTCTTCCATCCAATGTTGGAAGAATTACACCCACCCGCAGTCAGTCGTCCAATGATGCTGTTTTGTTTTCAAAATAGCTGGTGATCTATGCAACAGGTTTATTGTTCTGAAAGCAATACTGCAGATATACCAGATTCTTTCATATGATGAGGCATGGGTCTTGCTACCATGATGGTAGGACAAATAACTTTACTTTGATATCAACAGAAATGTCTGTTTTATTTGATGAATACATAACTGTCCTGGATTCTTGTCCATCCAACGGTGAAGAAGCGATTGTGCAAAAAGGGAATTTGAGTGATTAGAGGCAATCCCTCAACACTATAGCTGGTGAACAGACCGCAGGATATTTGCCAGCTGTCATCCATTCAAATGGAATAGTCCTTGACGTTTTAGAACAAATATGTTTGATATTAGTTTTGTGTTACTACCAAAGATGTCATCCAATGGGCAGTTGTCCAGTAGGCTGTTTTCCCCCTTATTGGAGCAAAGTCATTTTTTCTCATTCTTCCTTTCTATTCCTGTTTAATGCGCATAGATGGTGATCTTGTAATCTGGTGTTTAAAGTCATGGTGGTTGTGGAATGACAATGGTTGATTTGCTTCCATCAGAAGAGAAGTAGTGACACGTTTTTCACAGAAATGCCTTAACTGTCACTTGGGAAAGACGTAAAAAGGTGCTACTCAAATGAAATGGATTTCTGTTCACTTTGATCATGCACTGCTTAGATGTTTTATGTTCTGTTACGCATCGATGTACATTTGGATCAAATCACTTCAATAATGCATTTGTCATAACACAGGAAAGACGTTTTGACAAATAAATTACTGTTCTGAGTCCAAACCATAGTTTGTGAGGGTTTCTGAAACCCATTTATTTTCCAGTCCATCATTACTCAAGATTTTCTTAATGCATTTGTCCTTTTTAAGAGTTCACTGAATGGCTCGTTAAAAGGTTTAAAACAGATAAAATATTGTGCTGCTAATTTTAGATTTGGAAGTAGGTTACTATTGTGTATCTAGAATGAAATATACATTGGGTTGAATGAATTTTCTGAAGCAAGTCATATTATGTGGAAATGTCAATGGTGAAAAAGGTCTGGTTAGTTTAGATGATCGTGTATATCCAATGGCAAATCTTCAACTAGTTTGGTTTCTCAGTTATTTGTCCTGTTGTGCCACGTGTTTCCCTTGTAGAAAACTATGGCTTTGAATGTTTTTTTTGTGTAATGTTTTTGAGCTGGGAAATTTTTTCAATTAAAAGTAATTGTTTTTTTCACGCATTTTGCCTTTTATTATACAGTAAAGAGACCATTTTCTCTATTAAACACTGTACAATGTATTTTCTTAGCCAGCCATGATTCATGAAAGTAATTTGAACATGGTTTATGTTATGGATAACAAAGGTTTTCAAATCTTTTCAATCTGAAGCTACAGTTAAACTCAAGTGTGATAGTGTCACTGTATCTTTAGAAATAGCACAAAGTAGACAGTACACTGCAACACATTCACAATACTTGTATTTATTTTTCAATCTATTTTTTAATCTAAATACAAAACAGGATAAAAACTTACAAAATTTATATTAAATACATTGTCCAAGAAACTGTAGATGCAGAAATATGCACACTTACAAAGACCCTGAAAAGGCCCATTTCCCCCAAGCTGGTTCCCTAAAATGCCTTGTTTGATTTAACGTAATCGAATCTATGAACGTCCAGTTGCAATTTGGCCTCAGGCACGTAAACCTTTCAGTCCGGATCCCAGCAGCCCCCTTCTGAGACATGGGCCCCCTACATTACCATCACAAGGGCCACGTTGGCTTCATCTACTGTGCAGACAAACCCTGTCTCAGACCTTCAGCCTTAATCATACCGATTGTCCACACGTCCTCAAAATCACTGGAGACTTTTACTTGCTACATGAAATAAATTATACTGAACTGAGTCTAATTTAGGGCCAACACCATACTATGACCTTTAATAGCCCTTTTACCCAAAGATTCATCAGTTTAATTTTATATTTATTGAGGTGTGGTGGTTGAAATATTTACAACCTTAGGATAGTGAGTATATTCATGTAAAAAATAACCTCTATTGGACGCAACAAACAAGTAGATTACAAAAATATCAACAGTCGCTAAATACAAAGGGTAGCAATGGTTTAAAATAAACTGTTGGTCCAGTAGGACTGTCTTCTCTCGTTCTGTAAGACATGAACGTCAACCTGTAAACCTGGACTGCTGTTACTAACAGTTCTGACAAACACTAGTAGAAGTGTGAGATTTTGTACAAAAGACAAAGGGCTTTGCTGGGCAATACACAGTATCGTTTCATTGCAAAACTGACTCGCCAAGTATCAACAAATAAACAATGACATGAAGATGGTGTTGGGGGGGGCAGTGCTTCTAATGCCGACTGAGGCAGGTGGGTCCAGGTCTTCAGATGGGGCAGAGCTGGTGGGGCTGGGACAACTCAACAAAGCCAGGGCAGACTCTCTCTACATCTGGCTGGCTGTTACATGTGACACTGAGTGGATCGTTCAGCTGACCTGGGACAGCCACGACTGCCCTCAGCTCCATGTCCAATAGGTCAAGTTAGAAAAAGAAAAATCTCCCAATTTCACAACAGTTTCCTGTTCAGGATCTCCCAGACCATCCGTCTCCGGAAGTATGGCATGTGTTTCTGGCAACATACAAGACAGCATGTTAGGAAAACTTGGATTGAGTTCATCAGCGATATAACCCACGATGCCTTAGTTCATGTACGTACTTGTGTGAATGTGATGGGCTTGTCTTTGGTGATGTACTCTGCATACTTGCACGTGAACATCCCACAGTCGCTCCCGTTCATCTGCTGTGGGATCTCCTGTCAAGAGAAAAAAAGGAAGATGAGATGCGACGCGAAGCCAGTCTTGTCGTGCCCAGACCCTGTCCAGGAGCAGCTCTTACATTACGTCTCTTGCTCTGCAGAGTCCAGTCTGAGGTATCCAGCTCTTGGCCCTTCTTGTCCTTGCTCTCTAGTTGCAGGTATTGCCTACACAAAGTCAGACACCCATTACATTCAGCTCACAACTTTGGCAATCTAGTATGTTCCACAAACACTTCAGAAGGTCACAACCTACTGGATGCTTGCTGCAACTGACCCACTAAGTTCCAGAGCTGCTAGTGGCAGCTGGACAAGTAGACTAAGGGGGACTAGGGAGCCCGGGGGAGCCCGGGGGAGCCCGTTCCCTGTTATGTTTTACAACATAACGTGTTTGAATCCCCATCAACATTCCCTCATCAGAACTGATTGAACGTACAGCAATATCCTGCAGGCCTCGTCATTGTTTCCTCCCATGGAATCAAAGTAGGTGATGCTCTTCTTACGGAGATCCATCACCTTGGAGAGAACAAAAGCACAACGGTGGACATGTGAATCCAAGGCAGAAGATGACAGCATGTTATCTAGATGTTCCAGCCTTTACACAGCTGACAGATGCTTCATCAATACAGAACTGGAACAGTAACACCCTGCGGTGACATGGTAACACTAGCAAGACTGCGGGCGTGTCCTCTAGGTAAAGTCCTGCATGTGAGGCGGAGGGCGTGTGTTGGAGGCAGGGGAGCAGACTGACCGCCAGGCACCAGTGCACCCCCAAGTGGACAGGCACCAGCAGGATGGCCACTGAGAAGATGTCCATCTTCTTTGTCCAGCGACGGACGGCTGAGTAGCCAGCGCTGCGCAGCTTGGGGAAGAAGAAGGTGTTGAAGGTGTGGACGGAGGGCAGGCTGGGATCTTTGCTACGCTCCACCAACAGGTTCATGTAGAAGTTGATCACCTGGAGGAGGAATGGAGGCTTTTAGAAATCCCCACTTAAGTTGTGTTTCCAGACTTGTGAAACTTGTTTTACGTTGTTTCGTGTAAAAGTGTGAAAAGCGGCAGGCATGACAACACTGAGGCCATGTGATGGATGTGGTGGAGGTGAGCTGAGAGGCCAGTAGAGGCCAGTGCTTGCGGGTGCAGGGCTCCGACCTCGTCGTTGAGCCAGTTGAGGTGGCTGAGCGTCTGCAGGTCCTTGCGTGTGATGGTGAGCCGGAAGCCTTCGCTCAGCACTTCGTCCTGGCCGCCTCCCCTCAGGGCCCTGCTCACCTCCCCCTCCATCGCCTGGAGGAAGAACACACCCAGGAGGGACCGTGTCAACGCTCACCCTCCAACAGCTCCTGTTCTATAACAGCTCCACTGGCTCACACACAGCTGCTCATGAACCGATCACCTCATACGTTCCTGCAATTGTTCCTGACTGGTGATTCACCCACTAATGATTCATCTCAAGTAATATTCTTAACGTATTGAAACCTCCCTGTCTAGACTAAACCAAGGTCCCCTCCTAGAAGACAGCATGTGGCTGGTGGAAGGCAGCTGCTACCTCTGACAGTTCAGGGAATTCAGGTTTCTCCTCCAGGGGTGTGAGCTCCTCCTGGACTGGAGCCAGAGGAACCTCCTTCTCCAGGGGGACCCGGACCTGGAGCACCACATCCCCACGGCCCAGGTGGCTCTCCTCAGTCAGCCGCTGGGGAGCAGAGAGGACGGATGGGCCAGTGAGACCTTCTCAATGTCATCGTATGCATCTCTGTATACTTCCTCACTCCTTTAGCTGGGGCTTCTCTCACATGGAAGCAGTATCTCACAGCATGTGCTTTGTTATGCTTGGCTCAGACTCACCTGTCTTAACAGCTGGGCAGCGAGAGCTTCCTGTTCTTCGATCTGTCTCCGCCTCTCTCGAGCACGGGAGTCGTACATGCTGGTCCTGCGACAAGCATAGGGTCAGGGTCACAGCTACACCAACTCACTGTTGGAGCCATACATCTGCACCTCTTCACGCCAATCACCTATTCATAGTAACTGAAACAGATGCACTCGGTTGAAATGTGGGGGCAAACTTACAGTTCCTTGATCCATAGTTCAGCCTGGAAACAGGGTACGCTGTGGGGACGGCAAATCAGGGTTAGTTAGCTGGGAAATATGGGCGAGCCAGACATCCCTACTGACACACAGTTAAGACACATAAAGGGGGTTACCTTGAAGATTCTGTCTTTTTGCCTTTCTGTTCTTTCACAATTATTACAGAGTCTCTATCATGGGCTGCAAGGCAAGGGCAAATGACTTAAGATTAGTTGGGTTTATTTATTTAAAATTCAGGGTTTTTTGTTACCCAATGAAAACAAAGTAAGGACTGCATTCCACAACATACTGGCGACCCCTATGGGTGTGACCTCACCTGACGACTGAGTGTCCTGAGAGGTGGTGTCCTGCAGGGCGGCTGGGGAGGGGACAGACTGGACGGGGGCTGATCCTCTGGGGCTAAGCTCAGAGTCTGGGGCCCAGGCCTGGTTCCCGGGCCCCCCACTGAAGGAGCCCTCCCCAGGGCTGGGGAGGTTGTTGTAGCCCTGGCTGGAGCCGGGCCTGGGGCTGGGGGGTCCGCTGGGCCCCTCGGAGGCCTCGCCCAGTCCTGAGCCGGTGGGAGAGAACTGCAGCAGCCTGCGGCTGGAGCTTAAGAAGCTGCTGCTGCAGATGGGAGTCGTCAGGAGGAGAGGTAGTGAGACAAGGGAAGGTAGGGCAGCACAGTGCTTCTAACTGTCTGAGCGTGTCGAGGGGAGGAGGAGGAAACCACCCTGGTACTCACAAGTCTCGGTGTGAATGAACCATCCCATGGGAGCTGCCGTGGAGCAGAGAAGACTGCCCACCTGTGACCATGGTGATCAGCTGTTTGTACACCTCTTTCTCCTCCTCCCGGACAGACTGGAGGGGAAGACGGAGAGAGAACACAAAACACCATCCATTAAGCTCCTGCATTGAGTACAAGCAGGGCGCCGATCACTGGATCGACATTCTCAAGCAGCATTCAGAGAGATACTTGACGACACAACTAATAGTTTTGTAACGTGCTGTAAGGGGCCCAGTGAGGCCGCAACAGTTGGTGATGACCCCTGACCTCCAGAGCAGTGCAGCGGGCCCTGGTGCCCTGCAGGCGGCTGAAGGAGCTGCTGTGGGAGGGACTCTGCACCACCCTAATGGGGAAGGTCTTCTCATACATGCTGGTTAAGGAGCTGCTGCTGCTTGCTGACACCACCCCTGGTGCAGTGTCCAGACTGTGGAGACAAGAGAGACAGGGGGGGGCTAGCGTTTGACACGGTGGGAACACTTCACCATCTACAGAGCCACTACAGCGTCTGCCACTACACGCTACCAGGAACTGAAAAGACGGACGGAAAAGTGCAGCCACCCTCAAATTCCCTCGCAAACATGACGGTGCATTTTAGAAATGGTGGACATGCCTCGTCAGTCCAAGTGGTCGTAAGTTGAGGGGCCTGCCCAGTCGTGGAGGAGGGCAGGCTGCTTTGGGGGTAGAGGAGGGTGGCACACTGACGGGGTGTCCGTTGGTTTTGGGAGCCTCACGATGGGCCAGGCCCATGCACACTTGCCGTCTGCACACTTTTGAACCCATGAAGGACCTCTCGATACGGAACGACTCTGCAGACAGAAACAAGAGTACAAACATTGTTAATATCCATAGTTATGTTGCTGTGATTGCCAGGCAACGGTAGGAATGTTTTCATGCGCATTCTTGCCTGATTTGGAGGTTTTCCATTCCAGAGTTGTTGCGGGAGCAGCAAATGTCCTATCCATAGAAGCAGTGTTCCTCTCAAGACCCTGCAAAACAAGACCAAATATTACTCAATAAAAAAAGGAATGCCTACTAAAATGAGAGTGGAGCGTCTACACGTGGGTGAAGCATCACACACACCTCACTTTGTGACCAGGCAGATGATGAAGCTGAGCTGGATGTGGAGGGTCCTGATTGGTACTGTGGAGGGGGCCCTGGGGAGGCTGGCAGGATGGTTTTCAAGGTGGGGCTCACACTGTTCTTGACCCAGGAGGCCACACTGGTGCTGTGGTTCTTCATCCCCTCGGCTGCGGTCTTGACTGAGTCCATGAGGTCTCCTGGGATGATGTCAGGACATTTCAGTTCCGTAGAGAAGTCCGACAGCTTCAAGTATCAAGATGTCAGATGGAAGGAAGTTTGCTGCTTACCCATACGAGACTTCTTCACGGCCATGCCATCTTGGTCAAGTGCATCTCCGTCCCCCAAACTTTGAATGAGAAAAAGTTTGTGAAATTGGATAACTGAAAAATGACGTTCCAAACCCGTCCCCCTTTTCTGTATGGGCTTCTGCAAACCCAGGCGTAAGTAAACCTGCAGAGTCAGCGCGTTTGCACGGGCAACTTGGCGTTCCACGTGCCAATGTCCTTAACAAAAATCTAGAAAACTGACAGTGTTTACCTATTTTAAAGAAAACGCTAAAGCCAGCTGGCATAACATACCAGTCATTTGATCTTTTTCTCCTATTTGGACCACCCGGTAGTACTCCATGTGTATCTGGCTGCTCCGCATCTGGCGCTCCGTTGCGAAGGTTACCAAAGCCTGTTCCTATCCATGCGTAAATCTTATTGAACATGTTTGGAGAAGTTCAGAACCTTCCAGTCGCCGAAAAATAAATGGCTACTTTGGATACTTCCAAACCACCTCCTAACGGAGCCAAAACACGTTAAGACACTACACGTCATTCGCCTGTGGTAGGTTAACTGTGGCTTATTCGCTTGCTAGCTAACACTGCTAGCTAGCGAACTACCATCATGTTAGATACTCTACCTTCTTCAAAATGAACTAGCTAGCGTTAGCTAGCTAGCTATCTTACTTAGCAAGCTAGCTAGCGAACCGTTGTATTGAGATATTTACAGTGTTGTAATTTCCACTTGAGTAGTTAACTATCAAAGCTACATTCGAAAACACCGACTACAGTTTTAAATGACTCCAGAAATAGAATAACGGCGCAGGAGTTGACTTTAAACTGAAAAGACAGTGGAATAACTCGCTAAAAGATAACCTCTCCCGCTTCTTCCTTATTCAAAACCACAACATGGCCGATGTGGACGTTCCACTATGAGACATTGTCATTGGTTTAGCAATTGAGTGCTCTAATAAGCGAATGGTTCACTGTGTGCAGAGGAAACCTTAGTCACGTGAGACAGGCCTAACTGGCTTATACTATGCAACAGTTTTCACAAATATAAAAATGTAAAAAGTCCATTTTCTATATGGGCTATAGCTGATGCAAAAAATAATTCTAGTTGTTTATTTCAACTAGCAATGAGAAGAATTTCTCACTTCACATTATTGAGAGAAAATGTACTGAAAACTGAGCAACTCCCCCCCCTTAAATTAAATGATCATACAATGAATACAACATTTTGAAATGTGTACTATTTTAAAAATATGTATTATGAAACATAAAATCAGTACAGGAGGCTTAATTCCCATTCCTCTTTAATATATTAATACAAATACATTTTAATGTACAGCAAATTAAATCAGATCTTAACAACATTATATTACACAGTGCATTTGGCCAAAAGCTGCATATTTACACAAAAGTTACACACATAGCATAGCAATATAACAGTATTCCAAGGCCACAATCCAGCCAGACCAGAGAAAAATAACTTTAAATTAAAATGCATCTGTCATTTATCCTCTGAAATGTGAGACAGACTTCTCTCACACTTAAGCCAATTACTGCATCATGCTGCCAATAAGTAAAAATAGCAATGTATGCTAGGAACAAGTCATTGGCATTACACAACATCAATGAATAAATTAGAAACCTCAGGGTTAAACTTTGTTGAAATGAAATGCTAGCACTGAGGTCCAGACAATAGTATTACTACAAATAAAAGCAAGGTGGATGAATCGAGCAAATACCTTAACCTCTAGTTTATTGCAAATCTGTTGAGGCAGCTAAGCTTTCCTGCCTGTAATCCTTAGGGGATAAATCAAAACATCAGTCCTGAATCACCACATATTTCACATATTCACATATATTCTTAGAGCTAAGAAACCTCTACACATGATCTCATCATTCACTGAAATAATGTTCTACTCACTGATCTAACAAGAGTATTATGCTAACAAGATGGCATCGTTACAGTGATTCATGCATTTATTAATCGATAAGTGTCAAATCCTGCTAGGAACAACCATGGAGAGACACATGGCTTCATTAACCATCTGCCCTGGGTGGTGCATAAAAAGTAGGGCAGTGAAGTGGGGTAAAGAACCGTTTACAACTGTAGTCAAGACAACCGCACACCTGGGAAACCTGTCAATGTCATGCCAAAGAAAGAAGGATGAGCAGTTGCAGACATTATGGGAAGTTACGTGAGATGTTTATTCATTTGAGGAAAAAAAAAAGTTGTGATGTGTTCCAACTCATCTCAGGTTTAATCCCTCTGGGTTCCAAACAGTTGGAGAAAGAAGGAGAAGATGTAGATGATATCTAGATAGATGTTAAGGGTGGCAAAGACATATTCCTCTGGACTGATGGTGTAGCGCTTGTTTCCCATCAACATCTGAGTGTCGAAAGCCAAAAACTGCAAAGGAAGAGACAGAGGATGTTAGTGCTTCTCAAGACGCTGCTGTCCTGACACACACATGTGTTGGTGTCTGTTGCACACGTACCATGGTAAACAGTAAGGCTCCCAAAGCAGCATAGACAGCATGAGCCCAGGGAACCTGCATTACAGAAAGACAATGTTCATTTGCCATTAGGTTTAAACTTATTTTACATGAAAATGTTGCTTCCAATAAGTAAAAAAGAAAGAAATGGGTACATTTGAGTATGGGTAGATGCACTTACATAGCCCATGGGTAACACCACAGACAGGACTATTCCAGAGATGAACATGACCATGCAGAAGACAAACAGTACGCCTTGGCAGGAGGTCACGTCAAACTGTGTCATTGGGAGATCAGGAAGACACCAAGCAGGAGACAAGGAGACCAGGCAATATGTTAGCCCTCCTTAGACTGCAAGGATGAAGTCTACAGGATTCTGCAAAGTATTGAGGTGACTACTTCATGTGTTTTGATACGTCTTACCTTGGTTTGAAAGCTGAAAATGGTGACCGTCAAACACACCAGAGAGGTGATCCCGAGGCACATCACCACAGACTTGGTATTGTAGAAGCTACAGAGAGAGAAAAGGGCTGTACTGAGTGCATTTCAGCAGTCAAAACTGCTTAACCCTTAAGGTATCTGACTAATGAAGACAAATAGTTCATACGTGAAGGCAAACTTGCTGGCCGTACTGAGTTTGACAGAGGATGCATGCAGAACATAGAAGACACAGTGACTGGGAACACACACACTGTCATCCAGACATACAGGCAACAGAGAACCATACCTGGATAACATCCCTGTCATATAGGCGAGGGCAAGGGTCTGCAACAAGAAATATTGTAGTACATAGATATTATTACTGCTACCTTAATTTGGGGAATATAAGTATTCTGTTGATGTCTTACTATTATATTCATTTGATTCACAATTACACGTACACACATAATGAGAAAAAACATCATTGGATACCCACAAAGATAGCGAGGAGGATGAGATTCCAAGGAAATTTCCTCCTGTAAAAGATGGTGGGTCAGATTACTATTCTGAAAGGTCCACTGTTAACATAACTCATGTTAAATTATTTCTCAGTCATGGACTCACCTCGGTGCAGAACAGCATGATAGAGTCAGATATGTAACAAAGAACACAGCGCTGTGGAAAAGACAGCATGCTTTTAGGGAATTCTCATCAAGTTAAAAAAATCAAAACGTTCATTTTTAAGGCCAATATTTAAGACGATAACTTGAACCAAGAAAGTGGTTCTACTTACTAAGATGCCCAGTACCACCCTGGGTTGGACTGCACATAGGTCTTAACTGGGTCACTATAGAAAGCAGAGACTAGTCAGTAACTGTTAGATACTAAGCAAATAACTAACTGTGAGAATTAGTTTAATGTATTTTATTGACTAAATATGTGCACAAAAATATCTGTTTATTGCACAATTAATCCTGGAGAAATTACAATGGAGAATATTATGTAAATATAGTGGGGCTGAGGGAAAAGTAAGGACACTGACCAGAAAGTGAAGAGGGACACTATAGCCAGAGTCACAAGAAGTTGGATCAACAAAATGGAGTACACCTAAAGAAAGACACACCATGTAACCATTCCTGCATAAACTCTGGCAAGGACACGTGTACAATACAGGATGAGTCAGAATCTTGTGTTTACTGAAAGGCCAAGAATGCTGTTCACTCAAAGAAACCTTGTCTTGACCACAGCATTTCGGAAGATTTCATGAAAAGTAGCTACCTTTCTGATGAAGACACGCCTGATGTTTCTGTCATCCCATCTGAATTCCGTGAGCATCTCTGCATCGCCACTGTAGCAGGGGCTGGTACCTGCCAGACACACACACACATACACACACACACAAACACACACACACACACAGGTAATTTTCTCCAGGTTAATTAGAGTTTCTCTGTAATCATCTGAACTCTGCCAGATGAGTCATTAAAAGTAAGTTGAGAGAAGTTTAACTGTGTCTGACCTGTTGTGGCCTCCTGATAGGAGGGAGGGTCTGGGGGCATCACCATCCCGCTGGGAGCCCCAAACGAATCCTTGTTTCCCCCACCAGCAGCTTCATTTTCCTTGTTAGCTAGGGACAGCTAAAGGGAACAGAAACAAGGGAGATTACAGGCAACCAGATCAATAGATGCTGTCTAAACACTAGCCATCCATAGACTAAGGCCTGTAATCTTCCCTTCCACAGAGGATTATAAGGATTCTAACGTCCTCTTTGAGTCATGTCAACTTTAATCAAAACTTTTAGAGGGAATATTCAGACTATATTAGATGTTTTTGTTATTGGTTCAGCATGCTTCTCTGCTGGCCCACTGCTTGTGTCTGATCGTTGCTGTGGCTGGGCTCCAGACACCTCATTGGCTGTTTCAGAGTGAATGAGGTGTTACGCAACCCTGCTGCTGTTGGAACATCTGGTCCGTCTTGCCCTGAGCTCTTCTGTATACACTCCTCTCCTTTCTCATCCTCCACATCTAACCACAAATAACACTACAGTGCTAATTAGCTCATAGATCAAGTCACAGTAGCATTTTAGGAGGGGGTCCAGGACTACCTGAGACTGTGTAAGGAAAGAGAGAAACAACTGGATTTATTGGAACTTATTTTGTCATGAACATAAGTACCTTATCTGATGGCTAAAGCTATGTCTGACCATTTAGAATCCTATAGTGTTTGGATCCACTGTGGTCCGTCCTTTAAGATAATGTTGAGGGAAGGGGATTCAACAGAAGTAAATACTAGACGATACGGCATCCTGTCACTATTTGCCCCTACATCAAACTGAATGGTCGAGCATCTAGAATCATTGTTTCCAAATCATTCACACTGGATGCTGTTCCAGTACTTGTTTTATTATGTAGGCTAGTGTAATTATAACCAAGCATTCTTTTTGCCAAACAAAAAGATCAATTGCACAAGAGTGACACATCATCAATGTTGAATTAGACACTACGTCAGTGCCCAGGGAAATGTCAGGTCTGTCTCAAAAGGAGAGTAACCTTATTTGGCATGTGGGGGATACGGGTCTGAAGTGATGTAGACCTCTTATGTTACCAGTCAAATTAAACTGCATTATGCGTCAAAATGCATTTTCCCAATGAGTCCACACACTCATGACAGTCTTTGGGTTGCTATTCATGCTGAGCAGTGCCATAGAACAGCCAGATTGACGGACCCAATATATTCAACGTATGATTACATAAAGAAAATGATAGTAACAATTAATAATAGAATAACAGCAAAATATAGTCTAAAAAACATGATGTAAAGATGCCTTTCTTACCTTTCCCTGTGTCATGATGCCTCTGTGTGGTGTCTGTTGTCAGGCGGCTACTGTGTTTACGTCTGGACCAGTCAATGAAAGCTTTGGTGTTGCCTGTCTGGATGGTCCACTTCTTGCACAGTCACTTGATAAGAGAATGACTGCTGAGGATATAGCCTGGGAGCACAGCCTTGTCTGTCTGACGCTGGGACTACTAACCCCCCCCCTCTGATGGTGATGCAGTGGATCGACCCAAAACAACGCAGTTACAGAACGGTAGACACCAATCCCTCCCCTCGATTAAACAGACGTTCTAGCAACATCCAGGCGATATAGTCTTGTAGAGGGAAGCTTGGACCGTACCAATATGTTATGGGAAAAAGGGGAGCACAATCGTATGAGACAAGCGTCACACTGTGAGGCAGTGAGAAAAGACTAGAGGGATCTGGAATTCTAGGTCTGCAGTACAAGCAAGTGGGGGGGCTGCAAGTAGTAAGTATTCTGGAATGTTCAAGAGATGGATTGTGGGGGACAAGCATTTTAGAATGTTCAAGTTATCCAAAGCAAAGTGGTCAGTCACATTTTTCTCCCAAAAGGTACAAACGAAATAGAAATTTGAGATGCCTCAGGCTTAACAACCAGTAATCCATGCAAAACACTATTCCTTAGTAAAAACAAAAACATTTCACACATATTCCTTATAACCTTTAGCAGATGACATTGATAACTATGTGAGCAGAAATAAAAGCAACAACTATGTTCAACTTGTTTGTAATAAAAGATGATTTATTAGTTATGTACAATGTACAAGCCCCATAACAATGGAGTGATTATTTTAGTTATTCAACAGACTGAGATTCATATATTGGCCCACAAAACATCAATAGCCCTTTCCTTTTCCATGCTTATAATGCCTATAGCTCATGTGTTCCATGTTTCCATCTTATTAGAAGTAACCAAATAAGCATTTGCATTTATGTAATAACTTTTGTGTGACACAGGAGCATGTCTTTATCCTGTGTTCTAGTTACATACCAGACCACGCAGTTGATAAACGTGAGACCCACTGTGTGCATCACTGTCACCACCTAGTGGAGGAGCCAAGTACTGCTTGGGAAGTGCGCAGAAATAATCTGCGATGACGCAGGTCACCGGAAAGGATTTGGCGTTTTATGTAATTATAATAACACAAACAGCAGAAAAGGATAGCGAGTGACAAGATACTCTTACACACATTGCCCTCACACCAACGCCCCCCCCCGCCCCATCACAAATAGGAAAAAATAATGACTGTTGTCATTTTCCCCCATTCATGCAGAAAATAAACCCAGTCAAGTCAGTAACTATATTCCTCCTGCTCTGCGTCTTCATATCTCTCCCTCTCCCTTGGCTCCCTCCAGCCTCAACTCAGTGTCGTTTCTGCCCAGGGTAAAGAGACTGACCACTGCCAGCAGAGCCCCCAGCATCATGGCAGCGCAACCCCCAAACATGTGCCTGGTCCCACTGCCCTCCTCCCCACCCCCAGTCCCCGACACCTCCCCGTGGAGGGCCAGCAGCCCCAGACAGGCCAGCAGGTGGAGGGGCAGCCGGAACCAGGCCAACACGCCCGCCCGCTTTTCCTCAGGGATCACCCTGCCCTGGAGAAAGCTGACTGAAGGGAAGTAGAGGCCACAGGCCAGTTCCAGAAGCAGGAAGGCCAGCAGAGACTCGTGGGGCCGGGGCTGCCCCGGGGCGGTGGAGAAGATTAGCATGAAGAAGGAGAAAAAGGCCAGCAGCACGGCCAGGCAGAGTAGGTGTCCGGGCTGGAGCCGATAGCGGGTGGAGGTAGCCAGGCGATACAGCAGGGAGCCTGCCATGCTGGCAGCCATGAGGCAAGAGAAGACTATGCCCAGCGGGGGGCCGTGAGGGTCGAGCACAGGGGTCCACAGGAACACGAAGATGTAGAGGACACTTTCAAACAGAGCCTGGACGGCCCCCAGGACCATCACTCTCCTGTCAGACAGCAGGCAGCGGAGCCCCTCCAGGCAGCTTTTCCAGAAGCGAGCTCTGGCAGACAGTCGAGCCTGAGATGTGTTAGGAGGACCCAGAAGACGGGTGTGTTTCTCCCCTTCCAGCTCTCCCTCTCGCTCCTCTTGGCCCCAATCGGTTAGTACCACCCAGCCACACGCAGCCAGAAAGGGGACAGCCAGGAGGAAGGGGGCCACGGGCCCCAGGTGAAGCCACTCGGCTAGCAGATTAGCCACCAGACCAGCGGCGACAGCCAACCCATGGTTCCAGTTAGCCGCCTTAGCGAAAGTGCTGGGTATCCACTCCTTGGGAAAGTCATGGGCTTCCACATGCCTGTGCACGTACCAGGCCTCGAACGTGGTGGAGAGCAGGGAGGTGGACAAGCCTCCCAGGACACGGCCAATGATCAAAACAAAGTAGTCCCTTGAGAGTTTGGTGAGGCAGCAGGCAGAGTATGCTACACAGAAGAGCAGGCAGGTCTGCCTTCGACCCAGCGCCTGTTGCAGCCAGCCAGCAACAGGAGCAAACAGCACACATGATGCCAGACCACACACATACAAAATGGCTATCTGGGACTCCAGGAAGCTGTAATGGCGGTATAGTTTATACAGGTAGGGGCCTTGGAGCCAGTCTGCCCATAGAGCCAATAGATAGCCTCGTAGGAAGAGCGCCTGGAAGCGTCGGAAAACTGGGTTGGCGACAGCGGTGGGCGCAGGTTGGGGAGGAGTAACGCGACGCGCAGTGAACTCCAAGCAGACGCAAACTGCCAGCAGCAGTACTATGGCCAGGTACGCTGTCATCAACATGATGGTATATGCACTTTACTTTCCTGCCGTTCAGAATTTCTTAAGTCTTGTCCTGAGAGGATAAGTCAAAAGCTGTGAAGAAAGATAACGCGTTACCAACAGCTTCCCAATAGTAAACATAGTTGTACAGCCAATTAGATAATCTACACTTGTCATGATTCGGCATTTGATTCACAGTCCTGTTTAAAAAATGCCACGTTATCAGTGAGTGACTGATGTGTATGCTAGCTAGGTAGGACGCGAGACTTGGCCTAGGTCTAGGATGACAGGCAGAGGTTCATAAACACCTGTCCGATAGTAGATAATTTACCCTGGCGTTGTCACTGTCTAGTTAGATTTCTCATTAATCACCGATGGTTAATCTGAATTGCATACACCTACAATTACACAACGGTATACACAGAGTATTTAAAGCTATGCCAACCTGAGCTAGCAAAGCTGCTAGCTACTGTGCTGGACGGGCATGATGAGTACTGCTAGCTAGCTAGAGCTATTTTATATATTTTTGAACTATCCGGACAATATAATTTTCACAAAGTTGCACTCCTTACCTTGATGTTTGATACCGTCTCCATGCCACTTAATAAAATAATTTAATGGCTGTAATAAGCAATGAAGTTCACTATCTTGCACAAGAGAGGTTGATTGCTTGCCACTAGGTAGCTAACTCATGATAGAAACAACATCATCCAAGTTACTTCCGTCTTATGAAACAATACACGGGTTAGACGCACAGTGGCAGTCTTACCCTTCCTATCGCAGCATAGCTTCTAATCACACAGGATGTTTGGTCAGCGCCTTTAGTTTAGGTGGTTTTATTGCACCGTGAACTGTGCAATACGAAACCGAATGCCAGTAAAATCATTCACATGTGAAAAACAGATAAAAGCTTTAACTGCAATAACAATTAGTCAATTCGGACATTTTTGGTTCATGTGCTCATACACTTTTAGGCTACTAGTTACATTTAATTTCTTTTTTTAAATCACACCTTTTCTGGCGAAGTCAATTCCTTAATCCCTACATTAGTGATATGAATATCCATCACGTTCTTGTCAGTTGAAACAACGGAAGTGTGCAACCAAAGAAGAGACACAAGCAACAAAGAACAATAATTTCATTTTATATCGTTTCTATGGAAGGAAGAGAGAAACATTTACAAAATGTACAAGAACACATGCTCAATCAACCATAATCAAACTAGCACTGAGAGGATCTGTACTGGTACAAGAAGATCCCTCGCCCAGAAATATATAACGCTTGCGTTTGTATGACAAACGTTTGGGGGGAGACAGGGTGCAGGAGAGGTGGGGGGTGGGAGACAGGGTGCAGGAGAGGTTGGGGGTGGGAGACAGGGTGCAGGAGAAGTGGCTGTGCTGGTGACATTTGTACGCTGGTTTGTTGCATCGTCTCACACCAGGACAAGTTCTTCAGTTGATTCAGACATCACAACAAGACTATTATGCACAATCTGTCATGTCCTCTGAGAGTCCTGTTCTATGTTCTCTTGTGCACATCTCACAGTTTCTTTGCACACTATCCCCAGCCAACAGAAAATAAGACATTCCTCTAGACTGATTCTCCCCTCCCAATCCACCACATCTCAATCGGGGTGGTAAAATAGACACATTGGATCAACAATACGTATTTCCCAGTCACATAGATCAACAAATTGATTTTTCAATCCAACATGCATTCACACCATTTCCACCAGTCCTGCTGTGATTCCAGACAATATTAAGATATAAACTACAGAATTAACCTTTTAAATTAAAGTCTGATGAATGCATATGAGCTACAGTATTTAAAATCCATGTGTGAAATATGCTGTACTTTCTTTGGAAGTCATTCATCTTATTAAAACAGTAAAAGTTTGAATTGCTATAAACAAAATCATTTATTCAAATACTAGTTTAGATGGTGTGTTTGGTTAGTGAATGGCATCGAATGCTACTGGTTATGCTATGAAGTTATCTATGCATTATGTACATGGTCCCTTTATCTTATGCACAAATGGACACACTTTCATTCATCACATATGGTCCCTTTTTCCTGTTTTAATCTGCACGATCCATTTGTATGAATGGAAGCAAGCGGGGATAACAGGAATTGTGAAGGAGGAGCTAAACTGAAGTGAAATGGCTTTTGGGTTTCACCAAACTGGAAATACTAGGAAGTGAACAAACAAACTGTCCAGAAAACGTTCATCCTAACATGTACACACTTCTAACCACCCTTCCCCAAGACATCTTGAGGTGTTTGTTGTGTAAATATACAAGCTTATACCTGTGTGTTAAAAGTGAACCATTTTTTGAGCGAATGAAGAGGAAAGAAAAAAAAGTCTGTTTGTTATTCTCCTTTTACAAACATTAGCTTCTTGATAAAATGTCCATCTATTTTGCACAATTAGCTCCTCAATGTCCAAGGAAGTCCTGCCCCTGGAAAAGAGTTTCAGTTTTTTGGATGTGTTGGCATATGTTCAGGGGTCGATGCGGAAGGCCAGCAGCTTGTCTGAGTGCTGGCAGTTGAGGGTGCGCAGGTCAGGCAGACGCAGGAGCAGCTTGGGGAAGAGGGAGGCGTCGTCGGGGCGTCGTCGGGTGATGAGGGAGCGCAGGGCGCGGATCAGGCCCTCCTGCAGGTGCTCCAGGGCCCTGACGTCAGCGATCCCGGAGCAGTCTGAGGAGGAGAGGGAGCCAGAGTCAGCTTTGAGCAGAACTAAACAAAGAGCAACACCTGGGGGTTTTAATGACGTTTCTGTATTTTTCCTTTCAGGCCATTTCTGTATTTTTCCTTCTGAATCAATGACACTCTACATGAACAATTTTCTTTTCATTCTACTTGTCTAGCGGCTCACTGTGATACCTCCGCTCACTAGATTTCTCACCTGCAGAGACTAGCACCACTGCCATGAAGAGAGCCATCTCATCAGGCTCCAGGCCTAGAGAGCCTAGCTTCTCGCTGAACTCAAACATGGCATCCAGCAAGGAGTTCATGCCCAGCGCCCGGAGGGAGGCCAGGGGGTACGTCTGCCCGTTCAGGAAGGTGACCGTGCGCTCCTGGGCGTTGAATAGCGTGCAGAACCTCACCATCAGCACCTAGCAGGGAAAGGGAGGGCGTGGACAAAGGTTATGGAATTGCAAACGGATTCATTTCTGATGTACATTTAACGATATTAGTTCTGTATGGCCAATTTTAACATGGTAAACAGGGGACACATACCTGGAAGGTGCCAGATTTGAGCAGCATGACCTGGTCATGTTGGCTGAGCTCCTGAAACCCTGGGATCCCCTTGGCAAACTCCACCACCTCCTTGACTGCCGGGGTGAAGCACTGGGAGAAGGACTCCCACACCTGCTGGCTGGACCGGTCTGCCCCGGACACAGGACACGCGTTCAGGGGACAGGCCTGAGGAAGGAGGAGGGACAAACAGAGAGAATGTATTAGAATCATGTACTGCAGAAATGTAAGTAAGTAATGTATGTAAAAAACTATTACAACTGCTTCACAACTCTCAGGTTACTTACCAGCACTTTGGCGCCTGGAGCTAGTTTCCACGGACAGGAAGGCTGATTCTGGGTGACTCCAGAAGCAGAGAAACTGTTGAAATTGACAGAGCTGCCCTGTTGAGCCACACCTGCGTTTGACTGACTGTGATTCTGATTGGACGAATTGGGGTAACTATAGCGACTATTGTCAATTGTGACGAACGTATGGGGGTTGTCATTGGAGGTGACCGGGCAACGAGAGGCAGGGCAGGACTGGTACACCTGCGTGGGGCTAGGGTGGGACTGGGGTGACACGTGAGCATAGCTGGCCTCCTGAGGGGCGGAGTTACTCGGGAAGGCTGATGGGTTGTTGTTGTTGTTGTTGATGTTGGTCCTCTTGGCTGCTTGTTGTTGGCCCTTACTGCTAATGAAGATGTCGTGGTAGGCTCTGGAGAGGGTCTCTTTGGAGTGGCTCTCACCAGGGCTGGGCAGAGTCTCCATCACAGGAGAGGAATCCACATCCATGGTGGAGGACTCGTTCAGGCTGTTCATATAGCTCTGCATCTCATCCAACAGTCTCTGCTTCTCCCTCTTGGGGATTCGCCCAAAGCGCACAGCTAGAAACAACACAATAAGACTGGTGTTATTTAAGCAGAGATAAAAACTGAAGTGAACACATTCACACTGTTTATGATTTAGACAGATAAGTGTAATTTCATGACACAGTGCCTAGAGCGCTAATAAAGTAATGGATGTACTGTATATTACTACATGAATACGGTGTAAAAGAAATTGACAGCTTCAATTTTGTAAAGTGAACAGGCTGTAGTCACGTTTTAGTTCAGATATTAATGAAATGCAAATAGCATTGCGCTCTGTAAGTAGACCCCTACGTACTTACTCAAGACCTCCACCCCCATCCCTCCATCTCCCTTCCACCCACATCCCCAAGAGCATTCATCAGCTGGAAAGGATATTTTTAGATCCCCCCCCCCCCCCCCCCCACCCCGCTCTCTCACACTCAATGTGTCTTTCTCTCCCTCCTGGCCTGTAAGTAGGGCAGTGGAGCAACGTGAGTGAGATGCAACTACCACTGCAATGAGGGAGAGAGGAAAGGAGGGAAAAAGAGAGAGAGGGAGGTGAAGTTTCTGCTCACAAGAGAGCTTGCCGATAAGCAGAAGCGAGAGAGGGAAGAGTGAAAGGAAGGGTAAGGTGCTGGGGGAGTTTGCTGGGAAGGTTTGTTTTCAATCACAGAATTATTCTGAAGGTTACTTACAGAAACAACATTTGTTTTTGTTTTTTATATTAGAACTAAGCATGCATGTAGGGTTTCCTGATCAATCAACAGGAAACACATTTGAGTGTTTATTTGATCGATTATTTAGGATATCTAAAGCAGTAGTTTACTAATACACACATTTATTTTGGTCTTCTCTGTGGCATTATGCAAATCACTATCCCTGTATGGTATCTCATAGATATGTCATTCCCCACTGACTTTTGTCAAATTCAAGAGCATGTAAATGTTTTTTTAAATTTTATTTTATCTTTCGACTTTTGGTGGGTTTCATGCTTTTATCAAGAGTTTTTGAATGTGAAGTGTAGCTTCAAGACGCAGTGATTACAGGATGTAAAGTATGCCACCATGCCAATGTGACTGATGTTGCCTGTTGCAGAAGCACTTTCACACAGCAGCAGCCCCTTTGGTAATCAGGGCGTACTCCTTACAAGCGGTTTTCCTGTTTTCGCAATGCGTGGAATGGAGGTAAAGGGGTTTCTAGGTTGTGGTTTGGAAAGGGGTTGATTTGATTTGCCTTCTTTCAAAATCTCGTTGCCATTCTCTTTGTAGCCCATGTCATCGGGTGGCTCCTACACTTCTGAACTACTGCAGCAGTGTTGACCCGTGTGCTGGAATCCCCCCTGTTGCTCTCTCTTTATCTCTCTCTCTCTCTCTCTCTCTCTCTCTCTCTTTCTTAAGGTCTCACTCACACATTGAGTAGGCAAGGCTGGCGGCACCAAAGGCTTTAGATCAGTGGAAACAGTACAAAGAGGAAAGAGACAAACTATTCCAACTAGGTCAGCATGAGTGTGGATGCTATAGGCCCAATTTTGCTTTGTTTTTCTAGGTCAACCCAATTGTGTATCTTCATCGCCAGCGATAGGTAATTAATCAACATTCAACGTGCACAACTAAATGTGGACGACTTGAGCAACGCAACCGACAAATCGTGTGATGGAGGGAGAGCAGTTTTTTTTCTCCACATCTCAGGCTTAATTGCCAGCTAGCTCTCATTAATTGCTGAGAGATGGTATAAGGGCATATACAAGGTAATCAAGCTGTCCCTGTTCCAATTTCCCAAAATAATTTCTGTGTTTGCTGCGGTTTTTCAGATGACAGATCGCTTCAGGGACTTCAGGACTCCTATTCTCATAAATCACTGTCTGAGAGGGAAATGGGGAGGGGGGGAGCCCAGGGAACATGGAGTACACTGACGGGGGGGGGGGGGGGGGCAAGAACACAGTGGAGATAAAAGAGAACAGGAGGATGCTGTAAAGGACAAGAGAAAGGCAGATGCTGAAACTTGGAGAGTGAAGGATGCAGGCCAACGAGCAGAGAGTACTGTTTGTCGACGAGCCCTTTCTTATAAAGGGGCCGTGACACTTGCTTAAAGGACACGACTGCTGCACTGCGCAAGACACTAATGACTGAGGTCCAACTGGCACGGTGACCTACAAAGGTGCTCTGCACCATGCCCTCAATGTCCCAGACACAGCTCCTCATTCACTCAATATCCCCGCTAACTTGAGGACTGTCCCGGAACGCTTCCAGGTGACATATTGCCACGTTAACCGTAAGCCGTCCAATTGACAGCGGTAGCGAAGCCTCACCATCTCGAGACATGCCGACCGAGAGGCACTTCTTGAAGCGACAGTGCTGGCATCGGTTGCGGTTCATGCGCATGATGAGGCAGTTCTCGTTCTTCACGCACATCTTGTAGTTGATGTTCTGCTGGATGCTGCGACGGAAGAAACCCTGCAGCACAGAGGACAAGGGGGTCATGGTCAGACCGGCCCACACGCTCATCCCTTCTGGGAAACATGGAAAATGGGGCACTTCTTCCAAAGATATTTTGGGCGGTCGTCAAGGGCCTTCCTTACCTTGCAGCCTTCGCAAGCGTGAACTCCATAGTGGAACCCTGAGGCGATGTCTCCACACACTTTACACAGCAGCACCATTCCACCGGTCTCTGCAAAGTGAAAGTCAAAGTCAGACAGGCAAAGACTTGACATGCTCAGAAGGGAAAGCCAAGGACTGGTCTAAACATGTGATAGGTAGGAATTTTCCAGTATATCATTTGAATAATAATGGGGTCAACTTGACTTGTGTTCTCTTATGAGACTAGCCAGATGGTTATCATTTATTGGGTAAAGTAAATCTAGAATTCTCAAAGGTAGTAAAGACAGTTCAAGTCTTTGGCTTGGTTCTTATAGGAGCTGGTATGGAACTCACTGGTGAAGGTTCCTGTAAAGCTGCATGGTCTTTTCCCAGCAATGGGGTGCTGGTAAACGTGTTGGATCGGGGCGGCTGAGGGAGCGTTATAAGCCTCAGGGAACTGAAACACCAGTTTGGAGGAGGATGTGGTGCCCACACGGCTCTTCAGCGCACCGATCTCCGTGAAGGTGACCTCCTCCGGGGACGAGGGCTGGGAGTGAGAGGAGGGGGACTGTGTCTGGTACCCGCTGGAGGGACTGCCAGGGCTGGGGCTGGCACTGCCAGGGCTGGGGCTGGCACTACCAGAAGAGCCTGCATACAGGATGACACCTGCAGAACAAGAGAAGTACACAGAAGAATCAAGGTCAAGTTCATGAATTAAAACATTCAAAACAAAATATCCCAGTAGGCTGACAGCACATCATTGGTAGGGTGAAATGTAATTACAGGCTTAATTAAATAAGAATGCCATGATTGCTATACCCTTTAAGGAGTTTTTATGTTTTATTGTGGGAGGGGGGGTTATCCATTAGTCACTTGTACTGATGCAATACATGAGATGCAATCCTGCACAACCTGACGGGCCATATTGAGATGTACATGCATCCTTGCCTGGTCGAGTTTAATAGGCCGACAGAGACAGAGTGAGCGCTAAAAATACTGCAGGAAGCACAGCAACAGAGCACGCGCCTGAAAAAACCCTCACATTGGCAAATAATTCTGCGTCATTCAACAAAGGTATTTTTATACGCGTCGTTTTAAACAGGCCGTGTTTCGTTATTCGAATACATTTTTAAAAACGATCTCTCACTGCACTCTCATTCCCTCGCATCTATTGGTCATGCGTTGTTGATGGGCTGAGACACGGCTTCACGTGTCTGCGAGGTTTGCTGCCTACTCCGGTCCAATAATAGCTCCGCTCCCCTGGCACCGTGCCCAGCGCAAGCCAACTGCACGACACCTGACCGCCGACTCACATGGCCTCCTGACAGACGCGGTTACTACCCAGGCCAAATCCGCAGTCTCGTGTTGACTACCACAACAATCACAAGTCAGCTTTGTTTTACAGTAACATGCGAGGGCCACGCCCCATGGATGCTGCGCTATCCAGAGGTATACAATGAATGTTGCAACTCATGCATTGCCCCCAGTGAGTCACGTTTTGCGAGAGAGAGAGGGAGAGAGAGAGACTCCTATGAGCGGCTGGGTCGCTTTTTGTAACAAGTCCAAATGATACATTGAGCAGAACTGTTTAACAGGTCTTTTATGTTTGTTAAAATATATTTTGTACGGTTTGACACGAATAATGGTCGTCCCAAATATCAAGAAAAAACATCTATTGAGCAAAGTTTTAGAAGCAAATCCGGGCTACAACAGACTGGACAACGTGAGTTCAGGGGAGAGAAAAAAACTTTCACTTTGCTTTTGTACTGCCCTTTGCTGTGCAAAGAATTTATTTAGCTCAAGGTTTGTTATGATTCCTTGGTCTGCACGTGTCACTGTGTCTGTTGACTCAGTCACTCACACGCAATACACATGTGCCTTGCCTCTCTATACCTGAGACATGCATCGCCCACACAGCCCAGCCCTGTTTTGATATCCCTGGACTCACACAAAAACATTGCATATCCGCCTGAAGACTCACATGGAGGCCCACACGTTGCACTGTTTAAATAGCTCTCAGGGCCAGCATGCCATAAACTGTGGGCTGATAATAACTTTTACAGTTGGTTTATGAGGTAAAGTTGAACCATTCGGAAACAGCTTGCATAGAAAAAAGAGATCCCATGTCAACAAACTGTGAATGACTAACTTCAACAATACTGAATAACTGACTTACTGTAGTTCAGTTGACAACATTGTGCACTTCAGAATAGAGGATCTGTAAAGTGGTAGTGTTCTCCCCACCAGACAGTATTTTCTAGAGCATGACCCATGTCACCTAGAGAGAAGCATCCACTGTCTATAGCACAAGCCAGTTGCTAATGGGGTCAGTGCAGACACTGGCATTCACTGTAGAATCCAGCAGGGCCCATGCAGCCCATGGTGAGCTTAGACTATCCGTGCAGGAACTAATCTGCCTGGGAGTCATCGTAGGCAGAGAAACGTGAGCACTTTGCAACAATCCCTAACTCCTGCTCTGCCTCCATTATACCCTTCCTCTTACTGTCATAATCCAGGATTGGCACTGAAAGAACGCAAGAGCTCAACCAATATTGATATTGACGGTGTGCCTCTCGATTGTAAAGTTGCTGGACTTGGGGAGATAGGGGACACACGTGTTATGTTTTAGTATAATAAAGTCAAATGTTTCTCAGCCATTTGATATGACTTATAGTGTCATGCTGTTATATTGTATTAGCTGTCATCAGGCACTTGTGAAGAGCATACGGCCAACACCATTATGCTGACCAGAGTAAGTAGGTCAATATCATAGCAACATGCTAGGCCCCTGTGCTATACTGCAGTGTAACTCACTGACACTCATGGGATGTATTCCCACTGACCAACCTTAGTAAGTCTCGTTATTTTAATCTCTCTGCTATAGCAATACCAATAGCTTTTTGCACTTTCAGCGTTGATACTGTATAGATACCAATATCTTGTTGAGAATGGACATAGTTCCCTCTGTAACAGTCTGGAAAGGAGGGTGTGTTCGCGTATAGCATCGACGTTGTGTGTCAGAACCAGATCACACTAATGCATTTGCTTTCGATTAAAAAAAGGAAAGAACAAAATGCGCATGAGGCGGACAAACGTGACATGAGATAAATTCCGTGCAGGAAATCGCTGACCCACTGACCAGCCTCCCCCTTTCCAACACCGCAGGCGGCAGCAAGACTAATGTCCGTGAGAGCGAGGAATCAGAGGGAGGAGGCCTGGGAATCACGCGCAGCACGCGGCTCAGCAAGTGCATCCACACGTGAGGCCGATTTCGATGGAAGGAGTGCATTGAGTGAGAATACATTGCTCTGCACTCCCACCAGTAGTCATAACTTATCAACTCCTTCGCTATAATTATAGAGTAGAATTAAATAGAGCAGGATAGATGCAAGTGAGGGCGGGGGTGTTCTGACGAAGCACCGAGCACTGAGATCACTCACCATCAAGCACTGGATCAACGCTATCATTCAAGCAGTCAGTAGCCTACATACACAATAACACTTGAATGGGAAATAGTTCAGAGGCGCTGGATAGGCTATGACGGCCTGGTCACTGACATACAATTCCGTGTAAAAACTATCCACATGACATAACCGACCACCATGAAACATGAACATCTTGCATGTTTTGCTTAGTAATAGAGAAGATGTGAGCGCGAGTTTGCGCGCGTGCACGCCAGAACTGGCTGAGTAAATGGGGACTTTGGGTCAAGTCAGTTATTTTGGTTCCGTCAATGTACCTTTTTTTCCCATGAAGTCCCATGAACAATGTTTATGGATTTGCCAAAGTCACACAATCTACCATAACAACTGCCATCTGGTGGATAAAAAAGGAACTCTATCATTAGTCAACTGTCTGAAGCTGACCAACGAGTGACTCATTTACAGTAGCCTTGGAATGAGATGAACTACACGTAAGCGTTAGGCTTTGGATGAGTTCTGTGTCAAACTACTCTTAGAAAAGGGTGCGTCTTGACAGCTATGTTCATCACCCGTCGTAAAACGTGACTGATTGATAATTACCCTACAGTCGATTAACGAATTAACGGAGAAGTGTGCACCGGAATCCTGACAGAGGCGCATAAGCACTTTGCCTAACCTCAAAGAAAAGCTTTGGAGCCATTTAACTGGCACCTTCCCATGGTGATTCATTGTAATAGGCAACCAATTTACCTACGAAATTATTACACATGATGCACCACAATGGATGAGTTGACAATCGTCAACGCGACGCGTAAAAATGAACTTGGCTTGGTATGACTGTATAGAGAAAGAATTGAAGCCACTGACAGCTAGCTGCCTGTAGCTCCACGTGAGTTTGTTTTCATGCCAGAAACAGGAAGTCGCTCCTCAGTGTCAATAACGAGAACCTCAATTCATATCTCTGCCAATCTGTCACACCCACACGAGAGCCACGGTACCTGTTTTAGCGTCTAACCGTGATGACATTTACAGCAACAATGTTCTTATCAAAGACGTTCCATGTTTTACATTACAGGATTCTCAAATACGATGTTCAATATTTTACTAGACCTGCAAACAATGTTGACTCAATTATTTTGGATAAGATCATTATGACAGCAACGGCATTCATAACATAGCTGACAGATTGACGCGTAACATTCAAACGAAACCTATGTCGAGTAGCCTATACCTGTTCACTAAGCATTTGCAGATACCTGCACAATTCAGTTTAAAGTTCTAAGCGACAAAAGCAACATTGATAGATGGAACTGAATTCAAATGGAATCCAAATGGATCATTATCAAATTAAAATCAATATGTAGACCATCTTCTTTACGATTAATAATATTTATTAAAAAAATATTTTAAAACTATTTCAATGTGGATACATCCTCATTATTCTTAAGCGTCAAAATGACCATCTAAATAAAAAATATCTTTACTTACCACCACCGGAATTGTTATCCATCTTTCTTGCTGTAATGCCTTGACGATAGAGCTTTTCTTGGCGATACTGCTGTCAAAGTCAATAGCAAAATGGCTTAATCAAAAAAGTTAAAAGGTCACCAAAACACCTGGGCCACGGAGCGCCGATCCAAAGCGTTTTTGACAATGTATCTTGACACAAAAAATGTGTGTACAGCTGTCCTAACTGCACAGCTGTGCCTCTCAGGTGTGCCGAGCGGCTTTCAGGCTACCTGGGTCCGTTCTGCGCCCTGAATAGAGCACCTAGGCTGCGCGAGAGCGGTACAGCATGAGCAAAGAAAAGTGAATAGTTATCCTTGACACATCTAATCCTCAGAATCTCCTAAAATGAACTGTCAGGGACTAAATAACCAATGGTAAACGAACCCACATCAATCACGTTTTCAGGTGACTAAGGAAATGTGACTTGCGTATTTTTTTGTTGCTCTCTAAAACTTCTGTTTGTCAGTTAGCTATGGGTTTCGGCTCATCTTGTGAGGGCTCTCTCGTTTTCTCCCTCCTTTTACTCTTTGGTGCATTTTCATTGGCGGGCAGGAATGGCTGAGTGGAGTTTGACGCGCTTATTCGACCGTGATGCGGTCTCTAAAGCCATGCTACATGTGCATTCGGCATGTGCCACGGAGAGCGCTGCCCTAGTGACACACATTTTATGCAAACTACGGAGCGCGCGATTAGAAACAGTAGAGGGTGGGGGTGAAGCACATGGGCAATGGGCGTGACTTAACGTGACTTGCTCTTGGAGTTGCGGGCTACAATTTGATTGTGACCATTGGACATAGAGCACAATGTCAAATGGCGGTCAGTGGTGGTGAACCTTCACATAGACAGTGGGCTTGTTTGTTGATGTGTATGTCAGCTCACGTGTGTCATTTCAGAGAGGTGAGAGATGTCTGGATGTCTGAATGTAGCTCTTTATACTTTAATTGAACTATTTACTCATACAAAAATGTCTGTCATTGAGCAAAACATTTCCAAGATGTAAACAAAATGGTGGACAATGATGGGCAACACAACACTCCAGTGTTTAGTTACTTGTCTCATCCCCTCCTGCTCACTGTGACATTCATGAGAGTGAGAAATCCATTAGGACAGATGGGAATTTATGGTTAAATGGGGCCACTGCATCACATGGACATGGACTGCCGCTTACTGGTTTGTGTTGTATACTGCCTCCTGGTGGTACAACAATGGTTCAAAACGATAATATAACCTCAGAGGCCCACCATCACTGTCAAATGAAAAAGGTAAAGTGTAATGTGAATGGAACTGAGTTGGTGTGAGAAACTAACTCTTGTCGGTTGACTAATGGTATTCACACCTTGTATACTAGAGCCCGGTATGTTTTGGATATGCATCTTACACTTTAAAGCGAGAATCATTTTTACATCATAGCAGGACATCAATTATTAGCCCTGCAGGGGCACAGAATAAATGCCTTGGCTCGTTCTGCCATCTTTCAAACATCCCAGATATTCTACAGGCGAGTGGTTGGTGGGAACAGGGTCACTAGTGTTCAGTGACCCAGGTAGCTGACAGGGTCAGGTGGGGATGAGTTTTATCTGGATGAGTATTCAAGGTATTACTTGAAGCATGCCTGTTTAGACAGGTAATTGTGTTAATCAAATTAAACGTATTTGTTCAGACTTTTATTTATTTTTACAAACACAGAAGACTTCACTTACACTCATAGAGAACTGCACTTAACCAACCAAACCTTCAAGGAAACACGACCTTGAAACCTCTGAGAAAGAATGGAGGGATACAAAAGCGGGAGCAACGCTGTGAGGGATATTGGAACGCAGTCAACTGACATTGTTAATGACAGCACATTGACTCGACTGAGTTGTGTGTTATTAACGCAGATGCAGAACCGAGAATGAATCAGACATGTACCGAACACGAAGTGGTGGAGAATCTCCGGTTTTCCACCAACAGAGGGTGCCACAAACAAACTGCTTCTCATAGTTGTACACGTAGTCATGTGACATGGCCAACATGTGGAATTCACCTGAAGTCTAACATTAAAACCTTAAATGGTATGCAGTTATTTTGATGCTTCTTAAGGACATCAGTCAAAGGTAAACATTTGAGTGGCCTGTGTCTAGTAGACAGGAACAACATGTTTCTCACATCAAGAAGCATCTGCAGTCGGCCCTCCCTCTGCCCCCAGATGTCTGATCAGGTTATCCAGACACTCCTCTCTCTTCCTGCGGATTCTCAATCTAAGATGCACCTACAGATGAGAAAAAATGAGCCAGGGCCAGAGAATGTTCCGGTTCTTACAGATCATCTCCTTCTCCCTGTTCATCAGTTGTACCATCCTGAAAGCTAAAAGTCTCCCCCTACTCTCTGCAGAGCTGCCAGTTCTGCAGCCTTATCGAGATGAACATGCCTATACATATATGAATTAAACTATCATTTCAATCATTCGACAACCTGTAGTTGAAAATACATTTGTTTTCCAGATTATGCATTATCTTTCAATATTGGAGGAGTATGACTGGAAACAATGTGCGATGCTCCGATTATTACAAGAAATGCCGGTTTTACATACATTCATTTGCACGTCTTGCATGTATTAATAAGATATGATGAAAAAATACCGACAAAATGTGATTTCAGTCCAAGCATAAATTATGAAAATTGACCATATTTCATGTCCAAGACGGACATTAACTGTATTTAATTATTCTGTCGCTAGAGGGAACTAAATAGCTAATAATCTCAATTTATCTTTTTTGCCTCCTTAAAGTTATATCCCATCCGTGAAGACGATGGACGACATCAACACGGTTATTAGGTAATTTAACAAACTACGACGACAATGCTCTCCAGTAAAGTTAAATTCCGTCTTTATTCTATAGTGGTCTGCACATATGCAGCACCGGCATCTAACGGTTGTTAGTTCAGCGTCGGTGTTGGTGATTTGACTTTATGAAAGACGATTGTTTTTGCATGGTGACTTCTTCTTACAAAGCATCAACCTACAGCTTATAACTCAACACAAAGATAATCAGTCTACATATATTAACTCTTGCCGAGATTAATTTGATGTCAAATTCGTTGCGCATCAGACGTTTAATGTGTGTGGTTGGACGACTCACGCAAGTCATGCAAACATGTTATGGCAGGGTATGAAGTAATTACAGGGTGCTGGAACCGTTTGGGGGACTGAACAGAAGTTGCTGCCAACACACACACCTGCAAATCACCTTCTGCCTGAGGCTAAAAAGACAGTCATCACTTTTTGCAACACCCCTACTCTCACAGACTAGCACCCACAAACGCATGCAGACCCCCCCTCCCCCTACACACTCACACACACAAATCATTGTGTTGAAATATGTTTGAGGTACATTTGAGGTAATGCCAGTTAAGCTATGGTTGATGGAGGCTTGAACAAGTTTATACCAAGCTGAGACCCATAGTGGGTTTAGATTGTGTATGGGATGGCTGATTAAACTCATCAAGCAAGCCCAGTAGGTAAGTAGAGAATAGAGGAAAAGTAGATGTTACCTCTTGCTCCAACAATGAGGACATAAAAAAGCACTCTGACTAAAACTTTTCCTTTGCACGAGGCCTGTGGGCAATTGATTCAAAGAAAGCAAATTAAAACTTTTTTTTTAACCTCCACCACATAGTTTTTAGTACCCAGTTTTCTCACAAGGCTCGTTTTATGTGCAGAGAAGGAGGCATGGAAAAGAGGACCTTTCCTTTTGAGCTCACAGATTTGCCGTAATTACTGAATCACTTCCATATGTGCATCTCTGGCTGCCTTCTCACTGCCTCCGCCACCCCTTTTTCCCCTGCTCTTTCTCTCCCCCTTCTCTCTCTCTCTCTCCCTACACTGTTTCTAGTCTTTGTCTGAACTGTTGTCCTCACTCTCTCGCTCTCTTTCTCTCTCTTTCAGGACTCACCCACAATTTTTGCAAAACCACTGCTTAAACAAAGTCTAACTTAATCAGAACATCCTGGCAGCATTTGGCAGTGAGGCTGCACTTGTGGTGATTCAATTAGAACGAGCTAGCCAACGAGAGAGAGAGAGAGAGAGAGAGAAGCAGAGAGAGAGAGAGCCTGGAACAGGGGAGGGAGAAGTGGAAGAATACGAGAAAACAAAAAGAGGAACAAAAAAATGTGGTTTTTGGGGGAAAGAATTCCGGCAAAATGATAGGCAGAACGGAGTGAGAACGCAGGAGGGAGAGGTGGAAGAGAAAATGAGGGAGAAAGAAGGAGCGCTGGGGTAATGCTTCTTGACAGAGGTGGGTTCAGTGAGGGTTCACAGTGACATCATGGCTGATTTTGAGGAGAGTATAGACAGGAGGGCTATTCACCTTTCATTGGTCACACATGTTGGGGAATAGGCAATGTACTCATCTACTGGCACACATGCTGGGGAATAGGCAATGTACTCATGTACTGGCACACATGCTGGTTGCTGTGTGGACAACCCTGCGCTGCACCCCAAAATGTACACTAATGTGAGCACGCAGGCGCGCAAGCACACACACCCACACACAGACGTACACACACGTGTATCATTAGTACACAGGCACTCTTTCCCTTGCATTCCCACTTCCATCCCTTCTGTGCTATGATGCTGTGGCCATTTTTATACAGTTTTGTAGTTTATCCAGTTCAGTGTTGGCTAAGGTTGTGATTATAACATAGTCTGGTGCTGGGGCAGTCTCTTGGAGAGTATTTCTCTGTGTGTGTTTTACTTATGGAGTTTGGAGTCTTAAATGAATGCGTTTTTGCCAGCCTGGATGAATGAGCTCCTTCATTCCACAGGATGTGTATTTAAGTCTGTAACTAAAAACGCAGTATGCACAAGTAAGTGTGTGTAATAGTGTAATATTTGAGCGGTGTGTTTGTTGTGAGAGGGTGTGCTGCCCTGGTCCCTGCATGTCTCAGTGCGGCACCAAACTTCACATGACATCAATCTGAAGGCAGGGAAATAGTGATCTCATTACAGGCATCTTGTTCCTGATTAAAACCTGCCGGGGCACACGGCCCTCCCCCCCCCTTCTTCCTCTCTCTTTCTCTTTCTTTTTTTGCTCCCTCCCTCGCCCTTTCATTCTCCCTTCCTTCTTTCGATCACCCCCGTCCTCTCTCTCTTTTCTCCTCTCAGCCAGCCGGCCGCAGGCTCCTTCCCCTCTGTAGTTTCTCAAATGCAAATAAGAGTTGGCTCTAAAGTGGAAACACGTTGGAGTAATGTTTCCATGAATATTGTCCATTGAAAAAAGAAATAACCTCTTCAAGAAAAAAACCCCGGCAAAAGTGAACACCGACAGTTCAAACCCATATTGCAAGGCGTTTTCTAAAAGCAGTGGACCTGTGGTTACAGACGGCCTGTGGGTGCGTGTGATAGCGTGTGTGCTGGTGTGTGAGGTGGTGTGTGTGCTGGTGTGTGTGCGCCGTGTTTAGAGTTTGGATTAATGTCATGTGTCAGTAAGTGTGTTATGATCTTACTGCCAATGAGCAAGTGATAGCTGTAGTCTGAGGAGGTGTGTGTGTGGACCTAGGAGGCCATAAGCCATGTTTCCAATGCTGCCCAGTAAAAGAGGGGTGTGTGAGAGAAAGATAGCACTCTGATCTATCTTCATTATCCCCCACTCTGTAGGCTCCCAGACACAAAGATCATAAATCTCAGCCTGCAGCACACTCCACTGACACTGAAACACAAACACTCCTAACCTCTGACCTGCCCACTGCTACTGGCTACACACACACACGCACGTGCACGCACACGGATGCACGCACACGCTCACACATGCCAGCCTGGCCGTGAAGTTACACATGTGTATTATCACACACATGTACCGTACACACATTCACTGATCATGTGTTTTTTATGATCAAAACAAAATATGTTATGACTTAATGCTACCATAATCATAATTCCCCAACACAATGTCGTATGTACAGTATGTCCCAACGCAACATACTGTAAATACAGTATCATAGAGATCTGTGTCTTCCCATATATTTGACATGTGTTTCAAATCCATGGCGCAAAACCATTATGCTTACATTGCCTAGATGGGTTGTGGAGGATTATCTTATCTCCATCTCGACAATATTTACAGAGCTATTAATTACATTTGAGAGTAATTGTTGACTTTGCACCACTGAATCAACAGTACTGGCTTTGAATGGCCTGCTGAGTAGCAGGTTAATCCTCAGAAGCCATACATGTGTTGTACAGGACATGTATGGTGATAAAGATCAATGTAGGAGCGGGCTGCAGCTGAGGGTTAGCACACTTCCTGTCACGGTGCGAGGACTGGAGGACAGCTCTGTGCAGGGGGTTCCTCTGACATCACACTCACGCCTATGGCTGTCCTAGTTCAAACATGCACGCTAAACACTATAGCTATGTGTCTGTGGAAATATTTGGGAATTTATTTAAGGTTATTATCATTGCGCCAATACTTTTTTTTTTTGCTAAAGAAACCCCATCCAAAACAGTCTGTTTTTACATACAGGGATTTATTTGAAGTAATTGAACTTTATTTATACAAGGAGTCCATTGAGACCAAGGTTCGGTTTTACAATGGAGCCCCTGTGCTCTGCTATCAGCGCAGTAGCATGCAGTGCTGGCCATATGGCCCTGTATGAACTGACAGCATATGGGCAGGACTGACTGAGGGCATGGCTTTGATGGGGCTGTGTTGGGTGAGGAGGATATGATGAGATTAGAAGACATACTGAGGTCAGTGTGGGTCATGACTGTGGCACGAGACTCCTGTCATTGGCTAATAGGGTGGATTAGTGAGCGGAAGAGGAAGATGTTTGGACAGGTGACAGGGTTCTGGGGTTGCTACAGTAGAGGATGGTAGCGTAAAATCATGTATTTGTCATTTTAATTGAAGATTAATTGTTCTGTTTTTGAAGGGGCTGGGGCTTGGGTAGAGGTGTGCTAGGAGGCAAGCACAGTGCTCTGTGGTGGGTATGTTGTGTCGGCTTCAGGGTGTGGGTGGAAGTGAATTGAAGGTTGTGGAAATGAAAGTCCAACTGAAAAATGCCAACACCGCCCACGCAACGTTTGTTTACGTGCTGACAGATTAAGGGGCTCAAACTGAGCAGAATCCCCGTATCTGTGAGGTCCAGAGAAAGGCCTCTCCATCTGATCTGGAAGCCAGAATGCAGAGTTGGTGGAACGCTGCCACACCACCATCTCCGGGTTAGCGCCAGGGAAGGAAACATGGAGTCAAGGACTGCGGCCACAGTGATGCCGGCTGTGACACAGAGCGCTGTTGTTGTAGAAGGCGTCTGTTGTTTGTAGCCCCACACACAGCTGGCCAGTTCCAGCGTCTCCAAACAGGACCGAAAGGTTTGGAATTTCGCTGGCTACTTGGTCCCACAGATCGGAAGATCAAACGAATATGTTTTTAAAGCACGTCAAAAGATTCCAATGCGTTTCGCGTCAATGTGCCGACACGTGTTAATCGACAGTACAGTCTGTTCTTACAGAGGAAGATCACATTTTTCTGCTCAACCTTACACATTTTGAACCAAGCATGAGAAGCTAAACAAGGGTGTGTGCTCTCCTCCTGGGGTCAGGTAGCGCCTTGCATCAAGGTGTGTCCTGTCACGAGCCAGATGAGGTTTTTGGGGGTGCCCACTACAACCAGCAACAACCTCAGCAGATCACTCGAGTAACGGAGACCAGGCACACACCCAGAACCACAAACTGCTCGGCAAAACACAAACACACATCTGAAAGCCATGAGATGATGTGGAGAGAGGGGCACATCTGGGGGCACACCCCAAACTGCTGCTGCGCCTCTGCCAGCGCTCTAGGGACTTCCCCTCGCTGGAGCGCTCCACCACAACAGCTCTACGACGAGTCTTGAAGACATTAGGCAGTGGTTGCAAGTGTTCGGATTCGTGGAAACATATACATAGATTACTATCTGCAAAAACCCTTCCTTGTCTGAAATTCTCTGTGCTCTTCAAGTCTTCTTTCAAGGTGGGACTCTTTTGGCAATGTAGGGTTTACGTTTTCCATCATGTCCATGTTTAGGAAGAAGCAGCCCAGTTGTAGTTTCAGATTAGTACAATAACAGTTTTACGACCATGTCTTCCCAGCCATGTTTGAATTCTTGATGGAAATTCTGGCATGGTAATTTAAAGACGAAACTCAACATAAAATAGAATAGTTGTATTATGCTGTCTGAATGTCTGAAGGGGAAGGTCTGTGGCGTTCCATTTGTATCAATACTTTTCATGTGGATTATTTCCATGCTTAGGGCTCTGCTCCATACTCTGTGAATATAACCAGTTCGGAGCATGTACAAACACCGCAAAAACTATGATTGCTCAAAAGCCGAGAAGACAGCGGAGAAAGAGGAGAATTCAGGGAGAGGAGAGAAATGCTGAATTAAAACCAGAAACTTCAGCTTTCTGGACCCCTTCTCTCTTCCCTCCAGGCATTTTGCGGCTGGTGAAAAAATGTGCTGTATATTTGAAGTGTCGGGTCACGTGACGCAGGCTTGCTTTTTGAATCAAAGAGCATAATTATTTCTTAGTGAGAGACAGGATGAGAAAGTACGTACCTGGGCTTTTTTTATTTTGAGAGAGAGGAGAGGGAGAGAGAGAGGAAGGAGAAGGAGGAGAGAGAGTGAGAGCGGGCAGAGAAAAGGGAGGGGTGAGCGAGTGGAAGTAGAGAAGTAATGAGTGTGTGTGTATAAGCCAGGGTGGGAGGAGAGAGGGAGTTGCGCATGAAAGAGGAGGAAGAGAAAGAGGAGGGGTGAGAGAGAGGAGGTAGAGAGAGGGAGTGCGTGTGAGAGAGAGGAGGTAGAGAGAGGGAGTGCGTGTGTGAGAGAGAGAGACTAGTTGCTGCTCTGTCTTTTCTGTCAAAGGAACTGATGAACGTATACAAATCTCCTCTGCTTCCACTCCTCTGCTGAATCTGCTTATCACTCCTTTTTGGCCAAGCACTTCATCTATCCATTTGTCACAACAGCAAAGAAAGGGTGAGTACGTCTGGGAACTTTTTAAAACAACAAAAGCTTTCCTTTCCCACTTTTCCTATCGTTCCCTATCGAGAGTAAGTTGGTACAAGGAAAGAAAGAGAAAGAGATCGCTTTTGGGGAAGTTTGGAAAACTATGTCGACAACTTTCCTTTGAGCCAGATATTGAGAGTTGGTGATAAGACTTGGAGCAAAGCGGAGCTAATTTCTCTAGTGTAAAGCAGGTAAATCAAGGTTGTAAATCAAGTGCAGGCTTCTAAACACCTTTGATTCATTATCCTCTGTTGCCTGCTCATATGTATGATGTTTGTTTTGTTGAAAGGTGTACTTCTACTTTGTAGGGTTAGTGATTATTTGTGTGTATGTATCATTAGACACTGGTATGTGCATTCTGATGGTGTGTGAGTGTTTGTGTGTGTGTGTGTGTGCCTGTAGCGTGCTCCCGTTAGGGACTGTTTGGTGAGTTGCTTAGTCAGTGATGCTTTTATTGTTAGCATGTGTGCCTGTGTGATGGCATACACGCTCACCACTGTTTGTCTGCACGCTCATGTGTGGGGGTATGTGTGTCTGCACATACGTAGATGTGTGTGAGTGTATTTGCACGTCAAAGTGACCCATCCATGACCCTCTTTTTCCGTCTTCAGAGCCCTGCGCTGCGAGCAGGCATTGTTTTCTTCCTTCCAAAACAGCTCAGTCTAAGTCCAGTGGGGTGAGGTGTGCCACTCTATCTAGCCTCACATGTTAGTCTATTGTCGCAGCTCTCATACCTTGGGGTGTTGGTGACGCTTATACAGTGTGCTGTCTGCCTGGCGCCTGCTGTTCTGGCGAACTGGTTCCTCTTGTTGTGGTGCCACATGCATAAACAGGTAGGACAACACCTTGAGTGACGCATGATGTCTGCGCAGGAGATGAATCAAACATCTGGCTGGGATCCATGTTGTCCTTTTGTCCTCAAGGTTTAGTTAAATCTGGGTGCGTGTTCGTGTTTGTGGTTGTGTGTTTCTGTGTGCGTGCGTCCATGTTTATGTAACGTGCGTGTTTGTGTGTTTGTCCCTTTTTGTGTTTCTCTGTGTGTTGGTGTGTCTGTTTGTGTTCTTGTGTATTGCAGCGTGTGTGTGTGTTAGAAGCTGTTCACCCAAGCTAGTCCAGGTACAGGCTTTCCCTCAGCCTCCTTGGCTACGCTGCACCTGTGCTTCTCGTCCTCACTCTCACAGCCAGCCTGACATGAGTGTGTACGAACTGAGAGCCGAATGAAAGGTGTTTGAAACAGCCGGCAGGCAGTGAGAAGGAAGCCTGCTCCCAGCTCCTAGGCGCTCAGTGTGTTCCTGTCATCTGCTCTCATTGTCATTCTGAGCCAGTCTAGGACATCTGGTGTGGTACAGACTGCAGATCATCACCATTCTCCCTCTCTTCTTCCTTTCTTCCCCCTCTTTTCTCTCTATTCCCCCTCTTTTCTCAATCAGTGCTCCACCCACCAGTACTTTAGCATGGAGAGACACGTACACAAAGATCACGGCTTTCTGGAGTGCCTGTTGCACATTATGTGATATTGAAGTTTGGAATTTTACAATGGATGCCTCTAAATCACAGTCTGGAGCAGATGGGATTTAGAAAAAGACAAGATTGAAATTATGGTCTCATGAACACAAATGAGAATGATGTGTTTCTTATTCAAAACAAAATGTTTTTTTTTTAATGCCAAAACGTGTTTTGATTCTGGGAAAGACGATTTTGAAATAGTAAATAAAAAGTGAAAAAAAACCCACATGCGGGCACTTACACATTTTGAGTAAGAAGAGCGCTTTAGTCGTACAGCGATGTTTGAAATACGCTGCTTGGAAATACTATTAACACTGAGAGACTGAATGTTCTCATCATTCAGAGGGCACCACCAGAGAGTTTACAGTGTTAAACATCTTCACACAATCTTTCTACTGTAGGGCATAAATCTGGGAGTTGTTGATTCCTGTCTGTTTCAGGAATCCCGGCAGCAATTAAGTTCTAAGTGGCAGGGAAGGGTTAGACAGGTGGTTTTAGGGGAATGGGGAGGGTGGTGAATGGGGGCACCCTATCACCACACTATAATTAAGAAGGAAACTATCTGGCCCTTATTTCCTGCGTCTATCTTTGCAGGTGTGCGCTATTCAATACATGTGGTAATGCATTTTGGGACATGCCTTTCAGCCCTCATTCAAAATATTTGTGCACATAATCTGCATCTATGTATGTGCCATTGACCTGTAAATGTGCACACATAGCTTCGTAGCTGTGTGTGCATGTATGAGTGTGTATGAATGTATGCATGTGTATGAATGTATGCGTGTGTATGAATGTATACTTTGTGTGTGACTGGGCTTGAAGCCAAATAATGTGTGTTTGCTTGTCTTGGATTGCTGCTTTGATTCCGCGGGCTAAAAGCATAGATACTGACACCCATCCATTATGTGTTGCCTTTCACACAGAAACAGATTGTTAAGTCTCTCAACTCAGCAATATAGAGCCACCCCCCCTCACACACACACACACACACGCACGCATACACACACGCACGCACACACACACACAGACACAAACACAGGATCTTGGCAGTTAACTTGATATGTTGAATGTATCACCAGTATTGAATAAATGGCTCCAGTGGAGGAGCTGCTAAATTCCCTGTCCTACAATTTCAATAACCACAGTTCTCTTGCCGCTCCATCATCCAACCCCCCCTCTCTTATATTCTGCTGTCATCTTCTGTGTTGTGCCCATCTTCTCCTCTCCTCCTCTCCCCTACTCTCCTCTCTTCTCCTCCCCCATCCCCTCCCTTTCTCTCCTCTCTTCTCCTTCCCCTCCCCTCCCCTCCCCTCCCCCGTTCTCTTCTTCTCCCCTCCCCTTCCCTCCTCACCTCTCCTCCTCTCATCTCTTCCCCCTTCTCTCATCTCCTCCCCTTCTCTTCTCTTCTCCTCTCCTCTCCCCTCCCCTCCTCACCTCTCCTGCTCTCCTCTCTTCACCCTTCTTTCATCTCCTCCCCTCTTCTCCCCTCCCCTCCTCTCCTCTCCTCTCCTCCCCTTCTCTCATCTCCTCCTCTCCTCTCCTCTCCAATCCAATCCCCTCCCTACTCCCCTCCCCTGCTCTCCTCTCCCCTTCTTCCCTCTCCTCTCTTCTCCCCACTCCTCTCCTCCTCTCCTCTCCATGTTGTTTCTATCCAAAGCAGCTCTGCTACCACATCATGGAAAGGAGCTGTCAGAGTGACTTCATCTTGTCACAGTTGCTTTATGTGTTCATGCATGTGTGTGTGTGCGTGCGTGCGTGTGTTTGTGTGTATGTGTAAATTCTCAATTCTTCCATTTTCTTTTTTTTTCCTCTGACACAAACGAACAAAACCATTCCAAAATAAAAAGCTACATTTCAGACAGGGCTTTTAGGTGATGGGTTTGATTTACGTCTTTCCAAACAGACATGTCTAATGGTGTTCCTCTAATGACACATCCAGATACAATAGCTGGGTGAATGACACATGAGATATTCAAAGGCAGTAGTTATCGTGGCATTGTTGTCATAAGCAAATATGCCCTGTGTTGCCAGGTGAAGGCAGGCGTCAAACACGTTTAAAAGAGGTGGAATGTGGGACTGTTTAGAGGGGGTGGATCATCTGTCAGTGGTGCCTGAGAAGCATTAACAAGAGGCTGGGTAGAAAAGACTAAGCTGTCAAGTTTATCTCTCCTCATAAAACCTTGTGTTGACCATATATCTGTTTCACAGCCAACGTGTTTTCCTCATGCCAACAGCCAGCTTTGGGTTTGAGAACTCTATCGCCAAAAGGATGTTGTGACTTAATGAGTGGCTGTCTTGTGCAACTTGGTGCGGGTTTAAATACGTACCCTACGTTGCAATAAAGTGATCCGTGACTTTACCAATTTCCAGATTGCCTAATCCAAGACCAATACCAATGAAACATAGGATTAGGTCTTGCTTTTTGTTGTTTTTCTGACATGAGTATTAAAGCAATACTTGGCACTGGTACCATTTTTTAGAGCTCCTATTATACCCAGTAGCAGTGAAGAGTAAACTAAGACGCCTAACCCTAGCACTGATGCAACCCACCACTCAAAGCAACAGAGGGCAAATATTTCTATCGACAGCTCAGGCGTTTACGTGGCACCATAATAAGGAACCAAAATCGGCCACACCATTTCTAGGGCTAGGAGGAACCAAAGCCATGTTTGGGCCTCAGTATCCAACTGTAAGAAGATCCATTGCCATATTTGAGTTTTGATTGAATTTCGGCTTAAAACTGCATCAAGAAAACCAACCAACATACTTATTTCAGGTTTGGCCTCAAGTTTGTTTTCGTGACAACTAAAACTGACAGGGTTTCTGTCCCCCTCCCAGTTTGGATGCTGTGGATATGAAGAGCAGATTATTTGCAGAACAATAGACAGGAGTAGGCAAGTCTGAGATGGAAAATTAGAGCCAAGTTTAGATGGCGCTGCCAAGCCTAGCTTCTCTGGATAAATGGTAGCTGCGTTGGCTCAGATCACTTATCTCCAGGCTGTGAATTGAAGATTTGCTCAATCCTCTCGAGTTAAAGTTTTGACTTGTTGTTCTGTCAGTTTGAGTGACAGATGATGTCTCCCTGCCACGACTTGGCTTTTCTTTCGGTGGCAGAAGAAGGTTGAGGATTTACGAAGACTTTGTGAAAAGCTCTCTGGTCTCTTTGACTGATCTACAGGTTCATTTGCAGAAAAAAAACAGATGGTGTTGTTTCTTTGCGAGCACTTGATGTAGTTCAGCCAGTCAATAACACCCATGTGTGAAATGGTCCACAGCGCATGCTGTCATGCATTCAGGAAAAGAGCACAAAAGTAGATGCTGTTTATAGATACAGACAGACAGGCAGACAGACAGACAGACAGACCTGAGGTGAAATTGCAACATAACAGTAGCACAGAACACACAAATACCAAATAAAGGAAGTTCCTAACAAAAAGGCAATTACTAGCAGTAGGGGTAACTGTGGCACACAAAACAAATATGGGCTGGTTTCTTTGGCCAAGTTGAAAACCAGCACTGTGGTCCTGAGTGCATGGCTCCCAGCTTCCTGCGATGCCGTGATTTATTTGTTATGTTTCACTGCAGCGGTCGCTCACACGTAGCCAGAGGGCCTCCGTCACTTCAGTTGAGGCACAATTGTTGTTTTGCTCACAGAGGGATTCGATACTCTTTGTTTGACGGACATTTAATCTGTGGGAACACTTCTCTGTCTCTCTCTCTTTCGCTCATTTTCCCAGCCTCCTTAGCTTCTCTTTCCCTCCCTCTCTCTGTTTTTCTCTTTTGTTTTTCTGTTTCTCTCTCTCTCTCTCTCTCTCCTTTTCACCCTCCCTATCTCTTTCTCACTCACATCTCTCAACTAAACAAGAACAACTTGTCAAGTTCAATCTCTCTTCCTCTCCCTCCCCTTTCCAGACTTGCCTCATCGTGTACATTTGAAAAGCTTCAAAATCACAGGCCAGATTGATTTCATTTGCCGCATGGCATTTCTCAAGATTAGATCGGTGGATTATGTCAAATGTAACTAATCAGACTTGTTAAGCGCTCATGAAGAGGTCTGGCTCTTCACTGTTTACACAGAGCAAGACCTAAAATGCCACAGTGCACCTCTTAGAGAGACATGGAAAGTCCCCAATTTTGGAGCGCATCCCACCCATGGCTGACTGTTCTGCCCGTCTGCCTGCCTGTCTGCCTGTCTGAGTCTGTCTGTCTGTGTCTGCCAGCCTTCTTGCCTGGCTGCCGGCCTGCTGCCTCCTGTGTACCCCCAGGCCCAAGGGAAGTGGGGAGGCCATCCATGCCCATTTTGGCTGGGTCTGGGTAGGGGGTGGGGGGGGATGAGGTCACTGCAAAATCCCCATCTCCCCTTATAGCCCCCAAACCGCTGGGCCAAGCAGACCCAGCCTACCACAAGACCCAACAGGCCTGACATAAAAACACAGAATGGCTCTGTAAAAAGGCTGGCAGGCTGATGTGACTCATTAAAAATCGCTGGCGCCAACTCGCTTTTATTAATTCATTATAGTGTTTGGGTAAAGGAGAGGGGACGGAGAAGGGATCAATTTTCAGCGTGTTTCTCTTTAAAGGGGAGTTGTTAGGGGTTTAAAGGGGTAGAGTGACACTTTTTTATCACGTTCCTTTCTTTTGCCCTTTCTTGCTGTCCTTCTTCCTCGTTCTCTCTGTCGCCCTCCATTTTCTTTGGGTCTCTTACTGTACCGCTCAGACACCTCTTCCTCACTACATGCTTACAGAAGCCAAGGCAGAACTACTCTTCAGCCCCTACTGACTGGTCTTCTGGCTCTGGTTTCTCCAACTGTAGCAGACTGTGTGTGTGTGTGTGTGTGTGTGTGTGTGTGTGTGTGTGTGTGTGTGTGTGTGTGTGTGTGTGTGTGTGTGTGTGTGCATGTGTCTGTTTGAGGGAGGAGGGACTGCAGGAAGACTCACATGGACGAATTGATGTGAAGCTGTTTCTGTCTCCTCCAGACTTTCTCTGGGGGTATGTGCTGCACATGGCTCAAGGGATGCCCTCCACTATAGTACTTCTCTCTCTCTCTCTTTCTGTCTCTCTCTTTCTCTCTCTTTCTTTCTCTCTTTCACACACACCACACACAAGCTTTTTTTCTTAATGTCTCTCAGTCTTGCCCTCTCACAAAACACACTGGCTTTATGGGCCTGGGCCCAGTTCATGAGGTAGAGACACAAACAGGGCATCTTCTGGCCAAACACGCACAGACACACACACATACTCATATGCACAACACCCCCCCCCCCCCACACCCACACACACACCCCGGCAGATTATGGGTCTGTTCTGTTTTCCCAGTCTGGACCTCATCTCCTATTAGGCCCACTGTGAAAACTTTAGTGATGTTCTTGTGTGTTGGCCACACTGTGAAACTGCTCCACAGGGTCAGGCTAATGGCTGCATAAGCAATCATAAGGGGGACACGGATGGGTAGAGGAAAGATGGATGGAACGAGGGAAGTGAGGAGATGAAGGAGTTCAAGGACATAGTCATGAAGGGGTTGGGGTGAAAAGAGAGGGACAGAGCCAGCGGAGAGGACAGAGGATGGGAAACAGAATGGGAGGGAAAGAGAGAGGGGGAGAAAGGCTGCTAGAGAGAGGGAGACGGAGAGACAGCGAGAGAGGACAGAGAGGTGGCAGGGTGACCCTGTGGTGCTGGCAGGACGAACGGCTGGGTGCCTTTTACTGGATTACTAGTTGGTTCTTCCTGAAATGAAACCCAAACATACTTGGCCCACCTGCCTGCCTGTCTATCGATCTGTCTGTCGGTCAGTCTTTCTGTCTGTGTGTCTGTCTGTCTTTCTGTTTTTTTTCTGTCTGTGTGTCTGCCTGCCTGCCTGCCTGCCTGCCTGCCTGCCTGCCTGCCTGCCTGCCCGCCTGCCTGTCTGTCTGCCTGTCTGCCCGTCTGTTTGCCTGCCTGGTTGGGGCCCTGGCTGCACATGTGGAACAGTTTACTGTAATGGAACTCTAAATTAGTGGTGGTTTGAAGCTGCCTGCAGCAGTAGGGTGTAATTAACTGGCTCTGTTGAAAGAGAAGGAGCCAGAAAGAGAGAGAGAGAGAGAAAGGTTGGGGGTGGGGGATGGAAGGACAGGGGGTTAGCATGTCCAAGATGTGTGTAGGATTGTGTGAGTAGGCTTGTGTGCACATACATTCGTGTGTGTCAGACTTACTTTGTGCTGTGTGTATATGAGTGAGTTTGTGTGTGTGGAAAAGTCTTTGGCTCTCTCTGCTGGGCACCATGCCACCTCCTAGTGCCCCCCAGTGCCCAGAGACCGACATTGTGCCTCTGCAAGTTTTCCTCAGTTCAGCAGTTCATCACCCTCCCTCTCTCTGATCTCCCTGCTCCCTGCTTTGTTTATACCAGATTCATTACCTACATTTCATGCTGTTTACACTCTCCCCCGTCTACACCTCCCCCCCCCACACACACACACGCATACACACATATACACACACACAGACTCTACTTCCACCCTCATTCCGATTTGCAAAGCCGCGGCAGTTCCCCAAAAAGCTATTAGTTCCCAGTCCCCAGCTCTGAACTTTTTTGTTTTTCTATAAAAAAAATTGAAAAATGTTTTCTTGAACACAATGTAGCAGACACAAGCCTCTCCTTAAACCCAGTCTGTGGAAGCAGACTGTCTGTAAGGTGGGGCAACCACTGTCTAGCCTAGTGTGACACCAGGCGCTTTGACTGTCTCTCATTGTATTTGCATCTCTGTTGTATTTCTTCGATGCCACCAGCATGGGGGGCGCCACTGGTACCTTCATTACGATGTCTTCCATTAAGAACACAACAGTGGCACATTAATGCTGTTTGTAAACAAGTAGACCTGAACGGCACTGGTGTGCTGTAGTCATGCACTTGACTGTGCTGGACAGATTGTGAGATCGGAGGGTTTTGACTGAAAGGAGCTTATTAATGCGTGTATTCTGGTAGACGGAATCTGTCGAAGACACAATCTGACAGGGGGCTTGTATGGACAAAGGGTGGGATATGTCTCTGCTTTTCTCCTTCCTTGGGTCATTTCTTTCTACCTCTATTCCTTTCTGTCACTCTCATACCCTTTCCCCCTCTCTCTGTTCCTCCCTCTTTCTCTGCCTCATGCTTTAGACCCCGTGTCTGGGCCTGGGGGGAGGTAGAGCGAGGCAGAGAGAAAGAGAGAGAGAGAGCAAAAGAGAGGGAGATAGAGAATAAGAGGGAGGGAAAGAGAGACAGAGTGAGGCAGGCTGCTCTGCTAGGCTGGCAGCATGAACAGAGGGTCTCTTTATTGTTGAGTTCTAGTGATTTAAATCATATGGCATAGCCTGGACTCACTGCAGCACGTCTGGAAGCCTTTCAAGAACGGCAGGAACAAGAGTTCGCTCTCTCCCCCCTCTCTCTTTAATGGACTCTCTCTCTCCCTCATCCCTCCCCTCACTCCCCGCTAACTTTTTCCAAACTCTCTTATTTTCTTTTCCTTTCCCCGACCCGGTTTTTCTGGCCTTCCCTTTTTACTACCTCTCTCTCAGCTCACATCTTTATCCATGTTGATTTTGGTCTCTGCCTTCCCCCTCATGGCTTCATACCTGCTCTGTTCTGTAGTTTGGAGGTGCACACGTCCTGGTGACCTTTTTAGAGGAAGCCATGCTCTGTCCCAGACATCTGTATGATCAAAAGTGGGGGTTAACATGAGGTGAACTGTGTTTGTGGAAAAGCAACTGAATCTGGGCACAGTTTCTGATTGTGTCATGCCGTCTTGTGCCAATGTTATCAAAATGCAATGTTCTGTTTCTGCAGAAATCTGTTTAGTATGTGAAAATGATTATTATTTTCCCTTTCTTTGTGTTTTTCTTAAAGGTGGATCACATGACTGTTTGGAAGTGGAAGCAGACCTTACTTCAGCCAATCAAAAACCTTGCCTAAGCCTGCTTCCTGAGTACCAGTGGATTGAGCAGAATCACGGAATTCGGCGGTTTACGGTTGAAGTCCAGGTGCTGTCTGTAAGACTTCATTTCCCAGCAGGCTCAGCGGGTCTGTCTGGGTGACCAAGCTACTGCAGGCCTCTTGGTGCCTTTGCGACAATGGCTACCAACAGGGAACGGCAAGTGGGTCACATGACAGGTTTCCCACCTGCTGTCTACCCATTTGCCTTCAATTCAATGCGAAGCCACTCCCCCTTTGACCTGCTGGCCAATAGCAGCCTGTTTGGAAGATTTGGCGCTGACCTCCCCAAAGAGATGGCTGCACTCTGTAAGTCAAAATTGATTTATGTTATTATCCTACTGTAAACCTTGCCCCTGCATGAAAGTGTGTATGTGCCTGTGTGTGTGTGTGCATGTATGTGTTCAACTTTTCCATTTCAACTGTTACAATTTAGAAACTCACGTTATACAAAACCCTTTTCATAAATACTCTGGAAAAGAAAATGATGCTTTCTAAATGCCCCTGGATTATGTGTCATTTGGTGAAGATGGAAAACTTCAGGATCTGCTGGTCACATGGGACGAGAGAAGGAGAAAGTGGAACAAAGAGGCAGCGAAAGGGAAAATGTTGAGTTTTGTTCCATAATATTTTCCTGTTGTTTGGTTTTGGTGAGACACAAACTTGGGAGAGAATGTGCTCAAACCAGCATTCCCTGAGCTACCCCCCACCTCAGCTCCCCAGGCCCCCAAACCATCAGACCCAGTCACACCATCAGACCATCACATCATCAGACCATTACACCATCACACCATCAGACCCAATCTCACCATCACACCATCAAACCGTTACACCATCACAAAATCACACATCACACCATCAGAGCATCACACCATCAGACCATCACATCATCAGACCATTACACCATCACACCATCGGACCCAATCTCACCATCACACCATCGAACCATTACACCATCACAAAATCACACATCACATCATCAGAGCATCACACCATCCCACCATCGCACCGTCAGACCATCACAAAATCACACCATCACACCATCACAAAATCAGACCATCACACCATCACACCCAATCACACCATCACACATCACAAAATCAGACCATCGCACCATCACACCATCACAACATCAGACTATCACACCATCAGACCCAATCACACCATCACACCATCACAAAATCAGACCATCACACCATCACAAAATCAGACCATCACACCATCACAACATCACACCATCAGGCCCAATGACACCATCACACCATTACAAAATCAGACCATCACACCGTCAGACCATCACACAAGCAGTTCGTTGTGTGACAGAATTTCCAAAGAGTCTTAAATTCAACACAACACAACAATCTCTGAACAAGAGGTGATGACTTGTTAGAATGTCCCCCCAAAATACAGTTTTACAATCCAAAAAAGGATGCATTTGCATTTAATGTCCTTCCAATTTTCCACATAACCACATGGGGTGCTGTTGTATTCAGATGAGGTTGAGACGTTATTGAAAAGAGATTTGAAGTGACACTCTAAGGCAGTAGTTGCATTTGTTTACTTAAGTTAGCTGTCAAGCTGTAAAGATTGTCTTTGAAATGTTTGAATGTCAGAATGACTGAATCTTAAATGATAGTAATTTCTTCTGAAGTTTGATGGAAAATGTGATTACACGTTGCAAGGCAAAATTCTTGGCAAAATATTACTGAGTTGTGTCATATCTTCTTGATAACTGTGTGAATTTTTTTTATAGATGTAGTGAAATAAGGCGTATGCGTCAGGGAGTGTGAATGTGGGTGTGGCTAGGAGGGCAGGGCTGATGGGATGAGAATAAGAGGTACCTTTAGTTGATGTGGCAGACCAAGGCTTGGGGTGAAGGTAAGCCGTAGTTATTTGAAATCTTATCTGCTTGCACTGCTGAGAGGGAGCGAATAAGAGAAAAAAAAAGTGAGAGAGAGAGAGAGAGATGGGGTTGTGTGGCAACAGCTGAGAGAGTCCTATGAGCCCCCTAACCTGTCTGTCAGCCTCTGTAGTCTCTCTCTCTCTTCTCTCTCCTCTCTCTCTTCTCTCTCTCTCTCTTCTCTCTCTCTCTCTCCTCTATATTCTCTCTCTCTCTCTTCTCTCTCTTCTCTCTCTCTCTCTCTCTCTCCTCTCTCTCTCCCTTTCTCTCTCCTCTCTCTCTCTCCTATCTCTCTCGTCTCTCTCTTCTCTCTCTCTCTCTCTCTCTTCTCTCTCTCCACACACAGCATGCCTGAGCACCTCTCCTGCCTTTCAGACGTCAATCACTACCTCCCCCCAACTCTGCCCACCTAATCCTCAAGGTATTTTCACAGAACCAGGGGATGAGGGGGAGAAGGAGGGAGGGAGGGAGGGGGAAGGACGAAGAGAGAGAGAGTGAGAGAGAGAAAACCCTGGGGTAATGTCCTGGTGTGGTGGAATCCAAGAACACACCCTGCAAGGAAAACACACACTCACATGCCCGCGTGTAGACACACACACAGACACAAACAGAGCCTCTCTGACTCTCTTTCATCTAGAAATTAGAAACACTCACCCAAAATGAAATCCCCCTGCACTGACTGACAAATGCACTTCTCCTCTGGGCTCTATGCTGGCATCCGTTCAGACAAAAAATCATGAACAACAGACCTACAAGCTCTCACATGCATTGATGGTTCATCCGTGAGGGCTTGTATTGATATGTCAACACTAGCAGCTGTGCCAGTGACCAGGGTTACAGAGTACATAGCTGTGTCTAGGCTTAGTCAAGCACAGGGGTCAAAGTTTAAGTAGGGATCATAGCTACAATTAGCTCCAACTTGGGCTTTAAGGCAGAGATTGACATTCCTTTCATAAAGGCATGTTACAAGTCGCTTTACTGACAATGCCGTGGCAATGCAGCGGTGGACAAATGCTCAGAAGCGTTCTCCCCAGGCCTTACTACTTAGCTTAACAGGACAGCTCATTGTTGTCAAAGCTGTCTGTTTAAAGTTCTGCATTCCTGCCTGTCTCAGTAATCAATGCGTAATGGCTGAGATGAAGGTAGCACTAGTCTAGCCTACCTACCTCCTTATTCAACTACCCACCTACCTACCTCCAGTACCTACCTACCTACCCACCTACCTATCTACCTACCTCTAGTACCTACCTACCTACCTACCTACCTACCTACCTCCAGTACCTACCTACCTACCTACCTACCCACCTACCCACCTACCCACCTACCTGCCAACTGTCTTACCCACCTCCATTTTCGGCTGTCAAGTAACAGAGCACCTTCTCTCGTACATATGGTCCAGAATATCTGCTGTTTTCACAGACTATATAGAAGTGATGGGAGGGAGGGAGAGCACACACTCTGATCCATCTGTGATGGCAGGTATCCATGTTTTATTGTCACACACACACACACACACACACACATATATATATATATACACATATATATAAACACATATATATATGTATATATATGTGTGTATATATATGTGTATATATATATATATATTCTACCAACTCAAGCATCCTTTTTGTAGGGCTGGTCAAAGTGAGTGACTGTACGTGTGTGACAGAGAGGCAGAGAAATCATCCATGTCTGTCTGTGTGTGTCTGTGTGCGTGTGTCCATAAGACGCTCCAAAGACTCGTCTGGTTTAGGGGGCTGTTATCAGTTGAACTCTATCATTATCAGAGCCCTTCCACCAAACAGTTGGAAGCCCATTACCACCACTTACGATGTGATAACATCTCCACTGAGCCCTGAAACACTTCTCTAAGCTCTCACCAATCAGGGGCCAGGGCTCCGACCAGCCCTGAACAGCGATGTGTTTTTAAAAGCTAGTAGGTCATTTCCTGTCGGTTATAATGAACCAGACCAAAAGGTATAATTTGTTCTAGGACCTGGCTTGTCAACTGAGGTGGCGTTTTTCATTTCACAATATCTGTGTTGGACATTGAAGATGACTGTGGAGAAGGTGTAGCTGCATGGTGTATTAGTACAATAAGTATTCTATAATAGAATGGAATGAGTGACCTGTTCAAACTTGTATGAGGTGAGGATGGCGCTGTGCCGTCTTTAGTGCCTCCGGTGGAGAAGTTTGGAACAGCACACGCGCGCACATGCACACACGTGCACACACAGCACACACATGCACACCACTAAGACAAGTAGGCTGTAAAAAAGAGCTGAATGTTCCAGAAGAGGAAAAAAACTCTTAATGCGGAGTGACATAATTAAAAACACCCATTGCATTCTTATATGTACACATACATACACGCACACACTAACACAGACGCACATATTGAGGTCATGTTGGCTTAGGGAGCTTGGGGAATTCAGAAAAAAGCCATTCTGGTGAGAAGTGGTATGAGATGGAGTGGAGAGAGGGAACATTAAGAGAGGGAGAAGGACAGCAGAGACAGAAAAACGAAGGTTTCTGAAGTGGAGGGGGAGTTGAGCACAAACAGCACATTGTACCTAATTATTTATTTTTATAAAACAGGAGTTGAAGTGTTGGGTTTCATCCCGGGCCCTCGGCTAAGGGCGGTGTGTGTGTGTGTGTGTGTGTGTGTGTGTGGGTCTGCATGTGAGTGAGAGCGTGTTTGTACGTGCGCGCCAGGGAGAGCAAGGGAAAAAGACAGAAGGGAAGAAAATAAGAGAGAGTGAGTTGTGTATGGTTGTGAAAACCTACATGCTGAGGCCATTACTCTCTCTGGTCCACAGCCACTTCCTTTCAGGCACAAACAACATCCCCCTTCCACCTTCCTCTATTTTCTCGTCTGCTTTGACCAGCGCTGCAGTCGGGGTTCCACTGCTGCTGGGAGAACTGGGAGTTTTTCTTATGTTTTCTGGGGAAAAGCCACAATTTTTGTTAGCCAGCAATTGACAGTGACTGCCTAAATCTGATAAATATGTGTACGATCCCTTCAGTCTATCTATAGACATCATTCACTAGACCATGAGATTGAGTTAGAGTTAATGAACATGTCAAATGATGAGTGGCATGTTATATGGAGAGGGTACAGAGATGAGATTGTTCAGATCTGTTCCATAGGATGTTCAATAGAAATACATGTGAGCGGCACAGAAACACTGTATCTATGGTCTATATAACGCTTTAGTCAAATCACTGATGCGAGAGAGATTTGATTAGATGGTTTCACACTTGTATACATCTTAATGGTTTCTATGTTAATGCGCATGTGTATGCGTGCGTGTGTGTATGCATGCGTGTGTGTGTGTGTGGGTGTGTGTTTGGCCCTGAATGTACTTCACACTCATTTGCGTCGTACTTGGCCAGGGGTCTGACTCCATCAGTGTGTGTCTATAGAAAGTCAGTTCTGGGTTTAATAAACAGTTCTGCTTCTGCCATCCCAGCTCTTTCATCTCCCTGGGCGACGGCTGTCTTCTCGATGACAGCTCCAGAAAGCCAAGTGAGCATTTTGGGAGGGAAATCGATTCCCGGCCGTCACGTTGTTCCATTTTTCGTAGGATGCTGTCCGTGACTCTGTCAGGAAGATAAATAAAAGTGTTTTCCAGACATTTCTATGAGCTCATAGAGAGAAGGAGAAAGAAAATAGAGGCAGAGAGAGGGAGGGAGGGATGAAGGGAGTGAGTGAGGGAGTTTAGTGAAATTGGTATCAAATGGAATATTCAGCTCTGAGGACAATATCCCTCCTAAATCCTGCAGGCTTACACTCTTTCCCACTTCTCCTCATGTCTCTCTTTCTCAGTGCCTCTTTTCTTCTTCTTTCCACCTCTCCAAGTCTTCCACCTTGGTTGAATTTCCTATCTCTATCTCTTTCGGTTTTGGCTAACTTGAGCAAAATGGGATGTGTGTGTGTGTAGCGTATGTACAAAACCTGTGTGTACTGTATGCGACTGTTGTGTGTGTGTGTGTCTGAGGCCTTACGCGTGTGTATGTGCGCGCGTGTGTGAGTGTAACGTGAGACGGGTCGAGGTGTTGGTGAGGGAGAGGCCACACAGCTCCGTTCAATCCCTCCATGATGACAGATGAAGATAAAGACAAATAAAAGTGGGAGGGGTTTGCTTGCAGAACTGACCCACCAGCGAGTCCGTGCAGGAAGGGGATCGGGCAATGGCGAACGGAGATGGGAGGGGCCTCTCGCGATGCGTGGAAGGTTAAATGTATAGTGGGCGGGGCTTTTGGAAACGAGGTAGAGGGGGTGTGGTTGATGGGGACGGGGGACGGGGACGGGGGACGAGGGGCGAAAGAGGGGGGATTTTTTTCCCCTGCAAAACACGAGTAGCATAAAGTCATGACAGACCACAGACAGAGAGAGAGAGAGAGTGAGGGAAAGACAGAGAGTGAAAAAGACCTCACTGAAAGATGGCCAAGTCTGATAATGGGCTCTGAAAAGTAGCTCTGTTGGGCTTTTGTGGGACAAGCATGTGAACAGAGGAGGACCCGAGAGGTTGAGACGAGGCCTTTCACATAACTCAACCCTCACTCTCCTCCCTCAGCTCTGCAGACTGACAGCCTCAGGTCTCAGGAATATATATTGAGAACTGACACACACACACACACACACACACACACACACACACACACACAAATAGTGTGTTAGAGACAGAGAGCTAGATGACTGGATAAGGTTACCTGTCTTTTCAGAGGGGAACATATGTATGATGCTGTAGTAGCATGATGGAGATGATGGATGTCCAGGAGAAAGCGTGTTAGGATTGCTGGGCCACAGCAACACCATGGTAACATACATTCCCATCAGAACAACACTTGCTTGATTGATGTGTTCGAAAGTCACAAGGCTTGGAAATGTATCGCACTGCAATGCTCAAGTGTGTGTGGGCAACAGTGTATGTGCGTGTTTACAGTACTAATCAGCTTGTAATGTGCGGTAGTATGTGTGTGCGTGTGTGTTTACATGAGCGCGTTTGCGCATGTGTGCGCGCATGTGTGTGCGCATGTGTGTGCGCATGCGCGCGTGGATGTGCATGTGCTGGTAACCTGAGAGCTACCCAGAGTGGGCGGGATCTCCATAGTGGTGTTTTGTGTCTCAATCAACACCACCAATCTGTTTCAGCACGTCCACACACACTGCACACATGCTATGGAAAAGCACTGCATTCCTTTCAGAATCCCCATGCCAAGTAACACAGGCTCAGAACCTGGACTCAGTCAGATAGGCTTTTATTGTTTATAGCCTGACACTCGATGACATGTTAGTGGGCTGCAAGAAAGGACTGTATACCAGTGACATGACGACAGTGTGTTGTATACATCTTATCTGGAACTTCTATCGGCAATGAGTAGAACCTGATGTAGAGATTCTCCTGCTACACCACTGTGACGCCATAAGCATTCACTATATCTTAATGTTGTATGTAAAATACATCCAGTGAGGAATGGAAAGTTGTGGTTGAAGAGTTTTAGGTGAGAAGATGAAATTAAACTCAGGTGACAAAATTGTGTGCACGTGGAGGTGTCTCTTAGAAGAGGTAGAACATATGGGAAAGGTATTTTTTTAAATTCTCATGAATGAGCTCGGGCACATTTTTGGATGATTATAGAAAGGAATGCGACAAGAGAGAAGAAAAGAGGTAAGTGCGCGCACGCACGCACACACACACACGCGCACACACACACGCACACACCCGATTCACAATAGCACCTAAGTGAGAGATCAGGAGAGAACTTGATGAACCCAAAAAGAGGAAAAAAAGAAGAATTAAAGTGCGGAATAAAGATAAACCAGATAGAGACAGAGAGTGTGTATGTGAGAGAGAGAGACCTGGAGGAGTGGCAGGATCAGTTTGGGGGGAAAGTTAGTGGCCCAGTGGGGGTTTCTTACAGAGTTCAGCCACTCTGGCCAGGGAAGGAAGGGGAGGGGGAAGGGAGGGACTTGGGTCAGCAGCACTATGGACGATGTGTAGATTAAATATCCAAACTCACTCCACAGACATTTAGGGGGTTCTGTCCAAACTCTGCTTCATAACGCAGTACTCAGCTAGGGGGGAAGTCAGGGTTATTTGTCATGAATTATGAGCTGAAAACACAATAAAAGAAATGTTAAAGTCAGGAAGAGAAGGAGAGGGTCGTAAATCTCAGGGTGGGACAACACGAGTTCAAGTGTGGGCAGATAACAACACGAGCCTACTGTTGCTAAACTCTTGTTTTACAGATGATGTTTAAAACAGCACAGATGCACTGTGATGAGAAAGTTTGGAAATTCACCTTTCATTCAACAGCATTAACATTCCCATGATGCTTAATCACAAAAGGAAAACGGAGTTTAAAAAAAAGGGACAGGAAAGGGAGAGAAAAGGAGAACGCGAGGAACATTTTACCGGTTCGTAAAATGTGACTGAGGTCAAAGATGACTTAATCAGAAAAATATCTCAACTGAGACCATTTTGAATTCAATTTAGGTTGAATCGCTGTCAAAGTGGGAGAAATAGAGAATGAGCGAAAAAGAATGAAAGGAAAATGAAAATGAAATGACCAAAAAGTTCAGTGAAAAGTACCAATTAAACATCAAACACTATCTGTTTTTTTTACTCCTATGACAAGTATTGCTGTTGTGTTGTACTATGTATCAGGTGCACTATGGGTAATATCTATCAGATTGTGAAGATAACAGCTTGTATTTGCAGAAACCCTCTAAGACGTCTTTGTTGCCAGGTTCCTGTCATAAATGAACCAGCTTCAGGATGTGACAATTACATGAAGAAAGACACTAAAACTATTGATGTTCTTTACTGTTTGCTGCAACAAAAGGGCTGTTAAACTGTGTGTGTGTGTGTGTGTGTGTGTGTGTGTGTGTGTGTGTGTGTGTGTGTGTGTGTGTGCGTGTGCGTGCGTGTGTGTGTACATGTGTCTGTCTGCATCTGTGTCTGTGCGCCCACTAAATAAAATAAACTCAAGCTCCATGAAAAGGGAAGGAGTCTTTTAGATCAATAAACATGAAATCATTCAAATCTCTCCAAAGTACCAACCCCTCCACATGAAAACAGTGTTGAACAGGAAAACGAGAGGAAGAAAGGACACAAGCGTCGAAAAGAGAGGGATGGAGAGAGAGAAGGGGGAGAGAGATAGTGGGGGGATGAAGTATGTAGAGAAGGGGAATATATATATATACAGGGGTGGAGGATGGAGAGAAGGGAAATATCGAAAGAGAGAGAGAGAGAGAGAGAGAGAGAGAGAGAGAGAGAGGGTGTGTTTATGGAGAGCATAGCCAGCAACACAGATTGACAGGAAATGGTGTATTTTTTTGCCTGCCGGGCTGTACCACTTCAACCAGCCTGACAGGGGGAGATGGATGAGTTGGGTAGAGAGACTGGGGAGGCCAGAGCAGATTTATCATGACTCGGTCTTCCATTGTGCTCAGCTGTTTGCTTAAGCCCACCGCTTGTCTTATTTATCTGCTGCTCAACAGTGTGGTCCAGTGACAGATTTTGTATTAATTAGGTATTGATATATTATTGATTATCTGTGATTAATGATCACTAGAGGGTGGTCTGGTAGGGGACTGGTGGGACCAGAAATGAATTTTCAGAATGGAGTGAGGGTGTGAGGAAGAGTCAGAGGTGTGCTGGGAGTCGCTTGTGTCAGGTGATTTGACCTGACATGTGTTAACGTTTTCAAATCAGTGACAGTTTTACACATTTAAATAGTAGTCATTATATCCCCCTTCAACCGCGAGATCAGGGGGGGGAGCGTGTGTTCTGAGGAGTTGTTATCAGTTTGGATGCGCGTGGCGGCTGGGCAAGGCAGAGTCCCATAATAATTGGTGTTGAAGTGCTTCTAGAGAAAGCCCTCCACCACTGCTCTATCCTGTGTTCTCTGGAACACACAGACAAAAGGGAGGGATTGGCCCTGGCATCTGGTTTCTGGGTTGAGCCACAGTACAATGTTCCCTCTATCTCTCTCTCTATATGTCTATCTCCCTGTCTCTGTCTCTCTCTGTCTCTATCTCCCTCTCGTGCTCTCTATCTCCCTCTCTTTTTCTGTCTCATTCTCCTCTCTACCCTCCCCCCCCCTCTCCCTGCCTGCCTGCTCAGCTAGCGACCGGACTTTAATATGGTTATGATTAGAAACGGGGCTGAAAGAGGGGAGGAGAGCCAGCTCATGTTTACTGCAGGGGAAGAGGGGGAGGTGCAATGGAAGGACAGACAGAGAGACAGAAAGAGCGAGAGAATTTGAAAAATGAGAGCGAATGAGAGGGTACGAGCGGTAGAGGCAGAGAGAGAGAGTGAGGCAGAGGGAGAGACGGAAAGAGAGAGAGAGACAGAGAGAGAGACAGAGAGACAGAGAGAGAGAGACAGAGAGAGAGACAGAGAGAGAGAGATAGAGAGACAGAGAGAGAGATAGAGAGAGAGAGAGAGAGAGAGAGAGAGAGAGAGAGAAGAAGCAGATATGAATAGGGGCGGCAGCAGAGAGGGGAGGGGTTGTGTTTGTTTGCGTTCGGGGCTGAAATATGAAACACAAAAGGAACAAGGGGACAGAAAGAAGAAGAGAACAAAAAAACGGAGGAGGAGTAGAATAAAGAATAAAGTTTCCCCCCTTCTCTCCCTCTGTGTCTTTAACCAGATCACCCCCCCACCCTTCCCCCCTCCCTTCTTCCTCCTGCTGTCTGTCCCTACCTCTCCATTGCTCTCTCTATCTCTCTCTCCCTCTCCGTTCTCTCTCCACCCCCCTCCCTCCCCTCCCCTCACCACACCCCCCCTCTGAGTGGCGGGACCCAGCCAGTTGGTTTGCTCCGCCATGTCTGGGGCTGAGGCAGGGCTGTGGTAGCCTGTTATTTAGGTCTGTTACAGCAGTCAGCCAGCCAGCCAGCCAGCTAGCAGCAGCTCGCCCAAGGGCAGTGGGGGAGAGTGGAGCCAAGCTCAACACAGCCCTACGCAGCACAGCACAGCTCAGCTCAGCGCAAGGCAGGAACTCACCCAGCCTGCATTCCTGCTAAGGGGAGAGAGAGAGAGGCGGGGGGAAAGGGAACCAGAGTATCGGCAGGAAAGGACAGCAGGGAGAGAGAGAGAGAGAGAGACAAGGAAGGGAGAGGAGGGCAGAAGGCAGCACTCAGAGAGAGAGAGAGAGAGAGAGAGAACTGAAGTGTTTGGACTAAATCTGCTACTGTCGCTGTGGTTGTTGTTGTTTGTGTTTTCGAGTGACGTGAGGTAGACCCAGGAGCAGGAGGGAAGCACACAGCAGCAGTCGCAGTAGGTGGCCAGTAGTACGAGTCTCTTCGCCAGAGGTTGGTCGGTTGGGGGGGGGGGCAACATGTTTGACTGTATGGAAGCTCTGGGGATGGGCCCCCGCCAGCTCTATGATGTCACCAGCCGGGGAGCGTGCATGTTGCGGAAAGCGAGCCCCTTCTTCGCCGGCCTGGACCCCTTTGCCTGGACGGGCAGCGCCAGTGTTCAATGTGAGTAGAGGGCATCCTGTTTGTTTGGAGTTTTTTCGCTTTCTCTCTCTCCCTGTCCGTCATGCTCCCTTCACTCTGCTGGCCCGCCACCAGCGGAGCGGGGTGGCGCTGCCCACATAGTGAGCAGGGCTTCTTGTTTACACCCCCCCTCAGGGCAGCTCTGCTGGGAGTTTGTGTGTATGTGTGTGTGTGTGTGTGTGTGCGCGCGTGTGTGTGTGTGTGTGTGTGTATGTGCGTGTGTGTGTGGTGGGGGTTGGAGGTGGGTTATGCTAGAGACCGGACTTGGGACAGGAAGGGACTGGGACAGCCTGGGCCCCCTTCCCCTAACCCTACCCTCTGTTCCCCCTTGCTACCCACTCACTCCTCCCTTCTCCCTCTCACCCCCTAGAGCCCTTTTGGATCTCTTGTGCTGCTCATTCACCCAGCTAAATTGGTCAGCTATGATATGATACACTAGGCTGTCATAGCACTGCTCTGCTGTGTCCAGTGGGGGTTTTTTGTGAGTAAGTAAGTGAGTAAGGAAGTGAGGAACTGTGTGAGTGAGAATAGAAGCTGGCTTCATGTGCCAACCTGAGAGAGAGAGAGAGAGAGAGAGAGAGAGAGAGAGAGAGATAGCGAGAGAGAAAGAAAGAGAGAGAAAGAAAGTGAAAGAAAGAAAAAGGGAGAAAGAACGAGATGGTAATAAAGCTGACATCTACTAGAAATGAGTCACTTCTATTCAGGACATTTTTTGGACGTACTTTTGGAAGCGTTGAGATCTGTGTCATTATTAATGTTTCCTTTGCTTTTTTGGCGGCAAGAAAAACAGATGACAAAAAGCTTATCTGATTTCCAAAAGCATTTATGGTTGTTTGTTACTACAGGAGTTTGTTTATGTTTTCAGGGCTAATTGTCTGATGATCTCTCTCTTTCCTTCTCTCTTTATCTCTCTCTCTCTCTCTCTTTTGAGCTAACATTTAGCCATGACCATCCCAATTAAGTCAGTTGATGATATAATTGTAGATGTATAAATTGTGAATGGAATTAAATTAGCTGACATGGATATGTTGGGAGGCTCCAGGAATAAAGACCAGATGCTGGTCTCCATATGTCTTTCTGCATGCCCTCACTCTCTTTTTCCTGCCTCCCTCTACTCGTCGGTTTCGCTGCCCTTCCCTGCACCTCTCTTCTCACTCCCTGCTCCCTCACTGCTATTTCTCCTTGCTCCCCTCACTCTCTTCTTACCCTCTGCTCCCTTCACTCTCTTTCTTCTCGTTCCTGCCTCCCATGGTCACTCTCTTTCTCCTCGGCTCCCCTCACTCTCTTTCGCCCCTGCTCCCTCACTCTTATTTCTCCCTGCTCCCTCTACCGGTCGCTGTCTTTTCTCCTCCTGCTCCTGCAACTCTCCTTCTCCCTGTCTGACCCTTCGACTCTTACTTTCTCCTGGCTCCGCTCGACTCTCTTTCCTCCTGCTGCCTCACTCTCTTACCTCTTCTCTGGCTTCCCTCACTCTCTTTTCTCCTGCTCACTCACGTGCTCCTTCCTCCTGCCTCCCTCACTCTCTCTCTTTCCTCGCTGCTCCCTCACGTCTTCTTTCTCCGATGTCAA